>JAKWIY010003063.1:61688677-61737380 GCA_027704805.1 Solanum corneliomulleri | reverse complement strand
TATGTCCGAAATTTCAGAGACACATTTATACTATATTAAGGTCTTATTATTCCCTGAACTTATTTTATAAATAATTTTCTACCTCTTTTTGGCCTACGTGACACTATCTTGTCGACCCAACACGTGTTGACATTTTTTTTCAAGCTAGTGTCACGTAGGCCAAAAGGGGTAGAAAATTATTTATAAAATAAGTTAGAGTATAATAGGACCTGATTATAGTATAAGTGTGTGTTGGATTTTGATTATAGATTGATCGGATACTTATGCATTTTTCTATTAAGTAATAAAGAATTGTAAGTGTGGACGAAATAAATCATGTGAAGTTTTAAGTACTTTGCCGTAAGACTATTGTATCATATTAAAATTCAATCAATTAAATTTGAATTCCTCAACTTTGTAAAATGATGTACGATGCAAATACTGGTATTAGTAATATAATATTAACATTTCCAAGTAATATACATTGGGGAGCAAAATTATTGCTCTCACCAAAGTTTTGGTAAATAATCAAAGTGAAGGATAAGATTTTTGAATAATTTTAATATTCTAGACTTGTAAGATAAAATTCTTAAATACTTTACACATTACAGCAGAAAAATAAAAGATTTTTTTCTTCCTATAATCTTCTGCCAGCTATTTTGATTTTAGTATAATTGGTTGATGTATTTGATCTATAAAAATCACATGTTCTTCAGGTAAATTTGTGTTTTCTAAATAAACATTTAATGATTCATTTTTAAAATATTCTTATTAGAATCTTCACACAAAATTAAACATAAATATTAGTTGAGTTTGTTATTATCAAGATATAAGTAATGTTAGAATGAATTTCATCATCGAAAAAATGAATCTGATCACTATAAAAAAAATTATCTATTGAATCTCGTTCAAATATCGGATCTCCCGTTTGCATTATGAAATCCTTCCGAACTGTGCAAAAAACAATTATGATAATACTATTTTACATAATTTCAGAAAGTTCTTTTGCACGTTAAAGGACATTAATCGACGAACAAATCCATTATCATGTCGTGTAAACTTGTCATTATCATCGTAGACATAGTGGAGCACGGATGCACGAAGGAACACCGAGGGTTTGTGAGAGAAGGGTAGGGAGGGTTTTTCTTTATTTGTAAAAAATATATTAAAAAAAAGTTATATGGTATAATAAATAATAACTATATAAAATTAACATATTTGAACCTCCGTGCCTAACATCATTCTTGATTTTTTTTAATAGGGCAAACTATTTAAATTTTACTAGTTTAAATTTTAATTACCAAAGTTTTCGATAATTCATGAAATCATTTTTAACAATTTTAAATACAGCCTTCTAACCCTTTTTTTTTTTAGAGGTGTAATATAAGTGTTGAGGGGCGCCTGAATAAATTAAAATTCAGGCCTAAACCAATGTAAACGTGCCACGTAGCAAGATTGCAAGCCACCACTTTCCCTAAAAGTTCAAGAACAAATTATTTCTTGGCCAATGTTTGTCAGGGTGATTATTGACAAGTATTGTATATATGTTCTTTTATATTTTAATTGCTGCTACATTTTCACATTTACTTAAGGATTAAAAAGAGTTTGTATGATTTCTGACTCGAAATATTTCAATATCTTAAAGAATGTCTAAATAATTCAATGGAGGGAGCTTGCAAATCGAGAAAGTAACAAAATTGCGGATTAAAAATTCACCGTTTTTATTGTTATAGGAACAGAGGAGTCCACCATAAGCAGCAACAAGTAGAATTTGAACCATTTGTTGCTTTTCTTTAAGAAAATTAGATGGGTAACGAAGGAATTTTCAGATTTTCACCTCAATCAAATAGAGCTTAACAAAAGAAATATAGAAGTTTATGCTAAAATGCACAAGTATCTCCTAAATTATAGCCAAAATTTTAGACACATATTTTAACTAAACTAAGGTCTTATTATCTCTGATTTTTTTTTTGTAATTTTGTGCATCTGTTGTCTTACGTGGCACATTCCGTAACTTCACGCAATTGATGCGCGTGAGATATATTTGGATGCCACATAAGTCAAAAAGGTGCAAAAAATTACAAAATAATAAGTTCGAGAGGGGGATGGTAATAGGATCTTAATTTAGTTAAGACGTGTCTCTAAAATTTCAGTCATAGTTTAGGAGGTACTTGTGCATTTTCTCCGTAAAAGAACCCACTCAAGAATATCTTGATTAAGTTCACTCCAATGAATAAACAATACCTTCATCTTCAGATTTTTCTTTACATCCCACTAAATATCACGTAGAGAAAAGTCTAAGGAGTCGAAAAAAATAAACACAAATTTTCTACAAAGGTTAAAATGTGAGTGGATCAGGGTTTTGCCCGACCCACAATTAGACGGATAAGAAAATTTTAAAGAAATATTATTTTATTAAGGGGATGAGACACTCACACACGTTATGAGATTGCAAATGTTGTAAAAATAGTGCATTTAGAATTATTGTAACGACCTGTTTAATCGTTTTGAGCAGCAGATTTTATTTCTGGAAAAAATGGCTGAGACGACGGATCCCACGACGGACCGTCATGGGCACGACGGACCGTCGAGGGGGTCTCGTTCCAAAACACTTAGAATTCTGAAATTTGGGTAATGAAATCGACTCTCTGAACTTCGTGACGAAATGGCAAGACGGACCGTCATAGGCATGACGGGCCGTCACAGACCCATAGTGAAATTTAGTCTCTGAACTCCGTGACGGAAGCAGCAGGACGGACCGTCGCAGGCACGACGGGACGTCACAGGCTGCGTAAACCCTGACTGGGTCGGATTTCTGTTAAATATTTTAAGGGGCGTTTTGGACTATTCCTACTATAATTATAAAGTTAGTGGTTTAATATTAATAATTCAATTTCTTGGGGGTTAAAGGAGATAACCTTGAATTAATTAGTGGGTTATTTTGCCATCTTTTATACTTAATTATATGCTAATTAGGGTAAAAGAAAGAGGGTTTGAATAAGAAAAATAGAAAGAGCAAGAACAGCGATAGAGAGAGACGAACGAAGAGAGAAACTAAGCTTTGGGAAATTGCTTGCTTGATCACGAATCTTCGGTGGAGGTAGGTTATGGTTTATGCTATTCGTAGTAAACTCTTAATAGCGAATGATATGTATTGGGTAGTATTGTAAACCCTTCTATATGCTTAATTGTATGCTTGCATGAATGTGATTATATTGTGATAAAATAAGCATGATGAGGCTATTGAATCCTAAATCTTGAAAAGAAAACCCTAATCTACTTTGTTAATGATGATGCCTTGGTATAAAAGAAGGCTTGATGAACGAAAGTAGTGAGATTAGGGGATCGGGTGTCACGTTCCGACACCAGGATAGTAATAGAGGATCGGGTGTCACGTTCCGACACCAGGATAGTATATGAGGATCGAAGTGTCACGTTCCGACACCAAGATAGTATATGAGGATCGGAGTGTCACGTTCCGACACCAGGATAGTATATGGAGCGGAGTGTCACGTACCGACACGAGAGGAATAAAGATAATGAATCTTGAAATATGTTAATATACTCAATTTAATGAACCTAATTCCCAAATGAATATAGTATTGAGGCTTGAGTCCTCATGGGTGTACGTGGCGTTACTTATTTATGATTATAGTACTTGATGTTGCTACCTGTTGAGTATTGCAGTTGATTTTATGATATTATCTGATATATACTATTTTCTATTTTGAGTTGGCCGATGATACCTACTCAGTACTTGTGTTTTGTGCTAACCCCTACTTGTATGTTTCTTTCTTTCTTGTTATTTGTGAGTGCAGCAACGTACCGTCGTCTTCAACTCAACCGCAACTCTAGCCAGTCTTCATTACACTGGATTTCAGGTGAGCTAATGCTTTCAGCTTGGACTGGATCTCTTCTTCATGTCTTGATACCTTGAAGTTCCGGCATGGACTAGCTTTTATTTATTTTAGCTTCCTAGATACTCTTAGAGTTAGTAATTTGAGGATAGATGTTCTTGTGATGATGACTTCCAGATTTTGGGGATATTAATAGTTGTTGAGTTTTTAGAAGTTATTTAATTGATTTTCATCAATGAGTTTAAGTCTTCCGCATTGTATTTTGTTCATTATGTTTAAATGTTGGGGTTTAGATTGGTTGGTTCGCTCACATAGTAGGATAAGTGTGGGTGCCACTCGCGGCTCGATTTGGGTCGTGACAAACTTGGTATCAGAGCATTAGGGTCGTTGGTCTCATCACACAAGAACGAGTCTAGTAGAGTCTTAAGGAACGGTAGGGTTACGCCTTTACTTTTCTTTGAGAGGCAATAAGACTTTAGGAAAATTCCATTCTTTCTTTCTTTCTTTCTTTCGTGCTATTACTTGGATCCAATTGGTATCTAGGTAATACAAATTGGTATCTGACCATATTCACTCTATTTCGCAGATGGTTAGAACAAGAGCAACGACTGCACCAACACCGGCAAGACAAGATACGTCTGAGCCAGCCACTGGGGCTGTAGCTCGGAGAGGAGCAGTTGCAAGAGGCCGTGGTAGAGGTCGTGGGAGGACGTCCTCTAGAGGAAGAGGACAAGGACCTATCCCAACTAATACTAGGGCGGTGACTCCTCCACCGACTTAAGAAGTGGTAAGAGAGGGTGAGGAAGGGGAGGATGAACAAGTGCAGAATGAGGAATTACCACCCCTACCTACCCCAGAGATGATTAATCAGGTTCTTGCTTATCTTAGCGGGTTATCTGATCAAGGCCAGACACCTCCAGTGTTTTCTGCACCAGCACCTCAGGTTCGGAGGTAACATACATCAGCTACTGTGGCTCCCCGCATGGATGCCTCATTGGAAATAGGCACGTTTCCTCGGTTGACTACAGGGCCTATAATGACAAGTGATCAGCATGAACTTTTCAGTAAGTTCTTGATATTGAAACCTCCAGTCTTCAAGGGTGCTGAATCTGAGGATGCCTACGATTTTCTGGTTGATTCCATGAGTTGTTACATAAAATGGGCATAGTGGAACGATTTGGTGTTGAGTTTGTAACCTATCAGTTTCAGGGAAATGCCAAAATGTGGTGGCGGTCACATGTTGAGTGTCAACCCCCACAGGAACCACCTATGACTTGGGCGTCGTTCTCTAGCTTATTCATGGAGAAGTATATCCCCCGGACCTTGAGGGATAGGAGGAAAGATGAGTTCTTGAGCCTAGAGCAAGGTAGGATGTCAGTTACTGCGTACGAGGCTAAGTTTCACGCATTATCCAGGTGAGCCACCCAGCTTTGTTTCAGTCCACAAGAGCGGATTCACCGTTTTGTGAAGGGGTTGAGGTCAGAGTTGCGGATTTCAGCCTTACAGGTAGCGGCTACAGCAAAATCCTTTCAGGAAGTTGTAGACTTCGTGATAGAGGTGGAAGGAGTGAAGCCAGATGACTTCACCATGGCATCGACATCAAAGAGGTTTCGTAAGGGAGGTGAGTTTAATGGTTCTTACTCCAGAGGGCAGGGTTCAGGAGGTTATCCAGCCCGACCCATTCAGTCTTTACTACAGACTGTAGTTGGGGGTCCACCTCAGACCGGTCAACAGTTCTCTGAGGTTGGAGGTTATTCCCAGACTTCGTCATTCTCACAGAGACCGATGCTTGAATCCAGAGAATGTTATGGATATGGGGAGACTGGACACATTAAGAGGTATTGTCCAAGACAGAGTTACAGACCTCCCATAGTCAGAGGTAGAGGTGGTCATGGAAGAGGCCGTCATCCTGGAGGACGTGGTGGTCGAGGTAATGGTGGTCACCAAAACGGCCGAGGTGATGGGCAAACTGGAGCTACTACAGCACAACATGGTAGGGGCAACGGACAGACAAGTGATAGGGCCCATTGTTATGCTTTCCCCGGGCGGTCTGAAGCGGAGACATCTGATGCTGTTATCACAGGTAATCTTTTGGTTTGTGATTGCATGGCTTCTGTATTATTTGATCCTGGCTCCACATTTTCATATGTATCTTCTTCATTTGCTACTGGTCTTAATTTACCTTGTGAATTGCTTGACATGCCTATTCGTGTGTCTACTCCGGTGGGTGAGTCTGTGATAGTTGAAAGGGTATATAGGTCTTGTCTGGTGACTTTTGTGGGGAGCACTACTTATGTAGACTTGGTTATCCTAGAAATGGTCGACTTCGATGTAATTCTGGGTATGACTTGGCTTTCTCCAAATTTTGCGATCTTAGACTGTAATGCAAAAACTGTAACGTTGGCCAAGCCTGGGACAGATCCGTTAGTGTGGGAGGGCGACTACACTTCCACTCCGGTTCGTATTATCTCCTTTCTTCGTGCTAAGAGAATGGTTAGTAAAGGGTGTTTAGCTTTCTTGGCACACCTCAGGGATGATACTACCCAAGTACCTTCAATTGAGTCGGTTTCGATAGTCCGTGAGTTTCAGGATGTGTTTCCTACAGACCTTCCTGGTATGCCACCGGATAGGGATATTGACTTTTGCATTGATCTTGAACCGGTTATTCGCCCCATTTCCATACCCCCTTATAGAATGGCTCCCGCGGAGTTAAGAGAGTTAAAGGCACAACTTCAAGAGTTGTTAAGCAAAGGCTTTATTAGACCAAGTGCATCTCCTTGGGGTGCTCCTGTTTTGTTTGTGAAGAAGAAGGGTGGGAGTTTTCGGATGTGCATAGACTACAGACAACTGAATAAGGTAACTGTTAAGAACAAGTATCCTCTTCCCCGCATTGATGATTTGTTCGATCAGTTACAAGGTGCTTGTACCTTCTCAAAAATCGATTTGAGATCTGGTTATCATCAATTGAAAATACGGGCAATGGATGTGCCCAAGACCGCTTTTCGGACCAGGTATGGGCATTACGAGTTCTTAGTAATGTCTTTTGGGCTTACAAATGCCCCTACTGCTTTCATGAGCTTGATGAATGGGATTTTCAAGCCATATCTGGATCTCTTTGTCATTGTATTCATCGATGATATATTGGTATACTCAAAGAGCAAGAAGGAACATGAGGAGCACTTGAGAATTGTATTGGAAATGTTAAGGGAGAAAAAGCTTTATGCCAAATTCTCCAAGTGTGAGTTTTGGCTAGATACAGTGTCCTTCTTGGGGCATGTGGTTTCTAAGGATAGAGTGATGGTGGATCCTTCCAAGATTGAAGCAGTGAAGAGTTGGGCAAGACCCACTAATGTTACAGAGGTAAGGAGCTTTGTTGGTTTATCTAGCTACTACCGCCGATTTGTCAAGGGGTTCTCTTCTATTGCTTCCCAATTGACAAGCTTGACTAAGCAGAATGTTCCATTTGTATGGTCGGATGAATGTGAGGAAAGCTTTTAAAAGCTCAAGACCTTGTTGACTACTGCACCAATCCTTACCCTGCCAGTGGAAGGTAAGAATTTCATTGTCTATTGTGATGCATCTTATTCGGGTTTGGGTGCAGTGCTAATGCAAGAGAAGAATGTAATTGCTTATGCTTCAAGGCAATTAAAGGTGCACGAACGTAATTACCCGAACCATGATTTGGAGTTGGCCGCGGTAGTGTTTGCATTAAAGCAATTGAGGCACTATCTATATGGGGTTAAGTGTGAAGTCTATACGGATCACCGTAGCCTACAATATGTCTTTACTCAGAAAGATTTGAATTTGAGACAGGGGAGATGGATGGAACTACTGAAGGACTACGATATCACAATCTTGTATCATCCGGGAAAAGCTAATGTTGTGGCAGATGTTTTAAGTAGAAAGGCAGGAAGCATGGGAAGCTTAGCTCACTTACAGGTTTCTAGACGCCCATTGGCTAGAAAGGTTCAGATTCTGGCTAATGACCTTATGAGGTTGGAAGTAAATGAGAGGGGAGGATTTTTGGCTTGTGTGGAGGCAAGATCTTGCTTCCTTGACAAGATTAAGGTAAAGCAGTTTAATGATGAGAAATTGATCCGGATTCGAGATAAAGTGTTGCGAGGAGAGGCTAAAGAAGCGACAATCGATGAGGAAGGTGTTTTCAGAATCAAGGGAAGGGTATGTGTACCCCGCGTCTATGATTTGATTCACACTATTCTTACAGAGGCTCATAGTTCAAGGTATTCTATACATCCTGGTGCAACCAAGATGTATCGTGACCTAAAGCAACACTTTTGGTGGAGTAGAATGAAGCGTGACATTGTTGATTTTATTGCCAAATGTCCAAACTGTCAGCAAGTGAAATATGAACACCAGAGTCCTAGAGGGACCCTTCAGAGAATGCCCATTCCTGAATGGAAGTGGGAAAGAATTGCAATGGATTTCGTGGTTGGCCTTCCCAAGACAATGGGTAAGTATGACTCCATTTGGGTAATTGTTGACAGATTAACTAAGTCTGCTCACTTCATTCTGGTCAAGGTGACCTACAATGCAGAGAAGTTAGCCAAACTCTACATCTCAGAAATTGTTCGATTGCATGGGGTCCCACTTTCCATTATATCAGATAGAGGTACGCAGTTTACTTCGAAGTTCTGGAAAACATTGCATACTGAATTGGGTACTAGGTTGGACCTTAGTACTGTGTTCCATCCTCAGACCGATGGTCAGTCTGAGCGAACGATTCAAGTGTTGGAGGATATGCTTCGTGCATGTGTGATAGAATTTGGTGGTCATTGGGATAACTTCTTACCCTTAGCAGAGTTCTCCTATAATAATAGCTATCACTCAAGCATTGGTATGGCCCCATTTGAGGCACTGTATGGGAGGAGATGTAGGTCTCCCATTGGTTAGTTTGATGCATTTGAGGTTAGACCTTGGGGTACTGAACTTTTGAGGGATTCATTAGAGAAGGTGAAATCTATTCAAGAAAAGCTTTTAGCGGCTCAAAGTAGGCAAAAGGAATATGCAGATCGAAAGGTTAGAGACTTGGAGTTCATGGAGGGTGAACAAGTCTTGTTGAAGGTTTTGCCTATGAAAGGGGTGATGCGGTTTGGTAAGCGAGGTAAGCTTAGCCCAAGGTATATTGGTCCCTTTGAAGTACTTAAGCGAGTAGGGGAGGTGACTTATGAATTAGCCTTGCCTCCAGGGCTGTCAGGAGCGCATCCGGTATTTCATGTGTCTATGTTGAAAAGATACCATGGGGATGGAAACTACATCATCCGTTGGGATTCAGTTCTGCTTGATAAGAATTTGTCTTATGAGGAGGAGCCTGTTGCTATTTTAGATAGAGAAGTCCGCAAGCTGAGGTCAAGGGAGATTGCATCTATCAAAGTTCAATGGAAGAATCGACCAGTTGAAGAGTCTACTTGGGAGAAGGAGGCTGATATGCAAGAAATATACCCACATCTGTTTACAGATTCAGGTACTCCTTTTCGCCCTTGTTTCTTTTCTTGTGATCGTTCGAGGATGAACGATGGGTAAATTGGTATCTATTGTAACGACCTGTTTAGTCGTTTTGAGCAGCAGATTTTATTTCTGGAAAAACTGGCTGAGACAACGGATCCCACGATGGACCGTCATGGGCACAACGGACCGTCGAGGTGGTCTCGTTCCAAAACACTTAGAATTTTGAAATTTGGGTACTGAAATCGACTCTCTGAACTTCGTGACGAAATGGCAGGACGGACCATCACAGGCATGACGGGCCTTCACAGACCCATAGTGAAATTTAGTCTCTGAACTCCGTGACGGAAGCAGCAGGACGGATCGCGCAGGCACGACGGGCCGTCACAGGCTGCGTAAACCCTGACTGGATCAGATTTCTGTTAAATATTTTAAGGGGCGTTTTGGACTATTCCTGCTATAATTATAAAGTTAGTGGTTTAATATTAATAATTCAATTTCTTGGGGGTTAAAGGATATAACCTTGAATTAATTAGTGGGTTACTTTGTCATCTTTTATACTTAATTATATGCTAATTAGGGTAAAAGAAAGAGGGTTTGAATAAGAAAAATAGAAAGAGCAAGAACAGCGATAGAGAGAGACGAACGAAGAGAGAAACAAAGCTTTGGGAAATTGCTTGCTTGATCACGAATCTTCGGTGGAGGTAGATTATGGTTTATGCTATTCGTAGTAAACTCTTAATAGCGAATAATATGTATTGGGTAGTATTGTAAACCCTTCTATATGCTTAATTGTATGCTTGCATGAATGTGATTATATAATTGTGATAAAATAAGCATGATGAGGCTATTGAATCCTAAATCTTGAAAAAAAAACCCTATTCTACTTTGTTAATGATGATGCCTTGGTATAAAAGAAGGCTTGATGAACGAAAGTAGTGAGATTAGGGGATCGGGTGTCACATTCTGACACCAGGATAGTAATAGAGGATCGGGTGTCACGTTCCGACACCAGGATAGTATATGAGGATCGGAGTGTCACGTTCCGACACCAAGATAGTATATGAGGATCGGAGTGTCACGTTCCGACACCAGGATAGTATATGGAGCGGAGTGTCACATACCGACACGAGAGGAATAAAGATAATGAATCTTGAAATATGTTAATATACTCAATTTAATGAACTTAATTCCCAAATGAGTATAGTATTGAGGCTTGAGTCCTCATGGGTGTACGTGGCGTTACTTATTTATGATTATAGTACTTGATGTTTCTACCTGTTGAGTATTGTAGTTGATTTTATGATATTATCTGATATATACTGTTTTCTATTTTGAGTTGGCCGATGATACCTACTCAGTACTTGTGTTTGTGCTAAACCCTACTTGTATGTTTCTTTCTTTGTTATTTGTGGAGTGCAGCAAACGTACCGTCGTCTTCAACTCAACCGCAACTCTAGCCAGTCTTCATTACACCGGATTTCAAGGTGAGCTAATGCTTCTAGCTTGGACTGGATCTTCTTCTTCATGTCTTGATGCCTTGAAGTTCCGGCATGGACTAACTTTTATTTATTTTAACTTCCTAGATACTCTTAGAGTTAGTAATTTGAGGATAGATGTTCTTGTGATGATGACTTCCAGATTTTGGGGATAATAATAGTTGTTGAGTTTTTAGAAGTTATTTAATTGATTTTCATTAATGAATTTAAGTCTTCCGCATTGTATTTTGTTCATTATGTTTAAATGTTGGGGTTTAGATTGGTTGGTTCGCTCACATAGTAGGATAAGTGTGGGTGCCACTCGCGGCTCGATTTGGGTCGTGACAATTATTGGAAATAGTTAAATGGGGTAAAGGATTCTCAAAAACTTTAGGTGTCTACTTCAAAGAAAAATACAAATTTAATGAGATAATTATGTATTTTCTCTTAATGTTACTAACACTAAGACAAAAACATGCATATCATATTACTAATAAAAGACAAATCATGTATATCTTGATTATGTAATTTGATTAGTTTCATTTTATTAGTCTTAAAATAATAAATTTATTAATTAGAAATGAATCAATTATCAATATATAATGTAATCAACAAATTAAACACTTAAATACATACGAATCATACACTTAAACATTAATTAGATGAATCAATTATCAATATGTATCATAGAAGTATCTGTATTAATTACATGTTTTTATTTATATAATATAGTATTATTTCATGTATCTTGATATATATAATATGATATATCAAGTATCAAATTCATATGTTATATTCAAAAACATGTATCTTAGATAAATACGAAAATAGTTAGATATAGGGTGTGTTTGGTAAGAAGGAAAATGTTTTCCTATAAAATATTTTTTCTGGAAAATAAATAGATTTATGACTTATTTTCTCATGTTTGATTGGTGTGTAGAAAATATTTTTATGAAAATGATTTTTAGTGTTTGATTTATTAATGAAAAATACTTTTAAAAAATATCTTTTATTTTTACTAGAATAGAAAATAATATTTTAATTTTTTTTTAGGTTTGGGGGTTGAGGGGGTGAATTATAAAAATTTAAAATTGATTTTTTTTCTAAAAAATAAAATTATTATTTTTGGGTGGGGGTGGGGGCTAGGGGGTAGGGGTGAAATAACAAAAGTTGAATTGAAAATATTTTTTAAAAACAAAATAAAAATTAGTTTTGGGAGGTGGGGCGAGGTGGGGTGGGTGGTGGGTGTTGGGAGTCGAGGTGAAAATATAAAAATTTGAAGTTGAAAATCAATTTTAAAACTGAACTTAATAATTAAAATTTTGAAGTTGAAAATATTTTTTAAAAACAAATTTAATTTTTTTTGGGGGGTAGGGGTGAAAAAATAAAATTTTGAAGTTCGAAAATATTTTTTAAAAACAAAATCTATTTTTTTGGAAGGGGGGTGGGATTTTGCTGGGGGGTGAGTAGTTAGGGGGTAGGGGTCTGTGATCGGGGTAAAAAATAAAATTTTGAAATTGAATTAATTTTTTAAAAATAATTTTAATTTTTTTGGAGGGGACGGAGGGATAATTTGGGTCGTGGAGGGTGGAGTAGAAATATAAAATTTTAAAATTGAAAATATTTTTTAGGAATTGATGTTTTTTTTTTAAAAAAAATGTAATTTGAAGTTGGATGAGAGTTCTGGAAAATGTTTGAAAGATAAGAGGCCGAGGGGGGGGGTTGAATTTAAAATTAGTTGTTCAGTTGACTGCCTGAGTGCAGTAGTCGACTTCCATGCATGATAGTTCAGTAAATTATAACAAAGTAAAATAGTGAAAAGTAAATGAACACTGGAAGTTTTATACTGGTTTGAATCACCAATGTGGTGCCTAGTCCAGTCCCCTAGAGTTTCAAGGGTTTCCTTAAAAGCTTGATCGAACTTGGTTTATAGAATGGGTACACTTTCGATTCTGTCTGATATGCAAATCAGATCTTCTATACTTGACACTTCCTCTACTCGTATAACCTAGTCTTAGAATCATTCCTTCTCTTTTTCTTTTACAATTGTTCACTCTCGTTTACAAAACTTTGTCATAGACAAAAGAAGATTACATATAAGTTCAAGTGAAGATGTGTACTTCACACTAAAGGTTGAGGAGGTTTATATAGTGATTGCGCTTATCTGAAACACAAGGGTGTTTGAATCAAGGATCTTTGATCACATCCTTGATTCGTCTTATGATTGATTTGCTGAATTATGTCCATATTAGATATGTGCATGATAAATCAATTCTTTCCTTTGATTAAGGTCTTGAGTCTTCGCTTGATTTTGATTTTTGATTTAGTTTGTGTTTGATTTGGTCCCGTATTTGAGTTGTCCTTCAGATTTGCTTTGCTTGAATCTTCCTTCTGTGTATCCCTTGATTAGCCAGTTGTGATGTTTGATCTGATTGATCAATTATTCACTTCCCTTTTTCATCATGATTTGATTTGTGTGCAAGTTGTGTTTGATTGATCTTTGTTTGATCAAATTTCGTTTTTCTTTTTAGCTTGATTCCATTGTGATTCCTTGCAAATCGTCATGGTCTCCATCGTGTGGCTTTTCTGCATTATATGACTTACGGAAAAATGCATAAATACTCTCCTAACCTATGTCGAAAATCTTAGAGACATACTTATACTATACTAAGGTCTTACACCCCCTGAACTTATTTTATAACTAATTTTTTATCCCTTTTTGGCCTACATGACACTATCTTGTGGGGCCAGCCCGTGTTGACATTTTTTTTCAAGTTAGTGTCACGTAGGCCGAAAAGGGGTAGAAAATTATTTATAAAATAAGTTCAGGGAATAATAGGACCTTAGTATAGTATAAGTGTGTCTATGATATTTCGGGCATATGTTTGGGGATACTCGTGCAATAAGGGGTCGTTTAATTACTGGTTAAAGTTATTTAGGTATTAGTTATGCAGATTTTAGTTATTCAGGATTTAGTTATGGAGGTATTAGTTATGCAGGATTTAGTACTTACGCAGGGTTAAGTTACGTTGAGTTTAATTATAGGGTATTAGTTATATGAATATTAGTTATGTAGAGATTACAATACATAAATTATTAACTATTGAATATTAAACTTGTTGTAAATTATTAATATATATTATTTACAAAATAATAAGACATGCTAATAAAATGCGGAATATATTAAATAATATATAATGCTAATATTTGATTAGCATATGTACTGTCAAACAATATACAATCAAATTTTTAATATTAAAAAAATATTTATATTTGCATAAATAAATAAAAATTGTAAGTATGTAAAAAGAAATAAAAATAATTTATATTTATATATAATAGAAAAAAGTAATTTTCAACTAAAAGAATTTATAATAAATAAAAATGATCTATATATAAAAAAGAAATAAAAATAACAAACATATAGAGGAAAACAATAAAGTTTTCAATTAAAAAAATAAACTAAATTAATAGAGTAAATCTGTAAGTTATCATTTTAATACATGTATAACTAATATTCACATAATTATTTCACTTTCTACCCTGCATAAATTTATACATAGATTTCCTCATAAGTTATGTTGATATTAATTAGGAAAAATGCACAAGTACCCCCTCAGCCTATGCCCGAAATCTCAGAGACACGCTTATACTATACTAAGGTCCTATTACCCACTGAACTTATTTAATAAGTAATTTTCTACCCTTTTTCGGCCTACGTGACACTAGAGAATACTTGTGCACTATTCCTTGTTATTGTTATTAAATGACAATATTTCATTTTACGCACTTTAATATTTTCTAATGAACTTGCTAATGGATTATTTTAATTTCTTAATAAAATTAATTATTAATTTTTTACTTATTTTATTAGTTTACCAACCCTCTGCAATTAATTATTCTACTTACTTTAATAGTTTATAATAAAACTTACTAATTACTTACCAAAATAATAAATAAAATTAATTAAGTGATAATTTAATAAAATAAACTCCTAATTAATAATATTGATAAAAAAAAAAAGTAGTACTTAAAAAATATAAGGAATAACTCATTCAAATTACTTTAATATTTAATTAAATTAAATTAATTTCATTGTCAACATATATAAATTTAAAGGAAAAATCTCAGGCTCATTAACACGACTTGAAAGTAACACAAATCTTCTTTTTGAATTTTTAGAGAAAAATTTAGATCCACTAATTAATAAAACATTTTATAATTAAAAATATATTTTAAATATTACACATATATTATTGGTCCGTGCTATCTTCTACTAGTTCTCTTATTATACTAGATGGGTACTAGCCGTGCTAAGCACGGCCCAACGTACTTAAATTTGATGTAAATTTTTTTGAAAATTTTGCACAAATCTCATAATATTAGAAGTTAACTACATCTTATCTTACTCTTTTTTAAATTACAAAAAATTCTTAAATTCGGTAAAAATCCAAGTTCATCCAAAAAAATCTTAATATATCGAGTCTCGAGTCCGGATACATCCTTCAATGTTCTGATACGTTGCACTTCGATTTCGGCTATATTCCAAAATATTCTGATATATCACGTCTCAATTTTGAATACATCACTCAACACCAAATACATTACATAAAGTGATGTATCCGATTAATGCATCGCGTAAAGTATGAATTAGTGTAAATTTTTCAAATAGTAGAAAAAATTGATAAATATGATAGCTAATTTTTCCAATCTTTTTTTTTAGTAAAATAGGAACTATACTTGATCAAATACATATGTCAACATTGGCATACCATGACATTTTCATGTAAATATGCAAAATAGATAAATTGAGCTCTTCACGAATGAAATCATCTTCTTGGCATCATCTTCTTCAATCTTCCTTGAAATATCGATCATCTTGAGCTCGATCTTGGAAAGTTCCTATTTTGGTGCATTCAATCGTTTGCAATTTTCTAAAAGAAATGTATCATAGTATGTTGTCCTTCCCATTCATATGCTATTTTTCTTTTTTTTATCAGATGACGAATCAATTGATTTAATGTAAGGATGACTCTCTCATTTATCCCAACCCGAAATCATTGTTAATGTTTGTGCATCTTCCAAACCATCACAAGTACATATGAAATTAATTATTCTCTATAACAAACAGCTTTGGATGAACTGTGAGGAAAGCAAAAAAATAAATATCAAAGAGTTGTAAAATAGAAACTACACACATAATAATATTTCAATTTGATTTGGTTACTGTTCAGCTTATATAAAGTAATATTATTTGATGTTTTCTCGAATCCGCACATGTGATTATCATCCTATAGGTGCACACACTAAACGTTCTTCTATCTCAATTTTTGTCCACACTAAGCATACAAAGTAAACCAATAAACCAATAAGGAGAAAAAGACGCAATGACCCGGAATGTCATTTTTGAATTTTTGAACCTTTTTTTTATATGAGTTAATTAGTTGATGGGTAATTGTAGATATCCGACTTAATCGATGATTAATGGGCTAAAATAATTATTTATTTAAGAATCTATACCATTTGACTATTTATATTAAAATAATTTAATAGAGTTTGTCACTATAAATTTTATAATTATTATTGTTCTTTCAAAAAAAAAAAAAATACCCTAAAAGAAGTGTGTGTCGACGCATCTGAAACGAAGAGGGCATTGATCTGTTGGTAAGTATTTTCTCAAGTGTGTACTTGCATTCAATTAATTTATTTTATGGTTGCATATATGCAATGTAACCAATTTGGTATTAAATGAGAATAGATAAATAAGGGTAAGTTTTTAAAGTTGACCTATTTGTACTATTTTTTTTTAAATGCTAACGTGACTTTGGAATAAATGTGGCTGACACAATAATTTTTTTTGGTGGTTTCTGTGAATTTGGCAAACAAAATTATGGCAGACAATTGTTACAATAATATGAGGTAATCATATAACAACGATTATGTGATGAGGGGGAAATTGGAAATTGTCAGGATTGACAATTTTTCTTTAGCGGTAACAAAAGATAATGTGAATAATTGCTTGTGTGATGTGTTGATAAAGGAGAATGGTTTGAAAGGCTTTGTTGTTGTGAATTGTGCAATGTTATGAAAATGATATCTCCTCGTTATTTTTGTGAACATGTTATTTGCATTGTTATGAGACGTGGTTGTGACAAGTGTTATATGCATTGAGAAAGAATGAGAAACTAAAGAGGATGGACCATTTCGAGGGTCGTATCGCGCGCCGCAATGGATACTATATTTCGAGGGACGTATCACATGCCGCAATAGATACTATCTATTGAGAGACGTATTGCGCGCCACGATGATTACTATTATTGAGGGTCGTATCACACGCCGCGATAGATACATGGACAGATATGTCCTCCATGGGTCTCGGACTGAGAGACAGCGGGTGTGTATCTCTAGGTCAGACATGCATCATTATAATTGACATTGCATTCCATTGCATTGCACATACTTATCATTAGTGAACTTCATATCGTGTTTTGCTGATTTTGTGATTGCTTTTCTGCGCAAACTTGTGATTGTTGAATACTGAGCTTGTTATTTAGGATATTTAATTTGTTGAAGTGTTATTGTTGAGAATATGTAATTAGTTGAAGTGTTGTTGTTGAGGATATGTTAATTTGTTGAAGTGTTGTTCTTGAAAATATGTAATTTGTTGAAGTGTTGTTGTTGAGGTTATGTAATTTGTTAAAGTGTTGTTGAGGATATGTAATTTGTCTAAGTGTTGTTGATTTACCTGCTATATAAATTATGAGTTGTTAGGTTGGGCCGATTAGGTTATGAGCATGGATTTTTATGGTACTTGTCATTCTCTTCTTTTCCAAGGCTTCTAGGAGATTTGTGAGGTATCTGTTTATCGTCTCAGCAAACTTTCTTTCTCCTTAATTATGAACTTGTTCTATTCTATAAATTAGTTCATTTGAGACTTGAGTTTTTCTTTTGAATCAATTGCAATACTTTAGAGGCTTGTACACATGACTGCCAGATTTTGGGTGTATTTTTTAGTTGATTATAAAATTTTCGTACTTTATTATAACAATTGAGTTTTAGGCTGACTTGTCTTGGTTGGATAAGACGAGAGTCATCACTTCTAATTTTGGATCGTGACAAAAGAATAGTTTTCCTAAGGCTGCCTGATAAAATTGAGCTCAAAAATGAAAGTTTACATTGAAAATAAAATTTAATGTAAGAATGTTTTTTATATGATAGCAAAACTTACAATCTGCTGGTACCTTATTGATTATTTTACAAATGAAAAATATTTTTTTCTCTACTTCATGGATGAATTAAAAACATTGAATACCCTTACCAATTTTTTCTCGTACAACAAGAATTAGTGATAAAATCCATAACTCCACATACTAACCACCAGTTGAAATCAATAGTATAAGCAGTTGTTTGATGTGAGATATAAGATATATATTAATGTCGGAATAACTTGTTCCTAACAAAATGACCACCAAAAGATAGAGAAACTTCCGAATACCCTTAAAGAGAAAGAGAACTTCTTAATGGTATAGCTACTAATGTCCATGCAATCATATGATTTCCAAACAGTTTCTACCAGCACAAAAAGTTGTAAGATTAAATACTTTATAACATAATATCAGGATCTTGAATACGATAATCACAGAGAAAAGTGGAAGAGTTAGTCATAAATTAGTTTCTACCTCCTTGCTCTAACTTTATGTTATCACAATCGTCAACGATGTAATTAATGTAGATAATATGTGGTTAACCCTAATAGGTGGAGGGAGGACCAATTTATAGAGATTATGATTTAATATGGTACGTCCATCAAGTAATCAATGTAAGAATAAAATTTGTTCCTTATTAAATATTATTTATGATTTAATAGTGTTACTCCATTAACATTGTAAAGTGTTATTCTCATATTTTTACAATGTTAATGGGAATAACACTATCACCAAATTCAGCAATAGGTATTGCTCTAGAGAATGAAGAATGGTGTAGAGAATCAGATCTTTCAGACCTTAGATGATTACTGTTTGAAATGACTGATTGAACATATATTATTTAAATATTATATTTAAATTACTATAAATTACAATAGTTAACGATTAAAATTATTTAAAAATCATATAAAAATAATTGACTCTCTTGATTTTATTAATCATATATGTATATAAAAGGCAACCTTAACACAAACTAGAATTTTCTTTTAATTTATTTATTTTTAAAAGTAGCATTTCTTTCTTGAAATATTGTGACTTTTATAAAAAATTGTGACTTTAATGAAGAGTTGCGAGTTTTATAAAGAGTTGCACTTTTTATGTAAGATTGTGACCTTTTCAAAGGGTTGCAACATTTTCGACAAGACACAATAAATATTTGTTCACACTACCATTTGTTGTCAATAAATAGAGGAATTTCCCCTCATTTTTAAACAATGAAAATTTTGAACCTCCTCTTCTTCTTCGCAATTAAATATTTGTGTATTTTGTTCTTGCTAAGTGGCTCACAGACACCAATGCTTATGTTACAAATTCTGGTATGTATTTTTACTGTCATTAATTTATGCTTATGTTATTAAGAATAAACGATAAGATGTAATAATTTCCATTTTCTTTACATTCTTTATTTTTGTTTTATGTTTTTCCCATCCTTGTAATGGATTTTCATTATATAGTAATTCTAGTTGCTCGTTAATTATTTTAACTTTGTCTATTGCAAATATGATAATTTCTAACTGTGATATTTGTTTTTTGTTTATATTTTCCATTTCTTGATTTATTTTTTCGTTTCCTTTTATCCATTCTGCAGGTTTAAGTTGTTTATTATTTACTCTTTTTGCTACATAAACTCATATATAAGGAGTAATATAGTGTTTTAATTTTAATGACCAATAAATTTTTTATATAAATTCCACAATGTTAAATTCTCGTGAATAATTTTAGTAGTGCTATATAAACTAAAACAAACAAAATAACAAATATTAGGCTTGTGCTTACACGAGTTTTTTGTGCATCTTCCAATTATTTGTTTAGTGGGTTTTATATGCCTTTACTTGAGTATGCCTAACGATTGATTTCTGTATATCATTGAAGTTTAGAGGCGTCAAGTTAGGAACCAGTACAACCTTCTAATTTTGACGTATGTACTTGTGTTTATTGGCTTTGCTTTTACCTCCATTTTGACTTCAGATTGATTGTATACATTATATAGTGAAATATCCTAATTGATATGTTCAGTAATAGTTTTTTTCATCGAGATTTACATCTGTAACAATAAAGTGACAAGTTTGTACTCTATAGGTAAAATAAATAGTTCACTGGATAGTCGTAGTTTTACTGGCAAAAATTCATTACACACATTATATTATGCTGAATCAACTAAAGCATATACATATATATATATATATAATATAATATATATATATATAATATATATATATATATATATTATATATATATATATATATATATATATATATATATATATATATATACACTAGATATGAAAGGGCTCGTCAATCATAAATATATAATTTCGCGATCAAATATTAAAATGCATCTCCGTATTGCGGCCTTGCTTTCAAATAATGTTTTCTTGATCATAATTCATATATCACAATTAACTATCGAAAACTCATTTAATCATTACGATATCTTTCATACCAAAAATAATAATCTTGAATTTATAATTCAAATTCAAGATAGAGCTAAGAGTTAAGTCTTGAGAGTTCTTTCGAGTCTTTTGAGAAAGTCCATTTGAGTCTATTGAGGAGTCTTCTATAATTTCTAATAACTTGTATTCATGGATCTACACTATCATCGAGATCCTTCATATCAAGAATCATAACTCTTGAATTCATAATTCTAATTCAAGAAAGAGCTAACAGTAGAGTTCAAGAAAGTCTCTGAGTTCATTTGTTAATCCTTTGAGATCAACTATTGATTTGAGCTAAGTTTTGAGGAAGTAAGTATGAGAGTGAAAAGAATCGTATACATGAACGAGTCGAGTCGTTCATGTCCATAAATTCCACATGAACTTCATAAGTTGAGTATATTTGAAAGCGGCAGTATCTTCAAATTCTAATTCTTGAGTATTGAGTTCCTAAACATTTAGGAATTATATTCCTAATCATGGGGTTGCAACATGTTACCCATGAAGTCCTTGAGCTCAGCAGTTCATGCCCATAATTCCGCTTGAACCCTATGAGTCGAACAATCTTTAGATGAGAGGTATCATTGAGTCCTTGAATTGAGTCACTTACTTCCATAATTCGGCATAAACCCTATTTTAAGAAGTCTTTAGCAAACTTTTTTTTATTTTTAAGATTTGCGCATATGAGTTGAGGAATAGTAGAACTGAGTTCATTTTCTTATAATGATATATTAGAACTAAGTATTTTCAAGAGTAAATATTCTTACATTTAAGATGAGAGGAAACTAAGATTTTCCAAAAGAGTTTTGACTACCATCTCTTTTAAGAGATAGATTTTTGAGTAATAATGTCAAAACAGAAAAGAGTTATGTTTTTAGAGAAATAAAATAGAAATTCCACTTAAGTATAGAGCATATTTTTTTTTGTGAAATTATACTATTTGCTTGCTTATTAATTGTAAATAATATATTAAGTAACTAATAATTTATGTATTGTTGTAATCTCTACATAACTAATACCACATAACTAAATCCTGCATAAATAAATCATGCATAACTAATATCTGCATAACTCTAACCAATAACCAAACGGCCCCTAACTATATTATCAATTTTAAAATTTTATCACAAATTATTTATTCTTATAAAACTGACCCCATTTTTTTAAAAAAAAAAAAAAATACATTCAAATAGTCAAATATTATTTTCAAAATCAATAGATTAACACAAGTTCAACTTTTAAAAAAAAAAGTGTTGTCTTTTTGTAATAGTATGTGGTAGTTCTTATATGAGATCTAATCTATGACATCATACAACTGTCTATTTTGAGATATTATTTTATTTAGTGAACTTTGGTTGTATGTCTCATGTAAATTAGTCAAGCAATTTTACTGAGGAACATAAACCATATTTAGAAAAACATAATATTTTTTAACTTGACTTTCTTTGACATCTATGACATTCAACTTCGAGCGTGCACAAGTAAACACTTAAAAATTTTATAAAGTTGAAGTAGATACACACGTCCTGTGGGGATTAACAGACATAGGAGCGACATAAAATATCGCATATGACATGAAATATATTGTCATGTAGGATGTCAAGTAGAACACAAGTGTTAACTTATTCAATTTTATACAAGATTATGTCTCTACTTGTAAATATCTAAAATTAAAGGACATAAATATTAGATGAAACCAAATTAAATGACATACCTTTAGAAAAATTATATTTATATTCTAAATATTTTTTGCACAAACTTAAATGACTTCAACTATAAATTTTTTAAATAAAATAAACAATATTTCTTTTATGACCAAACCACACTTAAAAAGGAAATGATTAAAAGCCCTTGAATTTGAATTTTTGGTATAAAAAAAATTCATTAAAAATTATACATTCAAAAATAAGAAAGATTTTTTTAAAACAATGTATGAACTTGAATAAATCAATAAATGAGTCCATGTAACTTTGCAATGATTTCTTTTTCTCCTCCAAATGTATTGGTACACGTATGACCATTAGAATCCACAATTATTGACTTAGTGGTGGATTCATAGGAAATTACATAAATTTTTGTTGGTTTTTCTGGAAATTTGAATATTTATCGCACAAGATACAATTAGACTAAGCTTGAAATTATTTTTGGTTGACAAAAATATCAAAAATATCCTTGGTCGTCCTCCTCTTCAGCTTCTATATATACTAGATGAGTACTACACGTGCTATGCACGGGCCCAACAACGTAATTATTTAGGAATTCAATTATAATTATTTTTCTATTTAATATTTATTTATTATATTAAATATATAAAAAATATTTATTTGCACATAATTAACTTTGCTATATATAGTCTAATTATATCCATATAACATGAAAAAAAATATATCTATTTTTTAAAAATATATATGAATGTTTGTTATATTCTAAAGCTTTTCCTTTAAAGAGCAAAAGAGCATTTATCTAAATGTAAGAGACTAAGAGTAGGTGTCTGCACGGCCTGATGGATTAGCCCGTGACAATCTAAATCCTAAATAAGGCTATTCTCTTATAATTTAGTTAAATGTCCTTATTTAGACAATATCGTTAAATATGGTGCTCCTGATTTAGAACAAAAAAACAAAATTAAATAAATTGGAACATCCAGAAAAGAGAACTATTTAACTGTGCAATTTCTGAAGTAAATTGTTATATCTGTATATTAATTTAATGAGTCAAATCAAATGAATAAAATAAAATCAAAACAACCAGATATAGATTATAATAATCCTGGTAAAACTCTAAATGAAATTAAAAATACTAAGGTAATGCACTTTTAAATACGTTTTCTCCCTAATGATCTAATAGCAACATAAATAATTGCATAGAATGAAAGGCTAAAACAATCTCCCGTTTTGTCTCATGCAATGTTTATTTTCAGCTTGAATATTGCACTCACCCATTTAAAGATATGCTCACGATTTAAATAAAAATCGATTCAAATTAATATATCAAATTAAACTGATCAAATAAATTCATTTTATTTGGGTTTGATTTTATTTGATTTTAAATAAATCCATCAACTTGGTCATATCTTTCCTTCAAATCACTCCAAACTGCAGTTGGATTCGTTGAATATACAATTCCTCCAAGAAGTTCTTTAGATACATAGTTCATAATTCAAGATAGAATTATTGCATTACAACGTTCCCACAATGTTGTTAGATTAGGGCCAAAACCTTCCTTCAAGAAAGTTTCATCTATGAATCCAAGCTTATTTCTACCTAAAATTGCAATTCTCATTGCACGACTCCAAACTGAAAAATTCTTTGCCCCTGTAAGCTGTATTGAAATGAAGATTGCACCAGAATTATCAATGGTGCTAAGAAACAAAGGATGATTATGACCTAACTTCTCTGGCAATTCATTATCGATTGTTGTCATGGCTAATTCACTTGATCAATTTGATATTAACACTGATGCTCTGATACCATGTTACAATTTGATATTAACAAGCACCCATCTATAGGCATAAGAGAGAAAGAAGATGATATTTACTAAGAAGAAAAAATGATTTCGTTGATTACATTGTGTTGTTGTACATGTGTATATATACACCTAATATTCTAACTAACTTTGTAACTAACATTCTTCTATATTTAACAAACTAACTCCTCTAACTTTTCTATATTACAACCCAGTCCCTAATATTTGTTAAGTAATACCTTCTTTAATATATATCCTCAGTTTAAAAAAGGGAAAGGAGTCAAAAATACCTTTTAATTTTGTTTCATTGATTAATTATATCCTTATCATTAAAGTAAAGTTAATTTTATTTCTACCGTTATTAATTTCATCATATACACTTCTCCCTTGACGAAAAACGCCAAATCAACTTAAATCAACCTAAATCTTAAGAAATAGCCCGTTATCCATTTTGATAACCCATGCCCGACCCTTTGAATACTTAACCGAAGAGGTAAGTTTGAAGAGTAAACAATCTAAAAAATCAAACAAAAAGTAAATATCCGTTTGCAATTTCTCATTTGCCTGTAATTATTGAAAAAGAGTAACGTCCCTTTACCCATTCCACTTGGACTTCACCACGTGGGTTGGTTTCGACTAAAAAAAATAATCTGAGACTAAACTAACTCCACATTATATATATAATTTTAAAATTTTATTTTATACGTAAAAATATTTACTTTGATTTAATTTTTAAATATCACTTATACTTATTCATAGTTTTTATCTTCTAATTTATTATTCTTAATGATCTAATAAAGATTATAGTCCATACAAGTTGATAATTATAATAAAATTTAAATAAAAATTAAATTAATACTAATGCAAAAAGAAAATCAATTCAACACTAAGGTTGACAATAATATTGAATATTTATTTTTTAGTTTAACATATATTTAGACAATAAAAATATATGATCTAATTTAACTTTCTTTTAATATTTTATGTAACTAATACTTACTAAACTTATTTTAGCATGAGTTAGTACTTTAAATTATGATCAATTTCATTATGACTTATTAATTTGCAATATTTGTTTATTATTTTGTTAGATATTTTAGTGTCATTAATCATATCGTATTTTTTGTTATTTTCTTGAGAAATAACTTAGATAGTTGCATTTTGATAGAACTAAAAAAATATTTAAAATATAAGTAAATTATATGTTTGTATGAATACTTTATCAGAAAAAACCCGAAAATCCGATCATACTCAACGGCCTTACGGAGGTGAAATTCTTGTGGCAGTCTCGATAACAATAGGCGGCTCTCCTACTCCAAATTGCTCCTTTATCTTCTCGATAATAATAGGCTCTCTTAATTTCTCCTCTATCTTCTCGAGCCGCTTGTGTAAATTCTCTACCTACACATCCCACTTGGATTTAGTCACACTTACTTGGATCAACATTCTAGCAAAGTATAAAAATAACCAAAAAGCAAAAGATCTTTTCTCACGGCACCTGATCGAGTGATCGAAAGAAGTCTTGACTAGACATTTGTGTTTGGTTGAAATCAAAATTAATTACTAGATGTAGAAATTGATATAGTTAGTGGAGAGTCAGATTAATGCTTTGAATCTTGAGTAGACATTTGTGAACTTCACATGGTTCATTAGGGGTGACAAAAGTTTTAATCTTTTTGTTAAACATGGAAATGCTTTTTCTCAAAACATGTTGTATGGTCCTGTAAATTTGATTTTGAAATTATAGTACAATATAAGTTTTAATTCTGATAAAAATAATTATTTTTTTGATTTTATTAATATATATATTAATTTTATGAGCACACATCTGAAAATATCTCCTAAATTTATAAAAATATATTTAAAAATTTTACCATGCTTTTCACACCGTTTGAAATGTAGATAGTTTTACTAAATTTATTTGAATATGAAGTTCATTTGTCTTGCTTTTTAATATCTCTAACAATTACGCTTAAAAAGTTTCACGTGGATAAAATATTTCACACCTTGACAAAGATTAAAGTATTGCTATTCATAAAAAAGTATTTTTTTAAAAAACAAAAATTTATTTTTTTTACCTTACTCCACCGATCACCTCCTCCACGCACTCGATATGTATATATCTAACACTAAATAAAAAAAATGGATACGGAGGGTTGAGTGGGGTGGTAGAATTATTTTTAAAAAAAATAAAATAATATCTAAATTAATATTTAAGGGGATAAAAAATTAAATACTTTAATATAAAAAATTTAAACAAAAGAAAAAACTTTAAAATAATGGGGGGGCTGGGAGGGGGGAGGGGTAAGAGGAAGAAAAATATTTTACATTTTATTTTATAAAAACTATTATTTTTTGGATAATAATTTCTAAATTTTTAATTTTAATTAATACTAATAAGTTATTTATTTTTGTCAAGGTTGAATGTTTTGTTCATTGGAGTGTGATGTGATAATTTTTTAAAATAAAAGAAAGAGTGTATTACATATGCCATGATGAGAGTAGTAAAAAAGAAAGATTTGTTTTTCAAACTAAAAAGTGATAGTTTAGGTATTAAACTTACACTCTCAATAATTTAGGTAGAAAACTAAAAAAACGTATAGTTCAAGTGTGTTTTAACACTTATCTAATTAATTAAATCAAAATCCTAACAATAGTTATTTACTTCCATATATTCGCTTCTTAAATATTTTTGCAATTAATTTGATCTGAACTATTAATTTTAAACTATAACATATATTTCCAATTCAACAGAAAAAATAAAAAGTAACTGGATTTTTTTTTGAGATCATTCTACATATCACATCAGTAAACCAAATGTAATACCCATTTGATTCTTAAGTTTGTACCAAATATAATTTTTTTGGGTATAAATAATTGTGTAAATTGGTTTTTCACTTTGAAAAAAAAAACTCTTTTTTTCATGTTCTCTCAAATAGCTGGAAAAAATGTTATAGTATTAATTAAAAAAGGCAGAATGATCCGGAAGGCTCTTGTATTTCGCTTCGTTAGTCAGTTAGACACTTATATCTTGTCGACTTAACCCTTTAATTCATTAAAACATGATACTTTAAACCATTTTCTCATTTGATATGTGCATGTGGAGCGCAATCTTTTACACATGAATTGTCATCTTATTTTGTAATATTTCATGTCATTTTTATTAACACATAAAAACTTATGAAATTTTCATTATTATGTTCTTCAATATTTACTCACAAATCGCTATTGATGACGAAATTCATGTCAAGCAAGTGTAATTCTTCCTATTTAATTGAATTTTTACATGAAACATTCACAAATACAAACTCGATATCTTAATGTAAAAAATAATGTTTATCGCCTTAAGATGCGTACAATCACTTTTTTTAAAATCAGCAATATTAATATTACGTAAGCTTGGTCAATAATTAAGATATTGTATTTTAATAAATATAAATGTTCAGTTTACAAAAAGATCCAATTTATAAATGGAGTCAAGTACATGTCATTTTTGCTTTTAAAAAAAACGAAGATCATCAATCCAACAGCAAAGTCAATATGCTTATGATTGTTAATTTCATCAATCCCAAGATTTAACTCCAGAAATTTATTTATACGTGTTTTCTTGTTTATTTGTATTCCAATTTTGAAATCCAAAGAAGGGAAATAAATAATTATCGAAAATGTTAATATGTCAATATTTTAGCAAATAAAATGTATCCTAATATAATTAATTTCCTTTCTTTTTATTTATCAAATCAGCCCCACATTGGATTAATTTCACTCTGATGTGCGTGAAGAAAAAAAAATTCATTTCCCACTTTCATCTCTTTCTAGGTGAAAAAAAGAAGAAGAAAAAACTTTCATTTCCCACCTTTATCAATTTACTAGAAGAATGTCATTTCCCACCTTTATCAATTGTACGTAGTACCTAGAGAGCGAGCTGAAGAAATTAGGGCATTTTTTTTTAAGGACAAGCTTCTATTTTGAGAAATTACTTAGTAGATAGTTTTTTCTTTTTACTTTCTGAAATTTTTTTCAGTGCCTAAAATTTTTTGGTGAAAAGAAATTTTCGTTTGGCGGAAAAATCTCCCGCTCAAGGGCTCTCAATGCTTAAAATTACATTTTAGGACTAGTTAGTACATTTTTGTAGGGTGTGCATCGGTCGGTTCGGTTCGGTTTTACATATAATCGGTTCGGTTTATCGGTTTTAAAATATGCTAACCCAATAACAAATCAATAAGAAATTTTTTATCGGTTTATCGGTTTTTGATGTTATCGGTTCAGTTTCGGTTAACCCAATAAGAAAATGTCGAATAAATAATATATAATAGTACATATGTTATAATTACATGTTACCAACTTATCGCCAAAACATAATAGAAAACTTTGAATGTTGATCAAATTACTAACATTCACAAACTTGCAAAAGCTATCGCCTACAATTACGAACTAGAATTAAAACTAAAATAAAATATTTCAATGAGACAATCTTGAACAGTTGTTTGATCCACCAGATAATCAACAAAGTTCTCACCAATTTCCTAACCAAAAAATCACATAGCCTGAAAAGCTAATATTGAATATGTTTATGTATTAAATTATGTATATTTAATATTGAGGAAGGGTAAAGTAGTAAATAACTATCGCCTTATTGGGTTATCGGTTTATCCAATAACCCAATAGGAAAAACCGAAACCGACCCAATAACCCAATAATTATTTTTTCTAAACCCATTAAAAACTCAATAATCCAATAACATTTTATCGGTTCGATTTATTGGTCGGTTCGATTTTTGCACACTCCTTCATTTTAGGGACCGAATTTAATGTCTTCACAATAACATATACCAATAAGGATCGAAATATAATCTCATCACAGTATATGTACTTTTAGAGATAAGAATATAGACTCGTTTTCAAATGTTAGTCTTAATTAAGACTTTTTCTTGTAGTGTACTTTAAACACCTCTAACCTTTGAAATAAACTTGTGTGATGATAATTATATTGTGTTTAGATAAAGTAAGTGAATCACACAGTTCTTCTTCGTCGCCATGAACTTTCAGTTAGAAGTGTATAAAATACGTATTTTAATCAAATTAAAAAGTATACTTAAAATATAGTGAAATAAAAAGTCTGTGTGACAAATCAAAATAAGTACTAAGGTCATATTTTGCACAATCTAAAAAATTATTAATAACAAAATTAGATTAGTAATATAATATTAATATTTCAAAGTAAACAAGACTAGAATATAAATTGGGGAGAAAAATTAATGTTCTCGCCGAAGTTTTGATTAATAGTCAAAGTGAAGGTGTGACATTTTGAATAATTAATATTTAGACTTGTAAAAGTAGAAATTTTAAAATACTTTACACATTACCATAGAAAAATAAATGATTTTTTCTATTATCTAATCTTCTGCCATGTAATTTAATCCTGGTGTATTTGTTGATCTATTCTATCTTTAAAAGTTTAATGTTCTTCAGGTAAAATTTGTATTTTCTTAGACTCCAAAAAGTGGGGGAGGTTCAACCGCAAGTAAACAAAAAACAATCAAAAATCATAATCAAGCATATGACTAAGATAAAATAACAATGGTAATGAAAAGGTATTCATAATCAAGTACAAGTTCATTAAGATAGTATAACAACGGTAATGAAAAAATATTCATAATCAAATACAAGTTTGATGACACAGTTAAGAATTATTTTTTCTATACAAATTTAGTTGTCATCCACATAAGCTTCGTTTATCTTATTCAATGCGTCAAATCCTTCTGTAGTCTCTTTCTCCAAAAACAATATAAAAATATGTTAATATCTGTGTTCCTTCCAAACTATGTGAAAGAGATCAATATTATATGCATGAATTTTTGTAAACGGCGTCGATATATAATAATAAATCAAGATATAATTGATATGATAACACTACATTAATAAAATTGTTTAAAATGTACAAACAAATAACAACTTTCTAGATGATTTAGTTTTTTACTTTATAACTTATTATTGTGTTAGAGTTTCATTTCAAATAATTGATTAAATTACTAAAATATCATACAAATCATATTCTAGTTCAACTGGTCCATTTTATTTTAATTAGGAATTGAAGGTTGGAGGTTCGAATTTCAACAATATCAACTTTTATGCAATAATATTATTAGAAAAGTTAAAATCAAATTAAGGTTGGAGGTTCCAATATCAACTTTTATGCAATAATATTACTAGAAAAGTTAAAATCTAACAAAAAAATGTCCCCAATGAGGCTCAAACTCGGGCAACTAAGACAATTACTTACTACACTCCCGCTTGTCAAACCAGCAAGACTAACAACTGTTGGGTTATCCCACATTGGAAGTGGAAGGGGCTGGTGGTCAATTATAAGTGTGAGGGAAAGCCTCAACTTTTGAGCTAACTTTTGGGTTAAGAAGGCCCAAGACCACCCAACATTGGTATCAGAGCCCAGGTTATCAATAAGTCTCAGCCCACCAAGAGAAACTAGGTTGTCGTTCTCTCCAGCCCAGTTTTTTTTTTTATATACAATCTTTTAAATCATAGTGGCCAAGGAAGTAGTTGGCCGTTATCTTGCCAGCTTGCTCTCCCAGGTTATTTTCGTCATTAATCATGTTTGACCCTTGTGAATCTTGACGCAACTAGCTTTAGGACTCAACACACATCAGACATGGTTAATGACGAAAATAGTTTTAAAGAGAAAGTCAACGACCAACTGCTTATCTGGATAGAGAACAAATTAGGTTTTATGATAAAACTTACCGTTCTTAATGTCATGGGCTTATAGATTACATGTGCTTACATTCAAAATATGTGAAATATAGATGGTTTTACTAATTTTATTTGAATACAAAGTTTGTTTGTCTTGCTTTTTAATATCTCTAACAAATATGTTTAAATTTTTTTTATTAAAATCACAAAAATAATTATTTTTATCAGAATTAAAACTTATATTGAACTACGATTTTTAAAGACCTTAAAACATGTTTGAGAAAAAGCAATTCCATGTTTAATAAAAATATTTAAGAAAGCAAATATATGAATGTAGATAAATGATTAAGACTTGCTTTAATTAATTTAGAGTCTGGCTCAGCTTAAAAGCTGGTTAAACTGACTTAAAAGCTAGTTTTTGATTTATTTAGTTGTTTGACAATACTCAAAATAACTTATTTTAAGTCAAAAGTTAAAAGCTCGGATATGAGTGTTTTTTTTTAGCTTATAAGCTGTTTTAAGTTGACCACATTTTTACCCTTTTGTCCTTATATTTTTATACAATCTCCAAATTACCCATATAACCCTAACATCTCTTTCTTCTATTTTTTCCTTTTCACGTTTGGCATAGTTGCTGAACTTCTTCCTGTTCTTCCAATTTGAAGTGAAGATAAACCTTGAAGTAACTTTTTTCGATTATTTTTTTATTAGCTTTCTTCCTTTTCTCTCGATTGATGCCGATAATATGTTGAAAAATAAAAATTTATATTCCTCTTATAGATAATTTGTGATAATAAAGAAATATGTAAATGATAGATAATTATTATTACCTATGGATGAAACTAAAATACTTAAATCGTTCTTTGATCTATTCAAATTATATATCTTTAAAATCTATAATAAGTTTATATTCCTCTTATAAATAATTTGTGATGAGAAAGAAATATGTAATGATAGCAAAATATAATTATTTATGGCTATAAAATATAAATTAATTAACTTTTATTTGTTAACAACTTTTAAGGGTATAAAAAACTGTTTATCAGCACTTATTTGCCAAACACATCAACAACTTTTTTTTTAACTTCAGCACTTTTATCATAACTGCTTATTTTAAAAATAATTTTCAACACTTTCATAAGTATTTTTTAAAGTTACTTTTATTAAGCCCATCCAAACGGGCCCTTATAGAAGTTGTATCCTTTTTTTTGGGGAAAATTGTATATAATAGCAAACTAATAATCTAAAATAAATGGAGTAGCTAGGGTTTGATTTAATTGTGTTCCATAACAAACGTTTGCAAAAAATTGTCAGGCGCCTCTCTCCCAATTATCTCGCTCGCCACTCTCCTCTAGTATCTGCTCGCTTCCACACTTTTTATACAAACACAAGTGTATAAAAATTGTTTCTAATTGTATAAAGCAGAGAAAATTGTATAAATAAATATATTTTTGTTCCCCTCTCTCCCCTCTTCCATATCTCGCTCGTCACTCTCCCAAATCTCGCTTGCCACCCTCGCCTTTCTCACTTATACAAACAGAAGCGAAATGTATAAATTGTTATTTCTGTTTGTATAAAGCGTGAGAAAATTGTATATACACATGCAAGTACATATATTTTAGTCCTATACACTTATAATTATACAATAAAAATACTCCCCTGCCCAGTTTCTTTTGTCTTACTCTCTTTCTCGTTTTATATAATTTTCAAATTGTATCTAATTTCTCTCTTTCTCGTTTTATACAATTCGATTCAATTGTATATTCCTTGTCAAGTCTCTTTTGTCTCTCTCTTTCTTATTTTATACAAATTCAAATTGTATATAATCGTTCTATATACTTATAATAATACAATTTCATTTTATACACTTTGTTTTCATACAGTTCTCTGCCAAGTGTCTTTCTCTTTCTTGTTTTATACAAATTTGCTTCAATTGTATATGTATAGCGAATTATACAATTTCTATGTTTGCTATGGAGCGCAATTATGCAAACTTTGTTTTATATAATTCATTTTTTTTAAAGATCTTTCTATCTATCACATCATTAACCCAAAATATAATACCCATTTGATTTTATTAATTTTGTCCGAATGTACAAAAAAAAAAGTATTTTTTTGGTATAAATAATCGTGTAAACCGGTTTTTCACTTTGAAAAGAAAAATTAAAAAAAATTAAAACTTTTTTTCTCGTTTTCTCCCAAATCTCTGGAAAATAAATTGTAATATTAATTTTAAAAAAAGAAGAAGCGAAGATCATCGATCCAGCAGCAAAGTCAATACGCTTATGATTGGTAATTTCATCAATCCCCAGATTTAACTTCTATTTCAATTTTTTATTTATTTATGTGAATCTTCATTAGAAATTGAAATTGAAATTGATGTATGTGCTTATCCAAATTTTCATCTTTTCACTTGTGTTCCAATTTTGAAAAAAATGGGTTTTTTATGTGATGGATGCAGTTTGTAAATTCAGTAATATTTGAGGAATTTTGAGTTCTTCGTGTTGGGTGGAGCTTTTGAGTTCATGAGTTCTGAATTCTATTAAAGAGAAGTTTAATGGGTTTTGGCTTAATAATATATACATACTAAGTTAATTTTCTTCATTTGTTTTCTTCTGTGTTTTGCTTGGGTTTGATGCACTTGAGCTGATGATGGTCATGAGGTAGTGGTAAGGTTTGAAACAGCCTCTCTACCTCCATGAGGTAAGGTCTGTGTACACGGCCTTAGTGGGATTTCACGGGGTATGTTGTTGTTGTTGTAACATATTAAGTGAATTTCTTAATATAAATATATGGTTTTGACCAAAGCTATTGAGTGTGTAGCTTAGCAATTTTGTTAAGGATGTTTAAAAGCTTAGTATATATTTTAAAAAAATTATTTTGACCCTGTATATGCAGTATTATTTTCTATGTACAATGTAGTTGTTGATGAAGTGTCTTTGAGTGACTACCCTTGAGTCAATTAGCTATGCCACTGGCTAACACACCCTTGTCAGGCGTTCTTTCATGATGGTCTTTGACATGTTTGAAATGGAAAGTGTTGTGGGGTGAATCCCTTTTAAGAATCTTTTTAAGTAGCTTAAACATGCCATGAGTCAAGGAGACCTCCTAAATTTTTGATTGAATTTGCTTTCTTGAAACTTTTGAATTGAGCATACCTTGTTGTTTTCTATGGTTAAGGGACACAAAGTACGATGTAGGGGCAGGGAAAACTATTCCATTTGGGGCAGGTACCAAACATGTTCATAAGTTAATGGAAATTCGCAGTTAGCATGGCATACTGCATAAGTTAGTATCACTTGTGGGAAGTAGGAATGTGGAGGACATTAGAAACTTGTTAGGCTGCATCAGTGTAAACTCCTAATGAGTTAGTGCTAGATATATCTAAGAGTCCATCATCTGAACAATATAATATTTCAATTTACTCTGCACATTTGAATCGTTATATCAAATTTAATGTCGATCTATTTTTCAACTCCCTTTAGGAATATCATTTACTCTTTTTACAGTCTCTCCACTTCAGGCCTGTTTCTTGCATTGAATAGTTTCAGAAATTTTAAAAGAATGTCTTCAAAATAACACATCTTTGCAAACTTTGAATGATTTGTTTTATGTAACATAGAAGTTGTGGGTCTTCAATTTAGTACTCAGAGAAGACTTGAGCATAAATTCAGTTATTTTCTCTATTAGTCATATGTTTTGAATTGGTCAATTAGGTATTTGAGGGCAGAAGTCATACGATTTCAAGATAATCTAAAAGATTAAAGTGCATTTTAGAAATGCTACTTGCTATCTCACTTTCTTGAAAAGTAAAAGAAAGCCCCGAGTTATTGGAGCCAGAAGCAGGGAAGTCCCCTAAAAAGGCCTTGTTGGAATCCACTGTCCAAATAACAGAAAGTACGGACATTTGTAATATTTCCCACTTCAAATCTGCAAATTGAACTCTTACCATGTTGTGTTGTTGTAGTTGTATGCTTGTGAAAGCAAGATGGTGAAGTTGACTATGATTGCTCGTGTGACTGATGGTCTTCCTTTAGCGGAGGGGCTGGATGATGGCCGTGATATTCAAGATGCAGATTTCTACAAACAGCAAGCCAAGTCCTTGTTTAAGAACCTCTCTATGGGCCAGATTGAGGTATCAAGGATGTCTGTAGAAACTGGGCCTTATATTTTCCAGTATCCTTTTATTTTGTTTCATTTAGCATCTGTTCAATGTTCTTTGGGTGATTAAATTTCTCAAATCAATGCTTACCGAAGTTTCTCAAAGTGTAGAGTTATCATTTTGAACTTATTTTCTGAGATGCGTACAAGCTAAGTAACAAAATGGTCACTCCAATAGCTTCTCTGAATTACTCATAGTCAAGATAATGATATGAAGCAATTTCAATCTCAGAGACTACTGCAGAATTTTGTCACTTTGTTTATGCACTTGTTAGTGAAACTGCATTTTTTAAATTTTGGGTGAAACCATGTCCATTAGAGAGTCCAGAACAGGTCCCCCCCCCCCCCCCCAATTCTAAAAATAAGTAAATAAAATTATTTGCCAACTATGCCAGTGTCTTTGTTGCAGTTGTAAGGTATACGCTTGAGTGGATTGTATAACATCTGCAGTTAGTGTTGCAAAATTTAGGGACAACTAGGATATTTCATGGTATTAGCACAAGTAATGTGGGGTCCTCAGGGTGCCTTTGATAAATTTACAAACCTGTTAATGTGTTGGGATAGTTCTTCGTAGATAATTTTGCACAAGATATGGTTCTGTACAAATAATATTCAATCAATTTTACCAATAGTCGCATCATGGACGGATTGAAAATGAACAAAAAACTTTCCTTGATCCTTTTCCTCCAAAGTACCCACAAAATAGGCAAAGGGATGAAGGATGGATCCGGCTACCAAGAGGGATCTTTTTTGTTTTCGTATTGGCAGACTTATATCTCTTATCACGTATCCCTCTTCTTTTTCTCTTTCAACCCGATTTCTTCCTCAATCTGAACTAGTAATTTGAATGACATCTACTCTTGGATACACAGGAACTGATAAATTCATTTTGGAAAAGCAGAAGCTAATAAATAAGCACAATACAATTTGTTCTTATTATTAGTGGTCTGTTTTCTGGCTTTTTTCATGGTATGTGTGTTACCTTTGTGAGGACTATGTATTCATTTTCTGGATTAATAGTAATATCAATCTTGTAGATGGAAGTATGATTTATTGAACAAAGTCTCATGGATGGTTTGCATTCCAAGTTACACTTTGCTTCCACTACCCTTTCCTTTCTAAAATAGATGTACTTAACTACTGCTTTTTGACACTAAAAGAAGGTGTTCTCTTAACTGGTTCACTCAGTTATAACATTGAAGGCCGTGTTTGTTATTTGACAATGTGTGACCGCTCTTATCCCAAGAAACTTGCTTTTCAATACCTAGAAGACCTCAAGAATGAGTTTGAGCGTGTCAATGGGAGTCAAATCGAAACTGCTGCCAGGCCATATGCTTTTATTAAATTTGGTATGGTCTTGTCTTTACTGTGCGCTGTTATAATTTCTAATTGATCTACTGTTGAATACTTATCTTTTTTCTTTCTGCAATTTGTATTTTTCTTGTTTCAAAAGATACATTCATACAGAAGACAAAGAAACTGTACCAGGACACCAGGACTCAGCGCAATATTACAAAGTTGAATGATGAACTCTACGAAGTTCATCAGATAATGACTCGAAATGTACAAGAAGTTTTAGGTGTTGGTGAGAAGTTGGATCGTAAGTTTCTTATTCCAGTGTTTACCTGACCTCCTTACCTTCTTGTAGTATCTGGAAAGTTTCTTGTGCCATTGTTAGCACCACCTTATTGATCTTTTAAATATCTGTGATGTTACTAATCCTAAATGCCCTGCTCTGTCAGTTTGGCCTTGAAAAGCTACCAAATGCTGTCTGACAGCTTCTTTATTTAATAACATTTTATGCTTTCATTTTCTGTCATTTTTAAGTTTATTGTTATCCTGTTAGTGGTAGTGCTTATTTGTTATGTCCAAGGAGTCTCTTGCAAATATGAAACTTCATCGTATACTTCCTAGTTCAGTTATAAAGAAATGTTGAGCTCCATGTTTTTCACTAATGGTGCACCAGAAACAAGTTGAAAGGAGTGTGGAAGACATGTCCATTATGGTTTATTCATCCTCCTTAGGCTTCATTAACTTTTTTTAACAACTGACTTTGGTGTGAGGTTCCTCTACATTGTGATATAGTGTATATTGGTGTATATGCCCTTCGTCAATAACCAAAACAAAACTGACTTTTCTGTAACTTAATTTCATGACTTGTAAATATTGATTCCTTTTTTTTCTCTTCAGTATGTGCTCCTGGAGAGGAAATTTTTGTTCTCATTCATCTTTGATCATAAGGCTACCAAGTTAAAGCCTTCATGTATTTCTTTATTACATATGTTCTTTCTTTTCACGGCATGATTAGGACATACAAAGGACAACTATTATCTTAGAAATCCTTATATTCTCAAAAAGTAGGTTGTTGCTCTGCTACTCATTTGTGGTGCAAAATCAACTTGTATTAAAATAAAGTTAAGAGTTGTGTCAGCTGTGACATTTTATTGCATCATAGAATAAAAAACACACAACTAAGAACAGAAAACAACAAAAGAAAATGATTTATATGACTGATTCGAACTAATTCGGGTTAAGGCTTATTAATTGTTATTACAATAGTTCATGTGTTTGTCAGGAGTTTTGATTCTATTTAGAGTCTCGTATGTCTGTTTGAGGGTAAAGTGAGATATAATGAACCTCCAGTTTTAGAGAACTCATTTTTTCTTTTGAAAGACATCATTTATTTATTCAATTTTTATGCATGATTCTAATTTTTTTTTTGAGAAATCCGAGGGTTAGTTGGAATGAAATGCATTTGAATAAGGAGGAACTTTACAAAGATTCTTTTAGTTTACCCAACTCATTTGGAACTGATATAGTTGATTGATTGAATATAAAACCAAAAATGTATGTTTTTCTGTCAGTCATAACTTAATAAGACTTGTAGCTTTAATATAGATCAACAGTCATACTCTTCTGTGATATACATTTGTTATGTAGTTGGTTCTCCCTCTTTTTTCATCCTTCTTATGTTCATCGAAGTTTGAACATTCTCCCATTGTTTATGTTTGATATTAGAGATTTGATTGTACAAATATGAATTTGTGCAGAGGTCAGTCAGATGTCCAGTCGCTTGACATCAGAATCCCGCATTTATGCTGATAAAGCAAGAGATTTAAACCGTCAGGTTAGTGTCCTGGAAATTTTGAGATGATACGATCATATTCTTGGCCATAAATGTACTTTTCTCCTTTAAAAGTGTACTTTCTACTTTGCATTAGTTGGAATAAAAAATGGTGATGTAGGAGGAATTAAAGGAACATGAAACTTGGGATTTGTTCTTTACTTTCTGATGTGCACACAGATGCATATGACGTAGGATGTCACTGTAGAAGATTATGGGGCTCAATATGTTCAAGTCTATTGTGGATGAAAATGAACTAATGTTCAATGGAGTATTTGGAGGCCTGTTGATAGCATGTGCATTGATTCTTATCACGTGCTACTAAGAAATAGAATGGAGAAATGTTTAACCATGATTATCACCAGCAAGGACTTGTGTTTCCTGTCATTGCTCTTTGAATCTTGCACTTAGTTTGGTCCTCATTTGTGCTTTGACTAGGACATACAACAGAAATGGCAACGAAACTTTGACCATGTCTAGTTCTAGTGTAGGTCCCATTTTATTTTCTTAAGATTCAATTTGAATCCTAAACAATTATGACGGTTTGTTTTATCAACATTTGAATATTTAAAACATGTAAAAGGGCAGCTCAGGGCACAAAGCATCTCGCGTTCAAACAGTGTCCAGGGAAGGGCTGCACCCCATGGGGTGTGATGTAGAGTGTAGACTGTCTACCCTAATGCAAACATTAGTGTCTGCTTTCATGGCTTGAACATGTCTTTATTTAAGAAATTAATAATATAAAATTCAAATAAAATATTGATAAGTAATACTGTATCAATAAATATTTTTTAAAATCATATGGTGATTGTGGTGGTGCTTGTGGGTGCTGACCGTAGTGGTAGTTGGTGGTGGTGATTCTGGGCAGTAGCTAGTGAATAGTAATAATGGTGGCTGATAGTATTGGTTAAAGGTGGTGGTAGTTGTTGGTGGCATTGATAATTGTGGCGTAGCATAGTGATAGCTAATGTTAGTGGTGGCTGATAGTGGTGATTATCGGTAGTAATTGGTGGTTGTGGTAGTTGATAATGAATAAATTGTAATGATATTAAGACTTTGTTATATATTTTACTCATTTAGATCTATTCAGACCTGTAACTAGTGAAAACAAGAATGACACACTTATTGATTGAGATTTGAAGTCATAAGATTCAGATTTAGAAAATAAATGCACTTAATGACTAAAATTTGCATATTAAATCCTACTATCAACGGAAATGGTGCAGTGGATGGGGCTGCTCCTTCCTTAAGGTCTCGGGTCCGAGCCCTGGGTACCTTGCACTTCATGTATCACATGTGGATGGTCTTGCCTCCTGTCTTAATCAATATGCTTGTTTTGTTTACTTATTTGCAATCACTTTTAAAGTACTGACTCATAGGTTCATAACTTTAGGCTCTGATTCGGAAATGGGCACCCGTTGCTATTGTCGTTGGAGTTGTTATTCTCCTCTTCTGGGCGAAAAATAAGATTTGGTGATGCAACTATACCATATGCAAGCTTAGAGAAGTTTTGTCACTCTTTGGTACTTACTGATTTTGCAACATCAAACTGTGTGGCAACCTGTAGACCACTTAACATTTCACGATGGCTACCGTGTTGTGCGCGCGCAATGAAGAGAGTTTTTTGGCAGATGAAACACTCAAGCTATGAGTTTGATAATGTAAAGACAGATGAGCCATGTTGGTAAAACATTGACAAAATGATATTAATCTTAAATCTTCTCAGCATATTGTCTTGCTAAACTTTAAAATTTGAAGTGCAACATATATTGTAGTGTTGAGTTGATCAATTTGCAACTTTTGATATATGCAGTGTTGATGTTTAGTTTCTTATTTTTCTTCTTCTCCACTTGTGCATGCTGATGAAGTTCATTGTAATCAAGTCAAAGCAAAACATACCTAGCATTCTGCAACGATTCATAACCTTCTAAATCACAAACACCAAAATTTGATAAAATCAAACCGAAAAATCGAACGATTACCCCCAACACTCATTTTGACAAAACACCATTAGGCTGGTCAAAGTTACAAAAATAGTTCCTCATTAGTGTGGAACTCCCATTCTAAAAGGGATTTACTTGTGAACTTTACTAGCTTCATGAAAAGGTAAGAAATATGAGTAAATATACATTTTTCTCTTTTATTGAGAAAGTTGGACCCAAATAGATGAAATATTTGAGAGTGGAAGTTCTGAATTCTTATGAGCAAGAGTTGTCATGAGAAGGAAATAAGTAGAGGACATTTTAGAAAATTTAGTACTTGCATATAAAAGAGTGAATAAAACATGAAATATTTAGTGATAAATCCATGATATTAGGGGGGGAAAAAACAGAATAAAAGGGAAATAAGTTTTACAAGTATTGCTCATCTTGAAGATGTCTCAGATCATCTTAAAACAAATCCTAATATTATGTAACTTTTCTAATTTTCAATTCCTAAATAAAGCAAAATTTCCATCAACTTGAATTTCAATAGACAACAAATATAAATACACAGATCCACTAAAATTTACACAAGCCTGTTAAGTAATTAAGCCTCTTCTGGTCTTCTCATCTTAAACAAATCAAGAAGTTGACTCCTCTTCAAGCTCCATTTTGCGTATTGTATATTCTCTCTCAAACAACAAAAATTCCTGCATGAAATGTGAGCTTCAACTTTTGGTAGCAGTACCTACTTATTTGCATAGCAGGAATTAACTGACAAGATAACAAACATATTAAGCCACAATTTCATCATCGTGGATCCAACTATCCCATCATCCTGACAAATGGGTGTATACTTCAATCTACACTAGCAAGTAACGGTGTAAACCTTAAAACATCCTGCTCATGACAAACAGGGGGTATGTCGGCTATAACAGAAGCTAGATATAACTGTCGTCAAGCACTAAGGATGTGGCCAGATGGTAAATGAAGTCGGAGCTGTGGGGAGGATGAAGGAAATCAATCACGGCAACATAACTTGGTCAATAGCATCATAGGATGGGAATAATAACTACTTGGGGCTTAAATAAAGATTGGAGAAACGATTAGAAAATATAAGTAGTTGTGGAAGAGTTTGTGAGTGATGCACCAACAGTCATCTTAGTTGATAGGAAAGCTCTATTATCTCTTTTCCACTGTATAAAGGGTAGAAGCCAAAAGTTAGCTTACCTGCAACTGATTCTGACTGAAGAGACGAAGAAATCCAATTTCAGGATCTGTGACAAGGTTGATCAACTCCTCATGGTTATTAGGTGGATTACCAGACTCCGCGAGTGAGACAGAAACCTACAAAATAGCTCAACAGATCAGAACTGGGAGAACAAACAGACACGTCCTTGTAGCTTATGCTCTATTCAGACATTCAGCATTGTCAAATGAGATTTAATTGAAAGTTGTGGTTAGCATTTGATTTAGATGATAGTGCACACAATATTATCAATAGTTAGAAATTATTAGTTCCCAAAGAAAGCTCACCTGCATACAACACCGCAGAATGACTTCAGGGATGCAACACCTACGACAAAGACCATGCACTATATAGGTTGCAGGGCCTTCAATAGAACCATTACTGTCAGAATACCAAGCATCTAATCGAGATATCTCGATTGTAACTCCAGCTTGAAAGCGAACAAGCTCCCCTTTAACAAGAAACAACAATTTAGAAGATGACGGGGTAATATATAAAAGAGAAAGGGAAAGGGAAAAAAAAAAGCAATGAGCTTCATCAGATTCCCGTTTACAAATCATGCCAACTAGTGTGATTCTCATGCAAATGAGCCGTGGAAGAAGTTAGTACTAGCTAAGTAAAAAGAACTGCCTCCAAGTGTTTCTATGGTCCAAAAGGTCAAGAACGGATTAAGATCTGCATAATGAGATTGACTTCAATTGATAAAAGATCCGATGATGTGTTTTGGACTTATGGTGAACTTAATACTGTAGAACAGGGATTAAAACTACAAAAGTCAAACGATCAAAGGTTTTGACAGTAGCAGATAGTCAAACAACACCAACACCATGTCAATCAAGAGATTTGATATCACTTGAGTTTCAAGGAACCTCATTGGTATCATTGGCACTAATATACAGGTAAAGATTCTTCCCAAAAGTCGGGATCATTGTCTTGATCAATATATGCTATGAGATAAAACATTAAGGGGTCGTTTGGTACAAAAATGAATAATGCAGGGATTAGTAATGCAGGGATTAACAATGCAGGGATAAGCAATGTAGGGATTAGCAATGCAGAGATTATTTTTATCAAGTGTTTGGTTCATTGTTTCTTAACTAATTTTGTGTGGTTTAAATGTTTTTTTTTAAAAAAAAAATTCCAATTATACCCTAGAGTTGTTATGAGATTTTGTATTTCATGTAATTGAGTCAAAGTAGATAATTAACGGATAATATTTTTTTTTTATAACATTTTTAACTAGTTAGGAGAATAAAATTTTTATTGTCATGTTCACTATTTTCTCACTTAAATTATTTGAGAGTAAATAATTGTCATCTTAATAAATTAGAGTTAATAACTCAAAAGGTCACACAACTATAATGATTATAGAGAAAATTTATTGAACTTTGTTTTGTATCAATAAATTTTAAAAAACTATTTATCATAAAATAAAATAAAAATATATAAATAAATATAGAAAAATAAATTAAACTATTTTTATACTCAAGATGTGTGTGTATATATATATACACACTCTTGTTTTAGACTACTTGTGTAATGTTTAATGAACTTTCATTAAAAGACAATATTTTACTTATGAATTGTTCTTAAATTCATACATCAACATTAACATATTCGTCGGATTATAAAATTCATATTTTAGAACAAAACTTATATCTAAATAATAAAAGTTGTAAGCTAATTTATTTAAATAACTTTATTAGAATAAATTAAAATATAAAATATAAAATAAAAAAAATAAATTAAATATTAAAAGGATTTGAGGGGTATTTTTGTCTTTACCTAGAATAGTCCATGGTATTAGAGCTAATACCTCCAAACGGAAGGTATTAGCAATACATCACATAATACCATGTGGGATGTATTAACTAATCCATGGATTAGTTATACACAGGCTCACATTCCTACCAAACACGGTATTAAATTATACCACATCTAATACATGGATTATTTCTTTTAATACATCCTACCAAACGCCCCCTAAGAGGATACTAATTAATGATAGAAGAGTTCATAAAGCAACTATAGATAGGAAATCAAGAAGCCTGTTCAACCAAATTAAATACAGATGTTATAACTTTCTTTATGTGCAATATACGACCAACAAACTATATACTGAAAATAAAGTAATACCTCGACATTAGCAGAATAACTATTTGAATCAATTCATTGAGCACAATCTATATACTGAAAATATAGCACCTACACACTAGCAGAATAACTATTTGAATCAATTCATTGAGCACAATCTATATACTGAAAATATAGCACCTAGACACTAGCAGAATAACTATTTGAATCAATTCATAGACTCATTCCCACGAAGTCAGCAGTACCACAAGAGAAACAATGCCAAATCCTCTACTCCATTTCAGTTTCTATGACCTTACTGTCTTTCCACAGGGAGCAAGAGCAGCAATATTGACTGATCATGCTTGAGCTTAGCAGAGTTTTGCCAACATAATAGTCAGATGGTGAGACAAGATTTGATGAGGTTGATTCGAATTCAAAATGTCACTGGGTTCATTAAAAATGTTTTTTTTACAAAATTATATTTTCCTTTACAAAATCATCCAGTATTTGCTGACCATATTCTGTGGAATATATATCTCTGAAAAATAATTTTTTTACAAGGTAAATATATTTCCACCAAGTGGTAAATGATAGAATCACACATGCACAAAAGTCATTTCCTATACAGTATCCCAACTCTTAATCCATAACAGCAGTTCTAATCAACACGACATTGTAGTCAACTGGAATTTGCACTCTTAGTCTTCCATTTGCACCCACTCCAATGTGGTGGAATTTGTTGTTCAAGTAAATAAGTCTATTTTGAGATATATTAAAACGGTACATAGATCAAACAAAATGTGGTCTAGGAATCATTAAGTAAGCACCGGTGAAATGAGAGTATAAACACAGAGATAAAAAGAATAGAAAAGAAAACACGTAAGATTGGAGGATAGAAAAGAACAAAGAAGTTGGAAGACCAGAAAACTAATTGAGAACTACTAATGAAGACAAGGCTAAAGCAATTTAATATCAAGGCTTAAAATAAACAACCCGAAACTAATGACACTAACTAGTGGCAAACGGGAGAAAAAGATGAAATGCAAAAGAATGACACATCACTAGTGATATTTGAAAGCACACAACGATTTGCAGCTAAAGATGAATGTGGTCCAGAAGGAGCTCCGAGAAGACAATACATCAACGGGAGGCTTTGCCAAACTGGGAGAAGGCTATTCTTAAAACAAGTTCATCAACTAGAAAATCTCATACCTTTAAAACCAGCAGCAAGCACTGCAGCAAGAATACCACCATCATGGAACTTATGTGGCCCAAGCCCATCATTTCCTGTTGCTAAGCAGCGCAATACAACCTCAACACAATAGTTGTCTCTGGAACATATAGAGACATTCACCTGCACAAACATTAACACAATGTCAATCACCAACATTATTATGTTTGCGTTGAAGGTCAAAGTCTTCCTAAAGCATAACCAATTGCTTGAGCCCGGTTTAATTTACTGTTGATTTTAATAATTTGTTTTAACAGAAAAGCCTAATAGGTTGTTTGGATTGGCTTATTTTAAGTGATTTTGAGCCAAAATAGCTTTTAAGCACTTTCGGTGTCTTTGGGTAAATTCTTTAAGTGCTTATAAGCAGTTGGTTTAAGCTAAAATGATAAAAATAAGCCAAAAGGCATAATAAGGCTAGAAACTCACTACAGAGGGTATGTGCCCAAGCCCCTATAGCTGAATGAGTATGTGTACTGTCTATTACTCTTATTTAAGTTGACCTGCCTAAATATCAGTGTGTGGACTATGATGTTCTATATAAATCGTTACACCAATAGACCATAACCCAGACAGATGTATTCATGTTTTAAGTACATTTGCTAGCTAGCATGTCCATTCTAACATCCCCCACACCCCTTTTTGGCACTGATATCTTGGCTGAGATTCCATTTTACCATTTCTAAAGCTCACTAAAACTTGTTTACTTTTGATAGGTACCTTGATTGATGAAAAATTAGACCAACATGGTCGAAAACTCCAATTATAATTAAAAGTTAAGACACGACAAGAAAGAAGGAGACTCGTGTATAAGACACGTCCTCACTGAAAAAATTAGCATACCATTATTTGGCGATTTAATACTTCTTCCTCACTGACAGAAGAGTAAAGGGCGCTCATTAACGTTGTGCATAAGGTGGCATCGGGAGCCATACAATCACCAGCTGATGAACAAAGCATCGCAGTCGCATGCAACTCCAGGAAAACAGGTTCATCACTTTCCAATACGCGATCTTCAGTTGGAACTAACCATGGATTTTCTTGCCCTAAGATACATATTCAGCACATTAACTTTGTGGGAGCCCAACAATTCAACTGTAAAAGGCATACACTTGAGAAGAAATTGAGAGCCAACGTGCGGGGTAAACGAAGAAAAAATGAGACTTTGCAAAGGGTAGGCAAATCATTATGAGAAAGCAATACATCTTTTAAGACTAGATATCTTCTGAACAATTCTTTCTCATATAGGTTTCCTTCACTCACGTTGTAGAAGCGAGAGTGATGTATCAAGTGTTTCTCTAGCTGCTATAACTTCCTTCTGCTTCTCCTCATCTGAGAGTTCAACTGGTGAAATTTCGGCGTTCTCTAGCTCAACCTTTAGCCAGTTGCGATAAGTTGCATCACATGAATAGAACTCACTCTGATTCGGAAAAAAAAAATTATAACGAGTAAATCATACAAGATAGAAGAAATAGCAAGCAAATTAAAGGCATCTCGAGATCTTCTGTAAAATTCCCAAAAGCATACCCAGTCCTGGAACTCCTTTAGATTCTCCGAGAACTCATAACTCTCAATGGAAACAAGCTCATCTGAGAGTTGTTTCAATGGCTCAGCCAGTAAACTGAGCAAAGTATGAGCGCCGATGGGCATTGCTGGAACCCTCCACATTGAAATAAGAGCAAATTCCCTGAACAGCACATTGCTGTGGAAGTAGTTGAAAGTGAATCCCAATTATATGTTGGGGACAAACAGTGAGGAAAAGTACTTAGGCATCAAAAAGATTAACAAACATCGGTGGAGGGGAGACGCAACAGCACACAAAAAAATTGAGTTTGGGTATGTTGACAAAGATTGAAAACTTTAAAGAAGAGTAAAAAGTTAAAATAAGAACTCCTGCTAGTTTACTGATTTTAAAAAAAAGTACTCCCGCTGATACGTATCGTATACACACTCAATACAGTTAAGCATCAGAACACGTTCAACCAAACGAGTTGCTTCCTATTTGCAGATGGGAATGTACTGTTGGGGTTTCTCTCCCTTAATTCTTTTTTTTCTAGGGGGGGTCTAAAAAATTACCTTACCCATCAACTACATGTATGAATCAACATTCACCATTTTATCGTTCATGAGATAACCAATTACAGAGTGGAGGGCATGATCATTTGAGTCGCCTCAAGGAGTAATAAATTAAGAAAAAAAAATAGGGAAGACAACTGACCTGTGCATCAACGCCCGGAAAAGAAGTTTCATACTAACAGACGTAGAATTATTGATTGTTGAAGGAGGTGTAAAACAAAGCCACTGAATTACCATAGCTTTCTGAAGGCTCTGCAATCGATGCTGCTCTGCAACATCAGTTTCACTATCATATTTCCCAACTCTGATTTCACGAGACCTTGAAAGAACCCTGTTTAAAATAATTATAATTTAACGCCAAGTCCTTTTAAAGAATTCTATTTTGCATTATTTCAAACTTGCGAAATGTGTGAAGAATAAAGGGACCTTTCAATGATCTCCTCAAAACTGCCCTTCGAATCATCTTCTGGAGTGAATGGCAAGTATTCAATAGCAGAAAGGAATATCTTATATCTGACATGAACACTGTCAACATTGGAAAAGCAACAATGCAATCAGACAGCAACTTAAGCCATTACAAATAGTTTAAATAAAAACCTCTGCAAAAGTAACCTTTAATGATCAAGCAGAATGAACTGTTCCTGAGTCATGAAAAAAGAACTCTCCAACAGTATAGGGGTTTGGAGTTTGGACAACAAAAATCATTATGGTTTGTTTATAACTTTTTGCACTATTATTTTTGGGCAAGTTCTTATTTATGATGTGCAACAAAAAGTCATTATTGTTTGTTATTGCCATAATGCTTGCTTTTCCAAAAAGAAAAAATTAAAGAGAAAAAAGGTCAGCATTATATAGGTAAATACCTGCTATTCAGCCTTAACTCCATCATATGCACAAACAGATCAATACAACGATGACGAGCTAACTGAGAAGCATAAATCCCAACCAACTCTTCATGTTGCTTTGTAAATAGAAACATAGTATACCTGCAATTGCAGTTCAGACTTCAGGAACAGATAATAATAGTGCTAAAAAATCACAAACACAGGACATAAGAAAATAACACTAAAAATAGTGCAGTAATACTTTGATTTCTTACAAAAATGGAGCAGATATACTTGACACAATGAAAAAAAAAAAAAAAAAAAACCGATGAAGACAAGGGAGCATTTTACCTTTGGCATACTGCTTATATAAAGGAGCATTTTACCTTTTTCTTAATGAAATGATTCCTCACTAAATCAAAACATATGTTGGATTGTCAGTTCTCTGTGGTTCGATAATCTCACTACATAAGGAAGGGAGACCCTAAATGTACCCTTACCAGACTCGTGGCTCAAAAGTTTATTTCATCGCCAACCCCAACCATAAAAGTGATCTGACCACTAAAGTCTATAACAAGCCACAACAAACAACACTATGAAAAAGATTCTAGTCCTCCATCCTCTTCCATTGTGTTAATACTCTTCTGCAACCACTTCCGTCTATCTAAAGTGTGCACCTCCACTTCAAATCAACACAACTACTTCTGCAGCAAAACCTTGTCGAAAAATCTGAAGACTTCCACTACTAGCCACCCCACTTCCCACCTCACTAAGTATAAACTTTTTGATATTATGTCAAAAAGATTAAGAACGATGATTAAGAACATTGAAGTTGACTCTGTTTTGCCTTCTAAGTATTAAAGTTGATTCTCATAGTTCTTGAAAATCCATAATCCAGATGAATCTCTAATTCTGTTTGTTCTGTGATCCATTGCAACCAGTTGAAAAATACATTCATCAAGGCACTAGGGGAACAAAGATGAAGTATAATTGAGGTGACCTTGTTATGTATGGTCTATGAATTCTAACTTGATTGGAAGTGTAAGAATGCTTCAAGGTTCATCGCATACAAATCGGTCGAACAATATTTTGCAATTAGTACTAACTTAAGTAAGGCAAACTAGGCAGCTACATAATTCAGAAAGACATCTCAGAATCAATTGAACTACAGACATCGTAAATAAAGCAGCATATAGTATTTATACAAACTGGTTGATAGGTGTTACCATACATTTCCAAGCATTTAGTTTTTCTCTTAAACTCATAATTCGTGCACCACAAATCAAATAAAATAGCTACAGAAAACTTTTAACTGACTTTCCACCAAAACTAGATGCTATAGGCAGTGAATTATGGACATGTTGTCCAAACTGTCATTTTAAAGAAACACATGAGAAGAGATGAAAGAACATGATTATTGATTCCCTATATACCTTCTACATTTATCAATACCACCAA
>JAKWIY010003063.1:61588577-61688577 GCA_027704805.1 Solanum corneliomulleri | reverse complement strand
TCTATGCATAGAAATTAAATATGTTTGTTATATATAGTGGCTTCACTATATCTTGGAATGACTTGTCGATATATTCTCGAACAATATATGGATTATATCTCTTTAAAAAAATTAAATATGTTCGTGTCTCAAAATCTTTCTTTATTTCTTTTATAGGTATGTATTTTCACCTTCAAAATTAAATGAACTCAAGACACTAGTTACCGCGGAAACAGAAATTCAAAATCCTACTCGTACAGAAGTTGTTAGCGGACTTCTATTCAAAAGCATAGTATTCGCGATCAAGGCAAATTCGGGTTCGTTTCTCCCCTCTACATTGGTTCAACATATTGATTTGAGAAATCAACTGAATTTGCCCCAAAATATAGTAGGAAATATCCTCACATCTTTTTCCACATCAATATACAATGAAGAAAACATGAAATTATCAATAATAGTTAGTGAAATGAGAAAAGGAAAAGAACAAGCTTACAAAAGAGATAATGTGAAACAAAATGTATTGGTTGATAAAATATTTGAATCAACTTTAGCAAAGGAAGAAATGTACCATAGTAGTAGTAGTAGTAGTAGTACTTGTGACACTTATCTATGTAGTAGTTTTGTAAAATTTCCATTTCATGAAATAGATTTTGGATGGGGAAAGCCTATAAAAGTGAGTGTAGCAAATGGACCATTTGGTAAAGTAATTTACTTGATTGGTAATCAAGGTTGTGGAATTGATGCTTTTGTGATGTTAAGTGAACAAGATATGTTTGTGCTGGAACGTGACACTCAACTTCTTGAATTTGCGTATTTAGTTCCAACTTCTTAGTTTTTCTCTTTTATAGGGAAAACTCTGAGAAGTCAATCTTAGTACAACAGTTGTTTTTATTCAATCAATAAATTAAAGTTTGCATCGATTTTATGATAATTATGTCATTTCAAGTGGATGTTTTAGCTAATTTTTCTCTTTTTACATTTCTTCATGTCATGTGTTTTAATTGGTGGTAAGCAACTCTGACTTATGCTATATTTTCCAAACTAACATAGGCTTATTAAAGCTTTCATATCTCTAAACCCTAATCTCTCCCATACTTTTGATTAACAAATATGTCCCATCTCATACTCTAATTATTTTTTCTATTATCGATCAAGATTCTACCGTAAGCTTAAAAATATGAAAGTTATTTTCATACACAAATCCTCAAAAAATTATAAATAAAATTAAAGTTATATATTGATATCACAATTAGAGGAAAATTCAGAATTAGATCTGGTGTTGTAAACTTCGTCCTTTTCGCGATTCATTTCTCTAAATACTGAATTTTCAAAGTTTCTTTTTTCTTTTTCAAATGGCAAATATAACCATATTGTTAAGGAGATCTCTGAAAATTATAGAATTGACGATATATTATCACGAGAGACTGGAACGCGCAGTGATCTAGTCAATACTATTTCAACACAACTAGAAATCAATTGTACACGCAAAAAAAAATGGAGATAAGATACATAATGAAAGACAATGTAACTCTTAATAGAAATTCGAAATGAGATGGGCATGAGGTTTTTTATGGAATCGAAAATACATCAATCCAATTGCGGGTTGATCCATTGTGCATAACAACAACAATAGAGTAAAATTTTAGATGCATTAGCGATGGTGAAATATCTTTTGACCAAGGTACATCCATTGTTGAACTTGGGACTTTTAATAAAATATACATTATTATTATTAAAATAAAAAGATTAACTAATATTGACGAGTAATAACGATTTATGTAACATTAATATTTTGTTGAGTATGTATCTTAGATAATAAGTTATCACGATACATACAGAAATTATCATAATTTTATAGTGTGTATGGTAGATAAATGAAGTGATTCTCAAACATATACGGTTAACATCATTATTAAAATAAAAAGATGTAATGTCGAAGAGTAATAATAGTTTTTATAGCATTAACATTTTGTTGATCATGTATCTTAAAATAATAAGTTAACACAACGAAAATTTTTCATGATTTTATAGTGTGTATCTCGAACAATTAAAGTGTATCTCGAACAAATAATGTATAGATAACTTGTTAAATGAAAGTAATGATTTGTGGAGTCCGAAACTCAAAGGGTACAAAATATTAACAAAAATTCTAAAACGGTATATAAAATTTTATTTTAACCAAAACGATAAAATCGCTGCCGGTGCAGCGATTTACTTTACCTGAAAAAGTAAAATCGCTGCTGAGGCAGCGATTTTGCAAAAAAAAAAAATTCTTAATAAAAAAATGAAATCGCTGCCCAAGCAGCGATTTCAAAATTTTTCTTCTTGCAAATCGCTGTCATGGCAGCGATTTGATATTCTTTTTTAATTTACTTTTTTTTAAAAAAAATAAGGTATATCGCTGCACTGGTAGCGATTTATAAATATATATATTTTTTTTAAATCGCTGCCAGTGCAGCGATTTATAAAAAAAAAATTCTAATATAAATCGCTTTATATAAATCGCGCTACAGTAGCGATTTATAAAAAAAAAATTTTGTAAATCGCTGCTGTGTAGCAGCGATTTATATCAATTTTTTTAATAAATCGCTACTGTAGCAGCGATTTATTTACAATTTTTTTTTAATAAATCGCTACTGTAGCAGCGATTTATTTAAATTTTTTTTTTTATTAAATCGCTGCAATAAGCAATTTTTAAACTAAAAAAAAATTTAAAAATTTTAAAACAACGATTTTATATATAAAAAAATATTATAATTAATCAGTGTGATTAGGGATGTGTACTGAATTCAAATAAATAATTTTTCTCCTTTAATTTCTTATTTAAAAAAAATTAATTATTGAATTCAAATATTATTTAAATTTAAATTCAATATAATATCTTTTTTAAGAAAGAAAATATATTTATTACTTACTTATTTTTAATTTTTTTAAAATAATGTATATTTTCTTATAAGTTCTATACATAAATTTTTTAAAAAATTATTAAATTTTTTTATATATAAAATCGCGGGGTTTAAAATTTTTAAATTTTTTTTAATTTAAAAAGTGCTTATTGCAGCGAGTTGTTAATAAACAAAAATTAAATAAATCGCGGCTGTGCAGCAGCGATTTAAAATTTTTTTTTTATTATTTTTTTATAAATCGCTGCACTGGCAGCTAGTTTTTTTTTTTTTTAAAAAATTCTTATAAAATCGCTGCCAGTGCAGCGATATACCTTATTTCATAAAAAAAAGTAAATTAAAAAATAATATCAAATCGCTGCCATGGCAGCGATTTGCAAGAAGAAAAATTTTGAAATCGTTGCTTGGGCAGCGATTTCATTTTTTTATTAATTTTTTTTTTTTTGCAAAATCGCTGCCTCAGCAGCGATTTTACCTTTTCTGGTAAAGTAAATCGCTGCACCGGCAGCCATTTTACCGTTTTGGTTAATATAAAATTTTATATACCGTTTTGAAATTTTTGTTAATATTTTGTACCCTTTGAGTTTCGGACTCATGATTTGTGTTAGAATGTATAGTTCGTTCAACATTTATAGAATAATTTCTAGATTTAGGAGAAGTGATGTGACACGCCTCTGATTTATTTCAAGAAGTCTATATTTTTTTTTCTAACTTTATGTTTTTAGTTTTGTTTCAGGTAGTATATTTTTATTTATTTTTATTTTCTTTTACCGATTCATGCACTCTTTTTGACGTTTTATTCAATCCTTTTGATTATATAAATAGGGAATAATGCACAAGTACCCCTTTAACTTATGTCCGAAATCTCATAGACACACTTATACTATACTAAGGTTCTATTACTCCTGAACTTATTTTATTAATAATTTTCTACCCTTTTAGGCCTACGTGGCACTATCTTATGGGTCCAACGCTGGTTGATTGACTTTTTTTTCAAGCTAATGCCACGTAAGCTGAAAAGGGATAGAAAATTACTTATAAAATAAGTTCAGGGGTAATAAAACTTTAGTATAGTATAAGTGTGTCTCTAAAATTTTAGGCATAGGTTGAGGGTACTTGTGCATTTCCCTTATATAAATATATTATCATGAGAATTTTATAGATTTTATAATCCTTCTTTAGTCATTAGAACGAGTAGTACTATTTGTTGGTGTGTTTTTATTTTTTCTCTTTAGTTAGCCAATAATGTAGATTTCATAATGTTTTCTACGAAAAAAAAATTCATATTGGTGTGGTTTTAACTCTTTGGAAATTTAAACTTTTTAATTTTTTTGGTATCACATCCATTTTTGTTGAGATGTTTGAGACTAATAAACATGTTCTTATTGTCCTTTTCTTTTACCTTTTTCTTACCCCTATTAAAGAAAAAGTTGGTGTTTGGACTTGAAAATGAGCTCGGTAGTAAAATGACCTATCGATTGGACGGTACTTATGAGATTTTAAATAAATACTTAAATTTAATTAAATACATACTTTAAATATCAATAAAATTATGTAATGATAATTATATCGTGTTAGACAAAGTAAGTGAATCACACACACATTGTTCTTCTTCGTGATTCGTCAATCGTCATCATGAATCATCGATTAAAAATGCCTAAAATAAATTTTTAATCAAATTAAAATATATACTTAACATATAGTGAAATAGAAAAGTCTGAGTGACAAATCAAAATAATACTAAAGTCTTATTTTGCTAAAGCTAAAAAATTATCAATAACAAGACTAGATTAGTAATATAATATTAACATTTCAAAGTAAACAAGACTAGAATATAAATTGGGGAGGAAAATTATTGCTCTCATAAAAGTTTTGGTTTATAGTCAAAAGTGAAGGTGGAAGATTTTGAATAATTTTAATATTTTAGACTAGTAAAACTAAAAATTCTAAAATACTTTATACATTATAATAAAAAATAAATATTTTTCTGTCATATCATCTTCTGCCACCTAATTTGATTCTAGTGTAATCGATTAATCTATTCTATCTTTAAAAGTAAAATGTTCTCCAGGTAAAATTTATGTTTTCTAAAACATAAGATAGTGGGAGAGGTGCTCAAATGCAAGTAAACAACCAACAATTATAAATCATAATCAAGCATATGATAAAGATAGTTTGACGATTAAAAGATATTCATAATCAAAAATAGGTTTGATGACACAATTATACACTAATCTTTCCATACAAATTTAGTTGTGCAAGAGAAGATCTTGTAGAAGTTTTCTACTTTGTTGGTGATGGCTAAATAGGAAAGTTGATTATTCTTTTCTACTATAAAATCTGAAAATTTATGTCAAATGATATGCTGGAATTTGAATCATTTCATTAAACTTTTATTCTTCAATACTACAAATTTTATGTTTTAACAATATTCTTTTTGGAGAAGTTGAGAACTTTGTTAAATGGGTTGGTCCAAAACCTTTGCAATACAAATTTGATTGTACGCAGGGTTCGGGTACAAATTGACGAATCCTTATCGTATAAAAATAAGTTGGTTGCTCTGGTTGATTCCATAGCCCCCTAATCTAGAAGATATACTTGAAAATTTTAGATGTAACATGACATTTCAAAATTTATAGAAAAATTTTTATCAACACTTTTGATTTGATTTTAGAATCGTACTTATAAGTTAGAAACGATACAAATACATTTATGAGTACTTGTCTTTACAAGTTAGAAACAATACAAATACCTGTATGAGTGCTTTGTCTTTACAAGTTAGGAACTGTACAAAAATGTGGCTTTGTTATTTGGGGTGTTCTCTCTTTGTGCTTTATTGTCTTTTTATTTTGAGTACTTTGAGTTATCATCTCCGCCACGTGTTCTTTTTTCTGCTGTTAGATGGCATCAACACCACTGCCTCTTCTAGGTCTTTATTTGGACCATAACTTTATTACACTCTAATTGAAATCATCTCGTATCCTTCGATCATCAATTTGAGTATTATTCAATCAACAATTTGAGTATTACCCATCTTAAAATATGCTTGTTCATGCGATTCCTTGTCCTATAACTCAATTTTATGACAAAGCTTGCAGTTGTTATTGGCTTACTGCCATGGTGCTTACAAATTACAGAAATTAGGTTTTCGAAGTTTTTTTTTCCAAATATTTTAGATTATGGAATTTTTGCCTCAGATGTTTACGTATGTAATTTCATCTACATAAATTAATTGTTCTTATTTATTTTGTGTAAATTCTTTGTGCTGCAAATTCTTTTCTGATTTGTGTATCACTCAGTCATGTTAGACAACTTTTTCTCCTTGGAGTTTGTTCCTTTCTGCAAGAACTTTAATTTTTTTGAGAGGCTTACTACTGTGAGACCTTAACAATACGTAAGAGCTGCAATTTTTTTTCGTATGCATTACATAGTTATAAGAAGGAGTGTACAAATTGAATCATTAAGTTAAATTGAATTGACGAATCAAAATAAATCGAAAAAAAATTGACTTGTGGTTTGGTTTGATTGATTTGGCGATTGAAAAAAAAATTGACTACTCTTGGTTTGGTTTGGTATTAGAAAAAAAATCAAACCAAACACAAACTAAACAGACACGCGCACACGCACACGCGCACACACACAATTTATTTTATTTATAGCTAAATAATTTATTTATAATGTAATTTGCTAATTTACTATTAGTTAGTTTATAGTTTTCAATGTACTTTGCTAATATATATATATATATATATATAATATATATATATATATATATATTATATATATATATATATATATATATATATATATATATATATACACACACATTATCTATAAATATTTTAACAAAATTTTAAAATTGAAACTATAAACTAACTAAAAATGTATCAACAAAGTGGTTTATAGTTTTCAATGTTTATTTATTTTATTTTAAATTTGGACTTGTAAAAATTGTAAATAATTTATTTTGTGTTAAGATCCGAAGTTATAATTATATTGTTATAGTTTTTCAAATTCGAAGTTAACGATTTACTTTGTAAATATTTTTTGTATTCAGTTCGCATCTAGCTTTAATCTTATTAGTTTAGCATAATGAACGTTGATATTTCAAAAAAAATATTTTGTATTCGTGTGAATTTGATAGTCTTTTCAAAAAAATTTATTCACTTAACATTTTTTAAGTTTAGCTTATCACGCAGGTAAGTGAAAAAATGTTTATCGCTTTTTCAAATACGGTATAGTTGTAAAAAAACAAAAAAACTGAAAAATCGAAAAAACCCGAAAAAATCGACTAAAATCGAAATCGAAAAACCGACTTTATGTGGTTTGATTTGGTTTTTAGATTTGATAAACCGACATAATTCGTTTAGATTTTTTAAAATAAAAGATCAAACCGAACCGACCTATGTACACCCTTAGTTATAAGAGTGACAAAGCATTATTTATTAAAATAATTTTTTTAAATCTATTAAAATATTAAATGAAAATCGTTCAATAAATAATAATTCAATTCTTACTAGTTTCCAAATTGACATTTAAATGAATTGTAAAAATATTTAAGAAACAAATATATAAAAGTAAATAACTATGATTAAGATTTTGCTTTAATTAATTCGATCTCAACCGTTAATGTGTCTCCGATCAAAGGGGGGAAAATGGAGAGAAGTTGAATTTTTTTTAGATCTTTCTAGCTATCACATCAATAACCCAAAATAAATATCCATTTGATTTTTCTTTATTTTGTCCTAATATAAAAAGGTGCTCGGAGTCAAAAAGGAAACAAAGATTTTCGAAAATTTCAAAAAATCATTTAAATAAAATTTTACATTGCAAAGCGCAGAGACCAATATGCCTTACAAGGCGCAACAACCTTTAACCTTGTAAAGTTTAGCTGACATGCGTCTTACAAGGCACATTGATTCAGCGCCTTCCTCGATATTTTTTAAAGAAGAAATAAAAATTGGCGCAGTGATTTGTGGGACAATGGAAAATAATTTGGCTGCCATGCGCCTTGTAACTTTTTAATTTTTTTTAGTTAACTAAGAAAAATAATGATTAATGAACTAATAATAGCAAAATAAATGGGTAATTTTCTTTTAAGGAAGCTTATATGTATAGTATTGCCGAGTGTTGACATAGCTAGAAACATACGTTTATTTTTTGCGTTTTATTAATGTGATATAAATTGATCGATATATTTTTTTTTTTAAAAAAAATAATTTTCAAAATTAGAAAAAAAATGATAAAACTGTGATTTTTAAAATATATATATATACACAAACATATGACATTAAGGATAATAGAATTAGGCCCGTATGAATAACCAAGTTTATAGTGTCCCAAGTTGGCTTCTTTTTTTTTTTAAGAAAAATATATATTAAGTTTGTTTTTTTATAATATAATTAATAAAAATATTTTCTTTAAAAATATAAAACGAACTTGAGACACTATAAACTTGGTTATTCATGTTGGGAAAGCATGTATGCACGGCTGAAGCATATCAGGATCTTTACTACTTACATGTATAATAGATAACCAATACAATTTATGCTAAAACATATATCATGCTAGAACACATAAACATAATCTAATCCCCAAGATAGACAGACTTTCAAACGAATCTAGAAGATAGCTATTCTTCTACAGTGATCCCAAGTCACATCTGAACTCACTCAATACTTGAGGGCAAGTATCGAATAGAATACTAATCATCTATCTAGGGTTAGAAGAATGAGATTTCTTCCTAATCCGAAGAGGAGAATAAAATTTACTTTTTTTCTTCTTTTGCAAATTTTCACATTTACTTTCTTATATAAGAAAACTCACGCCCATATCCTCTTTTCCCTTCAGAAATAGAATTCTGAGTTCTAGTTAAATATGGGCACTATAGGATCATAAAATTAATTATCGAGGCTTCCTATAATGGAAATAATTTCAAATAATTAATTTGAATTATTCTTACCATAATAAATTACAAATCATTCCACTATAAATTCGTAATTGCACTCCTTTTGTTTATATTTCGTAATTCTCCATTAAACACTTATGTAATTCCCCATGTTAAGATTTCAGATACTAATCAATAAATTAAATTACTGATGAATTTAACTTAATGATTAATTTCCTTTAGAGTTTTGCTTAACTTATTTCATGTGTCGGATTCATAAATCCACTTGTGAGATTTGACACGATGAAGACTTATAAGTTCTCAAATAGGCATATCAATCAATCTCTATAACGAGACATGGATTCCATCAACTATCTTATTATTTCACCCAACATATACTATTATCATTCACTTACCAGGCATATTGACCCATCTCAGAATCTCACCTTTTAATAAATCAAAACGATAATTAATATATACAGATCATAATAGTTATATCAGGATTAAGAATATAAGTACATTTAATAGTTTAGAGAATATGTTTTTTTGTTAGTTAGTCTAAAACAACTATCTCTATTCGATCCCGTTCAATACATACAAAATGTACTAGCACAAAAAGTTGGAACTATATTGTTCCCATAATCAAGATAAATTACATATAATCTTGTGCTATAATTGTACCAGATGGCATATCCAATTTCCATCCTAGATTGTGAACAAAAACTTTATACTTGTAAGAACCGATGATTTAATCCTCTGTGTATAAGCTAAAACTCTACATACTAAATCATCTACTATATAAGACATCATAAACGAATATATGATCTATTGAAAATGAGCATATATTTATTCTCTAATAAATATTATTTCTTAACATATGGTTAATAGTATATATCCCAACAATTCATGAGGGCCTAATTCATTATCCTTAATGTCGTACATTTGTGTGTGTATATATATACAAAATGAGTTACTTAAAATTCAACGAAGATAGTTGATAGATCCACATTTTCTACATAATTCAAAAAAGTTTATATTCAATAATATGAATGAGGCATTGGATTCTGTGATTAATGAAGGACGGTGAGGTGAGGTATGAATGAAGGGAAATTTTCAATATGGAAGACGAAAAGTATAAGTAGCTGTCACGACCCAAAATGTATCGTGAGTGGCACCCACATTTACCCCCACTAGGTGGGTGAACCAACAAGTCTGAACCCCAATATATACAAATAGTTCAACTATAAATAACAAAAATAATGTGGAAGCTCCAAAAGTTATTATGTAACCAATTTAAATAAGTTTCTAAAGTTTAATACTTATTATCCCAAAATGTGATAGTCGTCACATCAAGGACATCTATTTCCTAATTATCAAGTCTAAGAGTGTTTAAGAAACCAAAATAAGCAAAAAGATGGTTCATGTCCGAAATTCAAAGACATCAAGACGTGAATGAGAGAATCCAGCACGAGCTAGAATTAATAGCTCACCTTGGACTCTGATGTGCTGGAGACTGGCTAGAGCAGAGGGCGAGTTGAAGTCGATGGTATACTTGCTGCACTCCATAAAGAATAAAGAAAAAAATACAAGTAGGGGTCAATACAATGAACACGTACTGAGTAGGTATCATCGGCCAACTTAAAATAGAAACCAATATATATTGAATAATAATATAAAATCAACTACAATACTTAACAGGTGGCAAGCAACAAACACATAAACCAATGACAACAACACCATAATAGGTACACCATCAAACACAACATCAAGCACCCCTATGAGGACTCGTGCCTCAACACCATACTCATTTGGAAAACAGGTTCTTTGAGAGTAAGTATATTAAGTTACTTCAAGATTCCTTTCCTTTAATGTTATTGTGTCGGAACGTGACATTCCGATTCCATATATCGTGTCGGAACGTGACACTCCTATCCCATAATACCGTGTCGGAACGTGACACTCCGATCCAATTATCCCATTATTTTATTTCATCAAGCCTTCTTTATTCAAGGCGTCATTTTTAATAGAGAGGGTTCAAGATTAGAAATTCAACAGTCTCGTAATTTTAGGCCAACCACAGACCACACAATCAAAACATACAACCACACAATCAAGTACATAGGAGACTTTACAATATCACTCAATACATATCGATCGCTATTTAGAGTTTATCTATCACATAGAAATAAACCATAACCTACCTCCAATGAAAAACCGAAATCAAGCAAGCTACCTCTCCAATGCCTTTGCTTTCCTCAATGCCTATGAACCTTTTCAATCAATCATATATATATATATATATATATATATATATATATATATATATATATATATATATATATATATATATATATATATATTGTAAGTTAATGAGTCTATAAACACCCATGTTACTATATATAGTCTAGATTCAAAAAATCATCAAACACAAATGTATACTCAAATTCTTAGTCTTGAGGTCCATTAATATGTCAAGTATCTTATTTCTTATATTCAAGCCTAAGGTTAAGTCTTTATTTCTCTGAATAACATAACCTTAGAGTCATTCAAATAATATGTTACACTTAATATTTAATTACCTATCTCAATATACCAAAACTTATTGAATAACAAGTTAACAAAACTATAAAATTGGAAGCCACTGATTGCGAAACCAATGACAGCGAAAAGTCCACCCATATATGCCTACACTTGTATATATTCCAATTCTTATTGTCATTGATCAAATGAATGCATCAATCATTTGGTAATCATTACCAATGATTGCAAGGCAGAATGTTGCAGCAGCAAAAAGTATGGCCACAACACAGAAAATTTTGCCAAGAGAACTTTCATCCACTTTCTTTTCAACCAACGAATAAGAATTATATATATATATATATATATATATATATATATATATATATATATCTATATATATATATATATAAAATTTGTATTTCAAACTTTATTCAATAAATATGGAACCAAAACTTAAACAATTTATACATACATCACCTCCATCCTTAGCTAAACTTTAATCACTAAATTATTTGGAACCTATAAACCCTGTGTTGACAGCAACTTATTTCAATTTGTTGCTCCAATTATTTATTACGTTCATATCTTCTAAGTGCACCGAACACCCTTAAGTTATACAAATTCATAATGTCCTTCCAACTATCAAACTAAATTCTCCAAACTAACATATTCTCCCATAACAATATATACTATGTTCCCTCAAGTCCAATTTGCATCAGTGAGTCCGTTTCTAATATTTTTTCCAATTCACCTTTTCGATCTTCTCTTCACTATTCATATATAATAATTGATATGAAATAACGCACCATGTAAATAAAATTAGATTTAGGAGGCGTGATTGATTTACCTGAGTCCACAATATTCTCCTTGTGTTTATACGGTGACGATATGGACGTCCTCTTTCGCACCCAAACCCTTATTCTTCTACAAACTATTTAATCCCTAATTATTATATAAGACTAATAATGAAAATAGTAAAAGTGACCCACTATTAATTTTAATGTTATTTTCTTTAACCACCAACTAAATATATTATTAAAACTATCCCGTTAATTCTATAATTATAATTACGAATAGTCCAAAACATCCCTTTAAATCTATCGAAAAGTATATTCTGACCTAAAAAGTTTTAGTGCTCAAAACGTTAAAAAATGGTTGTTACAGTAGCGAGAACAAAAAGAGAGAACAAAAAGATTTAATAAAAAAAATTAAAAAATGAACCCACAATTTTTATTTACTTCTAAACAAGAAATTTAACATTTTTTTAATTTACTTATAAAAAATTAAAAATTATTATTTATATATTGAGCTAAAAAAATGACATGGGTATGATTTTACCTTCGGGTTTTTTTTTGTTATTATTATTATTATTATTATTATTGTTGTTGTTGTTGTTGTTGTTGTTATTATTTTGTATTATTATTATTTCACACGCTTTGAGGAGAGTGAGTACATTCACTTTGCCATGTCAACTCTTAGGATGGTATTTAATCAATTCAGAATTGTTATTTGAAAGGATATTTAAATGTTTGTATATATAGTTAAAGTATTAAAGTAAGTTTTGTTGTTAAATTTGGTGAAAAATGTTTCATTTATGTAAGTTTCTACCTTATTTTTGTAGAATTGTGGTCTTCTCTTTTTTCTTGCCGCGTACTTATCATGTCGTTGTTGTCTAATGAAAGTATCTAGAATCTTATAGAAGTTTTACCGTGATATAATAAATTAAACTTTTTTAATGATAAAAATTAATAGATGAATAAAATATAAAGTATTATTTATAGAATCTTTGATTTGATTTAAGATTATTTTATAGTCAATCACTATTTTTTAATCTGTTTTTATAAAACTAACAAGGAGTGTATCTTGTGACATAAAATTTTCTCAAATTTCAATGAACACAAAATAATAGGAATAAAATATATGGAGCGATACATACTCAATGAAGAATGAAGACGAAAATATATTTTCATGCTAGATTCACTATAGTTGTTCCTTTTGATTAAAATTTCTTGTCGCCAACACTTTACTTTCTTCATTCATTTTTACTTACATATCTATTAAAAATTAATAGTTATCATATCTATATTATAATATTATAAGTAAAAGTGAAAATCTACTTTTGAAGTAGTAGATTTAACATCAATACTAATGATTCAATGGACAACGTTGATGCCCGTTGTTTTAGCAGAATCAGAAAGAAATTGCTTCTTTTAAGGGTAAAAATATAAAAATCAAAAATCAAAAAATAAAATATCTTACCCAAATTATGTGACTTTTTAAATATATTTTATTATTATTATTGTCTTTCCCACAACTTTTGTCACTGTTAACTCATGAAAAGCATAAAAAAAAATTACGGGTGTGAATTTATGAATAATTTGCTAGAATTTGTTCACCAACTCTTTCTTATGTCGCATTTCATATTTCGTTGAATTTTCTACTTAATCAACTATTGCAAAAAACACTTAGATTTTATAAAAAGAAGAAGAGTAGAAAACTTTCAACAATCGTAGTTTAAATTTTAGAGGAATCTCTCTATTTATATCTAACAAATAGTAGTATAAATAAGTGCTAATTGTTTCCTTATCAGAAAAGTTACAACCTTTCGAAAAAGTCAGTGTTCATAAAAAAATCACAACATTTTGCAAAAGTCACTATTCGTCGGAATAGACACAATCCTTCAAAAAAGTGACAACCTTTTGAAAAAATTACAACCCTTCGAAAAAGTCACATCTCATCAAAATGTCAAAATCCGTCAAAAATCGTAACCCTTTGAAAAAGTCACATCTCTTTGAAAAAATCACAACCCTTCAATATGAAAGGATATCTACATTTAATATAATATAAATAATTAAATTAATAAATAAAATAAATTAAATACTTTTAATTAAAGATATTATAATTATTCAACATTCATTTGTAGGAGTTCATACTTTTAAGATAGTATATATATGATTATACTAACCACACACAAATATGTCACATATTTAATGAATAGTTAATTTAGTTGAGTAGGTCATAACAAAATATGACTTCTTTAATTAAATAATAAGAAATTTTAAGTGTGCACGAATTAAATCATGTCCAGTTCTTTAAGTACTTTGCCGTAAGACTATTATATCATATTAAAATTTAATTAATTAAATTTGAATTCCTCAATTTTGTAAAATGATGTACGATGCAAATATTGATATTAGTAATATAATATAAACTTTGAGATTTCAAAGTAAAATGATGTAAGATTTTGAATAATTTTAATATGTTAGATTTGTAAGACTAAAAATTCTAAAATACTTTACACACTACAATAGAAAAATAAAAGATTTTTTCTGTCACTTAATCTTGTGCCACTTAATTGGATTTTAATGTAATTGGTTGATCTATTCTATCTTTATAAGTCAAATACTCTTTATGTAAAACTTGTGTTTTCTAAGACGCCAGAAATTGGGGGTGCTCAACTGCAGTAAAAATCAAATAATTTAAAATTATAATCAAACATATTATAAAAATAGTTTCATAAAGATAATTAAAAAATATTCATAATCAAATACAGGCTCGACAACACATATATATACTATTTTTCTATATTGACTATCTCCAAGAGGGGATATTATATCCAAAACAAAAGAAGAAAAATCACTCTTGCAAATCAAATAAGGAAAGAAAGTGAAATTGAGGGTTAAATTGGTAATGTCTTGTTATTTTAAATGAATATCTTTCGTCCATAAATAACAAATAATTAATAATAATATACGCGGTGTGATTTAATATAGAATAACCCACGTAAATACATAATTCATCACAAGCTAATCCGGGCATACAAACACATCCCAAGCCAAAACTATGATTTTATAGCAACTACCATCCGCCACTACCCTAACTTCCTGGCAATTCTTCATGCAGAGTACCACAACAGACTGCATACTCACAAGTTGAGCAGCCAACTTTTTGCATTTCTCTTTGGTAAGGATTACACATATAACCAATGTGGCTCGAATCCCGCGTTATTTTATCTTCTGACGTTCATCGAATTTGTATTGCAAATTCTTTGCTATGTCGCTCAGGATTATAAAGATGAGCTATCATTCGAAGATAGGGCTAACACTTTCCGCAGCTATAAAACTGAAGAGGTTTGTTCTATGTTGTTACGCCGCTGGATTCAAGATTCAACACGTGTTAAACATAGTTAATGACGAAAATAGCTCTAGAGAGCAAGTTTACACGACAATAAATTAGGTTTTATGACAAAATTGGCAAGAACAAATTAGGTTTTATGACAAAACTTGTAATTGTTACTGCTTATTAGATCTCAGGAATTAATCTTTTTTGAAATATTTTAAGTTATCCAAATTTTTTTCCAAATATTTTAGATTATGCAATTTTTATTCAATTTTATCCTCATATGTTTACTTTTTTGTTAGGTAAATTCTCTGTGTTGCAAATTCTTTTTCTGATTTGCCTATCACTTCCTCGATAATTTTTTCTCCTCTGAATTTGTTCTTTTCTACAAGAACTTCAGTTTTTTTTAGAGGCTTAAAACTGTAACACCTTAACAGAATATAGGAGCTGCAATTTTTGTATACATTATATAGTGACATATCCTAACTGATTTGTTCAGTAGTAGTTTTCGTGGAGATTTACAAATTTCATTATCACTGTTACAAATTTCATGGAAAACATCAGACTTTTAGATCATGTCATAGTTTTATGTAATGTACGTGATAACTAAAGAATCTTTATGTAATGTACGTGATAACTAGTTTGGAAAAAAAAGTCAATCATCGTTGGGCCCACAAGATAGTGTCACGTAGGTGAAAAAAGGTAAAAAATTATTAATAAAATAAGTTCAGACGGAATAGGACCTTCGTATAATATAAGTGTCTCTGAGATTTCGGTATAGATTTAAGGATACTTGTGCATTATTCCTTCTTTAGAATATATATATATATATATATATATATATATATATATAATATATATATATATATATATATATATATATATATTTTTATTTTTTTTTTTTTTATTTTTTTATTTTATTTTTTTTTATTTTTTTTACAATTATATAGTAAAAATTCCTATGGTTAGAGGGACTGATTTATTATTATTTAAATAGAAATAATTTGGAAGATCCTTTACTTGTTTGGTTGACTTTAGAGGGTTGCAAGTAGACTTTTTAAATTTGATCAAAACGTGTATTTTATACGCTTTTAATCATTAATCAAACCTAATTGTACTGAATTGGGAAAAAAAAGAATATATTGAACAACACACGGAACACATTTTTAAAAATCTACCATACTTTTCACACCATGCCAAATGTAGATAGTTTTACTAATTTTATTAAAATAGAAATTCGTTTGTCTTGCTTTTTAATCTCTCTGTTTAAAAAGTTAATCTTTTTTATCGTCGGATTCGACTCGTTTCAATTTTTTCAAAGTGCTAGATTGGATTGAAAACACGTGTCATAGTTTAGAATTTGTGATTGAGAGTTAATTGATTAAACCAAAGTCCTAACCATATTTATTTACTTTCATATATTTATTTCTTAAATATTTTTGTTAACTTATTATATTTTCCCCAAATATATTAAAAACTTTTCTTTACTTCCATGCATACATATTTAAAACTTTTATTAGACATTTTTACTTTTTTGAAACTTCTTTTAACACAGTTAAACATTTTAATTATTCTAATAGATTATTAAGAGCTATAATGTCTATAGAACAATATGAACTCACAAAGTAAGAAAGAATTTAAAGTTGAGTGAAAAAATTTATTTTACTTCTGAAATTTAAAAGAAAAATGTCAGGATATAATTTTTGAATTTTTTATTTGGCAAATATTATTGAGAAATAACAAATGTTACGTAAAAAAGTAAAAATAAAAGGGCAAAAGAATTACTCAAGTAATTAAGAAAAAAGAAATTCTTTAAAATACATTTAGGAAAAATATAATATAAATCTAGAATTGTTGGATAGCAAAAATATTTAAGAAGCAAATATATAAAAGTAATTAACTATGATTTGAACTTTGTTTTAATTATTCGATCTCAACCATTAATTCTAAACTATATATGACATGAGTCTCCAATCAAGACCGTCTCAACAGAATCATGGGCCTGAAGCCAAACCTTAAAGAGAGGCCCTAATATTTTGAGAAGTATTTTGTTTCTCCAATCTCTTTAATAATTTTATTCTTGAATTCACTTGCCAAATAAGTTTAATAATTTACTTTGTATATTATGTCCAAGGTAGTGATTATAAATTTCGTCATATTTATTCTTCAAATATATTCTTGCATAACTGGATCAAATTTATAATCTTTCAATTAAGTTTTAAAAATTACCATTAGTTTTTTGAAAGATCTTTTCATTTGTTCCCCTAAATGCTAAATTATTTTTCTAAAAAATTTTGATCACATCAATAATTCTTGACAATATATACATTTTTCATTGCACTTGATCGATATCAATTTGTTCCTCCACAACTTTATCGATTGTTCTTTTAATGTAATCTTATTTCTAGATCAATACACGAGATAATAATATTAATTAATTATATGTCCATTCTTTACTTCATGGATTTTGAATTTAACACTAAGATTTCTCCGCTCATTACTATCTTCACTAGCTAGTTACTATTACAAATAATACTAGTTGTGTTAAATAATTTATAAAAAATATCATCCAAATATTTTGAGTACATTAATCATTTCTTTCATGCTTTTCTTCGTTTACCAATTTTGAATATAGTGTGTTGTAGAAAAATGTTATGCATATTTAACTTGTGGAAAAATTTATATCAGTCCTTCCTTCCGGAGCCTAAAGGGTGAAAAATGCTAATAAAATTTTAAAAACGGTATATGAAATTTCTTTTTAACCAAAACGATAAAATCGCTCATAAAGTAACGATTTTGTCCGCTTGAAAAATTAAAATCGCTGCAATAGCAGCGATTTGTTAAATTTGATTATTTTTTTAAAAAAAAAATTAAACAAAATCGCTCCCAAAGGAGAGATTTCCAAACTAAAATTTTCTTTTTTTTAATATGTCGCTGCTGAGGCAGCGACTTAAGTTTTTTTTTTTTTTTTAAATTTTGCTTCTTTTTAAAGTTTAAATAATTTTTTTTAAAAAAAAAAAATCAAATCGCAGCGGTTTTTAATTAAATTTTTTTAAAAAAATCAAATAGCTAAAAAAAAAATTGATTTAAAATGTAAAAAACAAATAAATAATTTAATTAAAAACCGCTGCGATTTATTTTTTTTAAAAAAAAAGTTATTTAAACGTTTAAAAAAAATTGAACTCAAGTCGCTGCCTCAGCAGCGACATAAGAAAAATATAATTAAAAAACATATATATTTTTAAAATCGCTCCTTCGAGAGTGATTTTGTTTAAAAAAAAGTTTTTTTCAAAAAAATCAAATTTAAACAAATCGTTGTTGTAACAATGATTTTACTTTTTTCGACTGACAAAATCGCTACTAGTGAGCGATTTTACTGTTTTAGTTAAAAATAAAATTCATATACCGTTTTCAAATTTTTGTTAACATTTTTCACCCATTCACCTTCTAAAGAGTCCCTTTTCTACTAATAGATCTCTGTGTCTACATTATTCTATTTACTTGGATCATATATATTTTTAGGGATGCAACTATTTAAATGATTTAAGAGTTCTTGATATCGGAAACAATGTCACATTTTCATCAACTTCTTCTTGATTTTATTCTTGGATATTATTGTCATCTAAATCAATTCTAATGGTGGCTTGTTCATTTGAAGAACATCATCCAATATTTTTTTATTCAAAATATTTATTAGTTGTTAAAATTATCAAGCACTCATTTTTAAGATTTATTTAATTCTTCAAGTTTTCGTTTTCACTTTTTGTTAAATCGGAATGATATTTTCTAATTGACAATATTAACGTCAAATAATTTTTATGATAATTAAAATAATTTATATATACTTAAGAATATCAACAATAACAATTTTTCAAGAGAAACCTCTTACACTTTTTTTTTTCAAAATTAATATAAAACTTTAATAATATGTATAAATACTTTTTTAAAATAAAATGGAGACCCAGAAAATATGGGACCCAGACAATAACTTTAGTGGTTTAATGGGAGTTGGAAACCAAAATAAGCCACAAAAATATAAAAATAACTAAAATAAGCACTATTTTAGTAAGTAACTAAAATAAGCTTAGTGGAAGAAAAAGTTCCACTATATCCAACTTTCTAAACGTTTTCCGTTACTGTCATAACGTTTATTTTTAATATATAACGGAACTTTTTCTTCCACTTTATAAAGTGGAACTTTTTATTCCACTTTATCAAAAGTTACCTTTTCATTTTCACCTTCACCTTCTCTCCTTTTTCTTTTCATGGCTTCCAAAAAAAAAAAAAATCACTTTGAAGATGGTCATCTGCATCAAAAATTCACTTTAAAAAATAAGTGTTAGACATAGCGATAATCATCTGCATCAAAAGTAGGCGAGACATGAAAATTTGAAGATGTCTCAACATTTTCCGTCATTTCAAAGTGTGAGGACTGACCAAAATAATTATTTTGTCCATAACTTGGAGCAATATTCCTATCTTGCTGAGGTAAACCGCTACAAAATATATAATAGTAAGAATAATAAATAATATAAATTAATAAATAATTGACAAAATCAACAAACAATAATTGAAATATAATAATTGAGCATTACCGATCACTATCATTGATAGTTTTGTTTAAATCAAAATCATATCGGCCGGTAAGATTATTTTGATAATGAGTCATTTTAGGAAAATCAGTAGATTGAGTTATCGAAAATCCATCAATGCTATTATGATTTTCTAATTAGGGATGAACATCGACCGATAAAGGAGAACGTTGTTGACTAATCTTAGGCTCCTTCCTAACATAGATTCCAAGTATTGTTGACTTGATTTGATCTATATAGTCATTGGAACCCTTAAAAAGTCAATCAACGATTCGTCATTACATATAATTCACTCTCTAAAATTTACTTGTCCTTGTGATAAAAATGAAGTAGGGTATTTTTCGGCTATAATCAAATTATAATCGTACTGTTTATACCCATTCATTTTATAAATTGATGAAATAAATTTATGATATCGGACATTTATTGGATATTTAGCATTGTGTTTGGGAGGACAATTATAATAAATGGTATTTCCGTCATGTATAATTTCGTCATCCCAATAAATTGAAACTTTAACTTTAGGTGTAGAAGATATTTTTTTTAGATTGAAATGAACAAATATAGAAGACTTTATGTTGTAGGTGCTATCAACTATGCATAAACGTCTTTAAATAGATTTTTCAGAATAAAATAATAAAAATACATAATGAAATATTTTTTTTCTGTTTTAATGACATATCAAATCAATATAATTTATATGACAACACTGTAAAAACTTCTTCAAGACGTGAAAAATATTCTTCTTATAAAGTATAATAAAAAGTTCCACTTTATAAAGTGGAATAAAAAGTTCCACTTTATAAAGTGGAAGAAAAAACTCCACTTTATAAAGTGTAAGAAAAAGTTCCGTTATATATTAAAAATAAACGTTATGAAACTAACGGAAAACGTTTAAACTATTGGATATAGTGGAACTTTTTCTTCCACTAAGCTTATTTTAGTTACTTACTAAAATAGTTGCTTATTTTGGTTACTTGTATATTTTTGTGGCTTATTTTGGTTCCCAACTCGTTTAATGGTGAGAAACTTATTATTTTTTTTTTTAGCTCACATCAATAACCCAAAATATAATGCCCATTTGATTTTCTTTAATTTTGTCCCAATATTAAAAAAAATAAAAAATATCCGGTATAAATAATTGAGTAAACCAGATATTCACTTTAAAAAGAAAAAGAAAAAAAAAACATTTTTTTTTCGTTTTCTCCCAAATCTCTGGAAAAAATCGTGTAATATTAATTAAAGGGAAAAGAAGCGAAGATCATCGATCCAGCAGCAAAGTCAATACGCTTATGATTGGTAATTTCATCAATACCCAGATTTAACTTCTATTTCAATTTATTTTTTTTAATTTTTATTTTATGTGAATCTTCGTTAGAAATTGAAATGGATATATTTATGTTGATGTTAAGGTGTAATTGAGTGAGAATGTGTTTTTTTTTAATTATCTGAATTACTTGTATTCCAATTTTGAAAAAAAAAAGGTTTTTTTTTACGTAATGGATGCACTTTGTCAATTTAGTAATTTTTGAGGAATTTTGAGTTCTTAGTGTTGGGTGGAGCTAGAATTTTGAGTATATGAGTTCTGAATTCTGAAAAAAGCAATTTTAATGGGTTTTGGCTTAATAATTTATACATATTAAGTGAATTTTCTTCATTGGGTTTGATGCACTTGAAACAGATAGTCCATTAGGTAGTGGTAAGGTCTGCGGAAACAGCCTCTCTACCTCCATGAGGTTGTGGTAAGGTCTGTATACACTCAACCCTCACCAGATCCCACTTAGTGGGATTTCATGGGTGTGTTGTTGTTACATATTAAGTGAATTTCTTAATATAAATATACGATTTGGACTAAAGCTATTGAGTGTGTAGCTTAGCGATTTTGTTAAGGGTGTTTAAAAGCTTGGTTTATATTTTTAAAAAGTTGTTTTGACCCTGTATATGTAGTATTATTTCTATGTGTACAATGTAGGATTTCGATGAAGGGTCTTTGAGTGACCACCCTTGAGTCAATGTAGTATGCCACTGGCTAACACACCCTTGTCAGATGTTCTTTCATGATGGTCTTTGATCCATTTTAAGATTATTTTTAAGTAGCTTAAACATGCCATGAGTCAAGGAAACTTCCTAAATTATTCATTGCATTTGCTTTCTTGAAACTTTTGAATTGAGCATACCTTGTTGTTTTCTATGGTTAGGGGACACAGAGTACAATGTAGGGGCAGGGAAAGCTACTTCATTTGGGGCAGGGGCCAAACATGATCATAAGTTAATGGAAGTTTGCAGTAAGCACGGCATACTGCATAAGTTAGTATCACTTGTGGGAAGTAGAAATAGGGAGGAGATTAGAAACTTGTTAGGCTGCACCAAAGCAAAGTCCTATTGAGTGAATGCTAAATGTATCCAAGAGTCCATCATCTGAACAATATAATGTTTCAATTTACTCTGCACATTTGAATCGTTATATCAATTTTAATGTCGATCTATTTCTCTACTCCCCTTAGGAATATCATTTACTCATTTTACAGTCTCTACACTTTCTTGCATTGAATAGTTTCAGAAATTATTTAAAAGAATGTCTTCAAAATAACAAATCTTTGCAAACTTTGAATGATTTGTTTTATGTAACATAGAAGTTGTGGGTCTTCAATTTAGTACTTTGAGAAGACTTGAGCATAAATTCAGTTATTTCCTCTATTAGTCATATGTTTTGAATTGGTCAATTAGATATTTGAGAGCAGAAGTCATACGATTTCAAGATAATCTAAAAGATTAAAGTGCATTTTAGAAATGCTACTCGCTATCTCACTTTCTTGAAAAGTAAAAGAAAGCCCCAAGTTATTGGAGCCGAAAGCAGGAAAGTTCCCTAAAAAAGGCCTTGTTGGAATCCACTGTCCAAATAACAGAAAGTACGAACATTTGTAATATTTCCCACTTCAGATCTGCAAATTGAACTCTTACCATATGGTGTTTGTTGTAGTTGTATGCTTGTGAAAGCAAGATGGTGAAGTTGACTATGATTGCTCGTGTGACTGATGGTCTTCCTTTAGCGGAGGGGCTGGATGATGGCCGTGATATTCAAGATGCAGATTTCTACAAACAGCAAGCCAAGTCCTTGTTTAAGAACCTCTCTATGGGCCAGATTGAGGCATCAAGGATGTCTGTAGAAACGGGGCCTTATATTTTCCAGTATCCTTTTATTTTTGTTTCATTTAGCATCTGTTCAATGTTCATTGTGTGATTAAATCTCTCATATCAATGCTTACCGAAGTTTCTCAAAGTGCAGAGTTATCTTTTTGAGCTTTAATTTGCGAGATGGGTACTAGCTAAGTAACAAAATGGTCACTCCAAATAGCTTGTCTGATTTACTCATAGTCAAGATAATGATGTGTAGCAATTTCAATCTCAAAGTCCTGAACAGGTCCCCCCCCCTCCCCCCCTCCCCCTCTAAAAATAAGTAAATAAAATTATTTGCCAACTATTGCCTGTGTCTATGTTGCAGTTATTATAATCAGCACAGTTTGTGGGAGAACTGTAATTTTGGTATACGCATGAGTGGATTGTATAACATCTGCCGTTAGTGTTGCAAAATTTAGGGACTACGAGGATTTTTCATGGTAATAGCATAAGTAATGAGGGTTTCTCCGGTTGTCTTTGATAAATTTACAAGATGTGTTGGGATAGTTCTTGGTAGATAATTTTGCACAAGATATGGTTCTCTACAAATAATATTCAATCAATTTTACCAATAGTCGCATCATGGGCAGATTAAAAATGAACAAAAACTTGCCTTGATCCTTTTTTTCCAAAGTACCCACAAAATAGGCAAAGGGATGAAGGATGGATCCGGCTAAGTGCTTTCGATGAACCAGGATGGATCTTTTTTGTTTTCGTATTGGCAGACTTATATCTCTTATCACATATCCCTCTTCTTTCTCTTTCAACCCAATTTCTTTCTCAATCTAAAGTAGTAATTTGAATGACATCTACTCTTGGATACACAGGAACTGATAAATTCATTTTGGAAAAGCAGAAGCTAATAAATAAGCACACTACAGTTGTTCTTATTATTAGTTGTCTGTTTTCTGGCTTTTCTCATGGTATGTGTGTTACCTACGTGAGGACTATGTATTCATTTTCTGGATTAATAGTAATATCAATCTTGTAATGGAAGTGTGATCTATTGAACAAAATCTCATGGATGGTCTGCATTCCAAGTTACACTTTGCTTCCACTACCCTTTCCTTTCTAAAATAGATGTACTTAACTACTGCTTTTTGACACTAAAAGAAGGTGTTCTCTTAACTGGTTCACTCAGTTATAACATTGAAGGCCGAGTTTGTTATTTGACAATGTGTGACCGCTCTTATCCCAAGAAACTTGCTTTTCAATACCTAGAAGACCTCAAGAATGAGTTTGAGCGTGTCAATGGGAGTCAAATCGAAACTGCTGCTAGGCCATATGCTTTTATTAAATTTGGTATGGTCTTGTCTTTACTGTGCGCAGTTATAATTTCTAATTGATCTTCTGTTGAATACTAATCTTTTTTCTTTCTGCAATTTGTATTTTTCTCGTTTCAAAAAGATACATTCATACAAAAGACAAAGAAACTGTACCAGGACACCAGAACTCAGCGCAATATTACAAAGTTGAATGATGAACTCTACGAAGTTCATCAGATAATGACTCGAAATGTACAAGAAGTTTTAGGTGTTGGTGAAAAGTTGGATCGTAAGTTTCTCATTCCAGTGTTTGCCTGACCTCATTACCTTCTTATAGTATCTGGAAAGTTTTTTGTGCCATTGTTAGCACTACCTTAATGTTCTTTTAAATATCTGTGATGTTACTAATCCTCAATGTCCTGCTGGCCTTGAAAAGCTACCAAATGCTGTCTGACAGCTTCTTTATTTACAAACATTTTATGCTTTTATTTTCTGTCATTTTTAAGGTTATTGCTATCCTGTTATAGTTAGTGGTGGTGCTTATTTGTTATGTCCAATGAGTCCCTTGCAAATATGAAACTTCATAGTATATTTCCTAGTTCAGTTATAAAGAAATTTTGAGCTCCAACTTTTTCACTAATGGTGCACCAGAAACAAGTTGAAAGGAATATGAAAGACATGTCCATTATGGTTTATTCATCCTCCTAAGGCTTCGTTAACTTTTTTTAACAACTGATTTTGGTATGAGGTTCCTCTACATTGTGATATAGTGTATATTGGTGTATATGCCCTTCGTCAATAACCAAAACAAAACTGACTTTTCTGTAACTTAATTTCATGACTTGTAAATATTGATTCCTTTTTTTTCTCTTCAGTATGTGCTCCTGGAGAGGAAATTTTTGTTCTCATTCATCTTTGATCATAAGGCTACCAAGTTAAAGCCTTCATGTATTTCTTTATTACATATGTTCTTTCTTTCACGGCATGATTAGGACATACAAAGGACAACTATTATCAGATGAGCTATCATCTTAGAAATCCTTACATTCTCAAAAAGTAGGTTGTTGCTCTGCTACTCATTTGTGGTGCAAAGAGTGGAGCAAAATCAACTTGTATTAAAATAAAGTTAAGAGTTGTGTCAGCTGTGACATTTTATTTCATCATAGAATAAAACACACACAACTAAGAACAGAAAACAACAAAAGAAAATGATTTATATGACTGATTCGAACTAATTCGGGTTAAGGCTTATTAATTGTTATTACAATAGTTCGTGTGTTTGTCAGGAGTTTTGATTCTATTTAGAGTCTCGTATGTCTGTTTGGGGGTAAAGTGAGATATAATGAACCTCCAGTTTTAGAGAACTCTTTTTTTCTTTTGAAAGACATCATTTATTTATTTAACTTTTATGCATGATTCTAAATTTTTTTTTTGAGAAATCCGAGGGTTAGTTGGAATGTAATGCATTTGAATAAGGAGGAACTTTACAAAGATTCTTTTAGTTTACCCAACTCATTTGGAACTGATATAGTTGATTGATTGAATATAAAACCAAAAGGACATGTATGTTTTTCTGTCAGTCATAACTTAATAAGACTTGTAGCTTTAATATAGATCAACAGTCATACTCTTCTGTGATATACATTTGTTATGTATTTGGTTCTCCCTCTTTTTTCATCCTTCTTATGTTCATCGAAGTTCGAACATTCTCTCATTGTTTATGTTTGATATTAGAGATTTGATTGTACAAATGAATTTGTGCAGAGGTCAGTCAGATGTCCAGTCGCTTGACATCAGAATCCCGCATTTATGCTGATAAAGCAAGAGATTTAAACCGTCAGGTTAGTGTCCTGGAAATTTTGAGATGATACGGTCATATTCTTGGCCATAAATGTACTTTTCTCTTTAAAAGTGTACTTTCTACTTTGCAATAGTTAGAATAAAAAATGGTGATGTAGGAGGAATTAAAGGAACATGAAACTTGGGATTTGTTCTTTACTTTCTGATGTGCACACAGATGCATATTATGTAGGATGTCACTGTAGAAGATTATGGGGCTCAAATATGTCCAAGTTTATTGTGGATGAAAATGAACTAATGTTCAATGAAGTATTTGGAGGCCTGTTGATAGCATGTGCATTGATTCTTATCACGCGCTACTATGAAATAGAATGGAGAAATGTTTAACCATGATTATCACCAGCAAGGACTTGTGTTTCCTGTCATTGCTCTTTGAATCTTGCACTTAGTTTGGTCCTCATTTGTGCTTTGACTAGGACATACAACAGAAATGGCAACGAAACTTTGACCATGTCTAGTTCTAGATTAGGTCCCATTTTATTTTCTTAAGATTCAATTTGAATCCTAAACAATTATGACGGTTTCTTTTATCAACATTTGAATATTTAAAACATGTAAAAGGGCAGCTCAGGGCACAAAGCATCTCGCGTTCAAACAGTGTCCAGGGAAGGGCTGCACCCCATGGGGTGTGATGTAGAGTGTAGACTGTCTACCCTAATGCAAACATTAGTGTCTGCTTTCATGGCTTGAACATGTCTTTATTTAAGAAATTAATGATATAAAATTCAAATAAAATATTGACGTAATACTGTAGCAATAAATTTTTTTAGAATCATATGGTGCTTGTGGTGGTGCTTGTGGGTGCTGACCGTAGTGGTAGTTGGTGGTGGTGATTCTGGGCAGTAGCTAGTGAATAGTAATAATGGTGGCTGATAGTATTGGTTAAAGGTGGTGGTAGTTGTTGGTGGCATTGATAATTGTGGCGTAGCATAGTGATAGCTAATGTTAGTGGTGGCTGATAGTGGTGATTATCGGTAGTAATTGGTGGTTGTGGTAGTTGATAATGAATAAATTGTAATGATATTAAGACTTTGTTATATATTTTACTCATTTAGATCTATTCAGACCTGTAACTAGTGAAAACAAGAATGACACACTTATTGATTGAGATTTGAAGTCATAAGATTCAGATTTAGAAAATAAATGCACTTAATGACTAAAATTTGCATATTAAATCCTACTATCAACGGAAATGGTGCAGTGGATGGGGCTGCTCCTTCCTTAAGGTCTCGGGTCCGAGCCCTGGGTACCTTGCACTTCATGTATCACATGTGGATGGTCTTGCCTCCTGTCTTAATCAATATGCTTGTTTTGTTTACTTATTTGCAATCACTTTTAAAGTACTGACTCATAGGTTCATAACTTTAGGCTCTGATTCGGAAATGGGCACCCGTTGCTATTGTCGTTGGAGTTGTTATTCTCCTCTTCTGGGCGAAAAATAAGATTTGGTGATGCAACTATACCATATGCAAGCTTAGAGAAGTTTTGTCACTCTTTGGTACTTACTGATTTTGCAACATCAAACTGTGTGGCAACCTGTAGACCACTTAACATTTCACGATGGCTACCGTGCTGTGCGCGCAATGAAGAGAGTTTTTTTGGCAGATGAGACACTCAAGCTATGAGTTTGATAATGTAAGACAGATGAGCCATGTTGGTAAAACATTGACAAAATGATATTAATCTTAAATCTTCTCAGCATATTGTCTTGCTAGAAACTTTAAAATTTGAAGTGCAACATATATTGTAGTGTTGATGTTTAGTTTCTTATTTTTCTTCTTCTCCACTTGTGTATGCTGATGAAGTTCATTGTAATCAAGTCAAAGCAAAACATACCTAGCATTCTGCAACGATTCATAACCTTCTAAATCCAAAAAAACAAAATTTGATAAAATCGAACCGAAAAATCAAACGATTACCCTCAACATCCATTTCGACAAAACACCATAAGGCTGGTCAAAAGTTACAAAAATAGTTCCTCATTAGTGTAGAACTCCCATTCTAAAAGGGATTTACTTGTGAACTTTACTAGCTTCATGAAAAGGTAAGAAATATGAGTAAATATACATTTTTCTCTTTTATTGAGAAAGTTGGACCCAAATAGATGAAATATTTGAGAGTGGAAGTTCTAAATTCTTATGAGCAAGAGTTGTCATGAGAAGGAAATAAGTAGAGGACATTTTAGAAAATTTAGTACTTGCATATAAAAGAGTGAATAAAACATGAAATATTTAGTGATAAATCCATGATATTAGGAATAAAAAAAAAGAATAAAAGGGAAATAAGTTTTACAAGTATTGCTCATCTTGAAGATGTCTCAGGTCATCTTCAAACAAATCTTAATATTATGTAACGTTTCTAGTTTTCGATTCCTAAATAACGCAAAATTTCCATCAACTTGAATTTCAATAGACAACAAATACAAATACACAAATCCACTAAAATTTACACAAGCCTGTTAAGTAATTAAGCCTTCTTCTGGTCTTCATCTTAAACAAATCAAGAAGTTGACTCCTCTTCAAGCTCCATTTTGCGTATTGTATATTCTCTCTCAAACAACAAAAATTCCTGCATGAAATGTGAGCTTCAACTTTTGGTAGCAGTACCTACTTATTTGCATAGCAGGAATTAACTGACAAGATAACAAACATATTAAGCCACAATTTCATCATCGTGGATCCAACTATCCCATCATCCTGACAAATGGGTGTATACTTCAATCTACACTAGCAAGTAACGGTGTAAACCTTAAAACATCCTGCTCATGACAAACAGGGGGTATGTCGGCTATAACAGAAGCTAGATATAACTGTCGTCAAGCACTAAGGATGTGGCCAGATGGTAAATGAAGTCGGAGCTGTGGGGAGGATGAAGGAAATCAATCACGGCAACATAACTTGGTCAATAGCATCATAGGATGGGAATAATAACTACTTGGGGCTTAAATAAAGATTGGAGAAACGATTAGAAAATATAAGTAGTTGTGGAAGAGTTTGTGAGTGATGCACCAACAGTCATCTTAGTTGATAGGAAAGCTCTATTATCTCTTTTCCACTGTATAAAGGGTAGAAGCCCAAAAGTTAGCTTACCTGCAACTGATTCTGACTGAAGAGACGAAGAAATCCAATTTCAGGATCTGTGACAAGGTTGATCAACTCCTCATGGTTATTAGGTGGATTACCAGACTCCGCGAGTGAGACAGAAACCTACAAAATAGCTCAACAGATCAGAACTGGGAGAACAAACAGACACGTCCTTGTAGCTTATGCTCTATTCAGACATTCAGCATTGTCAAATGAGATTTAATTGAAAGTTGTGGTTAGCATTTGATTTAGATGATAGCACACAATATTATCAATAGTTAGAAATTATTAGTTCCCAAAGAAAGCTCACCTGCATACACCGCAGAATGACTTCAGGGATGCAACACCTACGACAAAGACCATGCACTATATAGGTTGCAGGGCCTTCAATAGAACCATTACTGTCAGAATACCAAGCATCTAATCGAGATATCTCGATTGTAACTCCAGCTTGAAAGCGAACAAGCTCCCCTTTAACAAGAAACAACATAATTTAAGAAGATGACGGGGTAATATATAAAAGAGAAAGGGAAAGGGAAAAAAAGCAATGAGCTTCATCAGAATTCCCGTTTACAAATCATGCCAACTAGTGTGATTCTCATGCAAATGAGCCGTGGAAGAAGTTAGTACTAGCTAAGTAAAAAGAACTGCCTCCAAGTGTTTCTATGGTCCAAAAGGTCAAGAACGGATTAAGATCTGCATAATGAGATTGACTTCAATTTGTAAAAGATCCGATGATGTGTTTTGGACTTATGGTGAACTTAATACTGTAGAAAAGGGATTAAAACTACAAAAGTCAAACGATCAAAGGTTTTGACAGCAGCAGATAGTCAAACAACACCAACACCATGTCAATCAAGAGATTTGATATCACTTGAGTTTCAAGGAACCTCATTAGTATCATTGGCACTAATATACAGGTAAAGATTCTTCCTGAAAGTCGGGATCATTGTCTTGATCAATATATGCTATGAGATAAAACATTAAGAGGATACTAATTAATGATAGTAGAGTTCATAAAGCAACTATAGATAGGAAATTGAGAAGCCTGTTCAACCAAATGAAATACAGATGTTATAACTTTCTTTATGTGCAATATACGACCAACAAACTATATACTGAAAATAAAGTAATACCTCGACATTAGCAGAATAACTATTTGAATCAATTCATTGAGGACAATCTATATACTGAAAATATAGCACCTAGACACTAGCAGAATAACTATTTGAATCAATTCATAGACTCATTCCCACGAAGTCAGCAGTACCACAAGAGAAACAATGCCAAATCCTCTACTCCATTTCAGTTTCTATGACCTTACTGTCTTTCCACAGGGAGCAAGAGCAGCAATATTGACTGATCATGCTTGAGCTTAGCAGAGTTTTGCCAACATAATAGTCAGATGGTGTGACAAGATTTGATGAGGTTGATTCGAATTCAAAATGTCACTGGGTTCATTAAAATGTTTTTTTAGAAAATTATATTTTCCTTTACAAAATCATCCAGTATTTGGTAACCATATTCTGTGGAATATATATCTTTGAAAAATAATTTTTTTACAAGGTAAATATATTTCCACCAAGTGGTAAAATGATCGAATCACACATGCACAAAAGTCATTTCCTATACAGTATCCCAACTCTTATCCATAACAGCAGTTCTAATCAACACGACATTGTAGTCAACTGGAATTTGCACTCTTAGTCATCCATTTGCACCCACTCCAATGTGGTGGAATTTGGTGTTCAAGTAAATAAGTCTAATGGTACGTAGATCAAACAAAATGTGGTCTAGGAATCATTAAGTAAGCACCGGTGAAATGAGAGTATAAACACAGAGATAAAAAGAATAGAAAAGAAAACACGTAAGATTGGAGGATAGAAAAGAACAAAGAAGTTGGAAGACCAGAAAACTGATTGAGAACTACAAATGAAGATAAGGCTAAAGCAATTTAATATCAAGGCTTAAAATAAACAACCCGAAACTAATGACACTAACTAGTGGCAAACGGGAGAAAAAGATGAAATGCAAAAGAATGACACATAACTAGTGATATTTGAAAGCACACAACGATTTGCAGCTAAAGATGAATCTGGTCCAGAAGGAGCTCCGAGAAGACAATATATCAACGGGAGGCTTTGCCAAACTGGGAGAAGGCTATTCTTAAAACAAGTTCATCAGCTAGAAAATCTCATACCTTTAAAACCAGCAGCAAGCACTGCAGCAAGAATACCACCATCATGGAACTTATGTGGCCCAAGCCCATCATTTCCTGTTGCTAAGCAGCGCAATACAACCTCAACACAATAGTTGTCTCTGGAACATATAGAGACATTCACCTGCACAAACATTAACACAATGTCAATCACCAACATTATTATGTTTGCGTTGAAGGTCAAAGTCTTCCTAAAGCATAACCAATTGCTTGAGCCCGGTTTAATTTACTGTTGATTTTAATAATTTGTTTTAACAGAAAAGCCTAATAGGTTGTTTGGATTGGCTTATTTTAAGTGATTTTGAGCCAAAATAGCTTTTAAGCACTTTCGGTGTCTTTGGGTAAATTCTTTAAGTGCTTATAAGCAGTTGGTTTAAGCTAAAATGATAAAAATAAGCCAAAAGGCATAATAAGGCTAGAAACTCACTACAGAGGGTATGTGCCCAAGCCCCTATAGCTGAATGAGTATGTGTACTGTCTATTACTCTTATTTAAGTTGACCTGCCTAAATATCAGTGTGTGGACTATGATGTTCTATATAAATCGTTACACCAATAGACCATAACCCAGACAGATGTATTCATGTTTTAAGTACATTTGCTAGCTAGCATGTCCATTCTAACATCCCCCAACACCCCTTTTTGGCACTGATATCTTGGCTGAGATTCCATTTTACCATTTCTAAAGCTCACTAAAACTTGTTTACTTTTGATAGGTACCTTGATTGATGAAAAATTAGACCAACATGGTCGAAAACTCCAATTATAATTAAAAGTTAAGACACGACAAGAAAGAAGGAGACTCGTGTATAAGACACGTCCTCACTGAAAAAATTAGCATACCATTATTGGCGATTTAATACTTCTTCCTCACTGACAGAAGAGTAAAGGGCGCTCATTAACGTTGTGCATAAGGTGGCATCGGGAGCCATACAATCACCAGCTGATGAACAAAGCATCGCAGTCGCATGCAACTCCAGGAAAACAGGTTCATCACTTTCCAATACGCGATCTTCAGTTGGAACTAACCATGGATTTTCTTGCCCTAAGATACATATTCAGCACATTAACTTTGTGGGAGCCCAACAATTCAACTGTAAAAGGCATACACTTGAGAAGAAATTGAGAGCCAATATGCGGGGTAAACGAAGAAACAATGAGACTTTGCAAGGGGTAGGCAAATCATTATGAGAAAGCAAATCTTTTAAGACTAGATATCTTCTGAACAATTCTTTCTCATAGAGGTTTCGTTCACTCACGTTGTAGAAGCGAGAATGATGCATCAAGTGTTTCTCTAGCTGCTATAACTTCCTTCTGCTTCTCCTCATCTGAGAGTTCAACTGGTGAAATTTCTGCGTTCTCTAGCTCAACCTTTAGCCAGTTGCGATAAGTTGCATCACATGAATAGAACTCACTCTGATTCGGAAAAAATAATTATAACGAGTAAATCATACAAGATAGAAGAAATAGCAAGCAAATTAAAGGCATCTCGAGATCTTCTGTAAAATTCCCAAAAGCATACCCAGTCTTGGAACTCCTTTAGATTCTCCGAGAACTCATAACTCTCAATGGAAACAAGCTCATCTGAGAGTTGTTTCAATGGCTCAGCCAGTAAACTGAGCAAAGTATGAGCCCCGATGGGCATTGCTGGAACCCTCCACATTGAAATAAGAGCAAATTCCCTGAACAGCACATTGCTGTGGAAGTAGTTGAAAGTGAATCCCAATTATATGTTGGGGACAAACAGTGAGCAAAAGTACTTAGGCATCAAAAAGATTAACAAACATCGGTGGAGGGGAGACGCAACAGCACACAAAATAATTGAGTTTGGGTATGTTGACAAAGATTGAAAACTTTAAAGAAGAGTAAAAAGTTAAAATAAGAATAGTTTACTGATTTTAAAAAAAGTACTCCCGCTGATACGTATCGTATACACACTCAATACAGTTAAGCATCAGAACACGTTCAACCAAACGAGTTGCTTCCTATTTGCAGATGGGAATGTACTGTTGGGGTTTCTCTCCCTTAATTCTTTTTTTTCTAGGGGGGGTCTACAAAATTACCTTACCCATCAACTACATGTATGAATCAACATTCACCATTTTATCGTTCATGAGATAACCAATTACAGAGTGGAGGGCATGATCATTTGAGTCGCCTCAAGGAGTAATAAATTAAGAAAAACAAAAAAATAGGGAAGACAACTGACCTGTGCATCAACGCCCGGAAAAGAAGTTTCATACTAACAGACGTAGAATTATTGATTGTTGAAGGAGGTGTAAAACAAAGCCACTGAATTACCATAGCTTTCTGAAGGCTCTGCAATCGATGCTGCTCTGCAACATCAGTTTCACTATCATATTTCCCAACTCTGATTTCACGAGACCTTGAAAGAACCCTGTTTAAAATAATTATAATTTAACGCCAAGTACTTTTACAGAATTCTATTTTGCATTATTTCAAACTTGCGAAATGTGTGAAGAATAAAGGGACCTTTCAATGATCTCCTCAAAACTGCCCTTAGAATCATCTTCTGGAGTGAATGGCAAGTATTCAATAGCAGAAAGGAATATCTTATATCTGACATGAACACTGTCAACATTGGAAAAGCAACAATGCAATCAGACAGCAACTTAAGCCATTACAAATAGTTTAAATAAAAACCTCTGCAAAAGTAACCTTTAATGATCAAGCAGAATGAACTGTTCCTGAGTCATGAAAAAAGAACTTCTCCAACAGTATAGGGGTTTGGAGTTTGGACAACAAAAATCATTATGGTTTGTTTATAACTTTTTGCACTATTATTTTTGGGCAAGTTCTTATTTATGATGTGCAACAAAAAGTCATTATTGTTTGTTATTGCCATAATGCTTGCTTTTCCAAAAAGAAAAAATTAAAGAGAAAAAGGTCAGCATTATATAGGTAAATACCTGCTATTCAGCCTTAACTCCATCATATGCACAAACAGATCAATACAACGATGACGAGCTAACTGAGAAGCATAAATCCCAACCAACTCTTCATGTTGCTTTGTAAATAGAAACATAGTATACCTGCAATTGCAGTTCAGACTTCAGGAACAGATAATAATAGTGCTAAAAAATCACAAACACAGTACATAAGAAAATAACACTAAAAATAGTGCAGTACTACTTTGATTTCTTACAAAATGGAGCAGATATACTTGACACAATGAAAAAAAAAACAGATGAAGACAAGGGAGCATTTTACCTTTGGCATACTGCTTATATAAAGGAGCATTTTACCTTTTTCTTAATGAAATGATTCCTCACTAAATCAAAACATATGTTGGATTGTCAGTTCTCTGTGGTTCGATAATCTCACTACATAAGGAAGGGAGACCCTAAATGTACCCTTACCAGACTCGTGGCTCAAAAGTTTATTTCATCGCCAACCCCAACCATAAAAGTGATCTGACCACTAAAGTCTATAACAAGCCACAACCAAACAACACTATGAAAAAGATTCTAGTCCTCCATCCTCTTCCATTGTGTTAATACTCTTCTGCAACCACTTCCGTCTATCTAAAGTGTGCACCTCCACTTCAAATCAACACAACTACTTCTGCAGCAAAACCTTGTCGAAAAATCTGAAGACTTCCACTACTAGCCACCCCACTTCCCACCTCACTAAGTATAAACTTTTTGATATTATGTCAAAAAGATTAAGAACGATGATTAAGAACATTGAAGTTGACTCTGTTTTGCCTTCTAAGTATTAAAGTTGATTCTCATAGTTCTTGAAAATCCATAATCCAGATGAATCTCTAATTCTGTTTGTTCTGTGATCCATTGCAACCAGTTGAAAAATACATTCATCAAGGCACTAGGGGAACAAAGATGAAGTATAATTGAGGTGACCTTGTTATGTATGGTCTATGAATTCTAACTTGATTGGAAGTGTAAGAATGCTTCAAGGTTCATCGCATACAAATCGGTCGAACAATATTTTGCAATTAGTACTAACTTAAGTAAGGCAAACTAGGCAGCTACATAATTCAGAAAGACATCTCAGAATCAATTGAACTACAGACATCATAAATAAAGCAGCATATAGTATTTATACAAACTGGTTGATAGGTGTTACCATACATTTCCAAGCATTTAGTTTTTCTCTTAAACTCATAATTCGTGCACCACAAATCAAATAAAATAGCTACAGAAAACTTTTAACTGACTTTCCACCAAAACTAGATGCTATAGGCAGTGAATTATGGACATGTTGTCCAAACTGTCATTTTAAAGAAACACATGAGAAGAGATGAAAGAACATGATTATTGATTCCCTATATACCTTCTACATTTATCAATACCACCAAAAAAAGAATATGCAACAGAGTACTTACATGTGAAGAATGAGGTCACCAACCGTCAGTAATTTCTCTCTAAAATCATCCTTCATTTGATCTTCGAGTAAGTATCGGAGCACAAGCACTAAGTGTGCACCAAGGCGCATCATTTGTGGGTCACCATGAGGTCTAAGCGTAAAAAAATGCACAGTCAGCATAAATCACATCCAACATAAACTTTGTTTCCAAGAATTTGTATGCATGCATATTGTGATAGTCTATTACTAAACACATGTATAGATAAATCACCCATGTACTTCTGAGTTCTAATTATCAAGGAAACAGAATATTTTGTAAGATCCAGGAGCCAAAAACAACAAAAGTACTTCTGGAAGCGTAACCCTTAGGACAATTGACATCAGGCAATATATCATGCTAAATTCAATATAGAGGGGAGGCTCAGTATGTGAAGTGTCTGCTAAAAGATTTTATGAAGTGGTCACACAAAATTAAATAGAGTGCCAAAATAGGTAGAGGTCCTGCTTTATCTCCCTCCATCCCATATAAGATGGGCAACTTACTAAAATATTTGTCTGATATTACTTGATCACTTACTAAATCAAGATAGAATTAATTAAAAAATATCCCATTTTACCCCTACAATTAATATGGCCTTTGAAAGTCTAAACAAATTTTGAAGACCCAAGAATTTCTTTTTTCAAGAGGCTAATTCATATGATAAAAGGGCAAAATAGTAAAGTTGATCAATCTATTAATGATTTCTTAATCACCGTATAAAATAGAAAGTGCCCATATAATATGGGATACAGGAGTACCATTTTAGAAAAGAAACTTCACGTGTTGGACAAGAAAAAGAATGAAACTGAAACGTGTAGAGGCGTGTTAATTAAATAAAAACCATGTATTGTTTCTAGCAACTTCCAACATTTTGATGAGGTGGTCTTAAAATTCAATAGTGTTAAAATACTGTCAAGATTCTCAAAGATACTCCCAAGAAGTTTTACAAAGACAATAAGAATTGAAAACCACTGTAGAATAACCAAATCTTGGTGTGTGTAAGCAACAGCAAAACTTAGCTCATGTACAATGAAATGTGAAAGATTTACTTACTTGAAGAAGGCTTCATCATCTTCAGAAGGTGATATCCAAGACCAAATGATGTCCAGTAAACTTGGTATGTCTCCTAACATAAGGTTCATCTGTTCAAAACTTTTGGTTAAAGCTGCAGAACAGATCAGTGCCACTAGAATACTTGGGAAATGAAACCGTACTTAGCTAATATACTCTAGCTTCTTCGTGAGGAAGATGTATTACTCCCTCCGTTTCAAAAAGAATAACCTATTTTCCTTTTTAGTCTATTTCAAAAAGAATGACCCCATTCTTTTTTTTTGACAACATTTTGATTTCAGCTCCTTTCACGTGGCATGTTTAAGGCCACAAGATTAAAGGGCATTTTGGTACATTAAAGCCTTCTTTAGTTTTTAAACTCCGTGTCAAGTCAAACTAGGTCATTCTTTTTTAAATGGATCGAGTAACTTAGAATGACACCAAGGCAAAAGGCAGGATAGATGCCATTCTAATTGCAAACGAAGTAGTAGATTCAAGAATTACCCAAGGAAAGGCAGGAATTTTGTGTAAATATGGTTTAGTGCAACCCAAGCACTGGTTTCAATGAATATACACAATGTTACCTACTCAAAAAAAAAAACTGTACCCAAAGTTATTACCCGCTCAAGTTGCTATATACACAGAACTGTTGGGGCAAAGAAAATGGAAGGAACTAGGCTTTTCTAAGACTGACACAGACCAAGTGAAGAAGTCCTAAAATACTAGATTATGTGGTGCACAGAGATATGGGTTGCGCTGCCACAACAATACATTCAATGTGTACGCGTGGTAAATTTGTGACAGGAATAACATCAAGAAATATGCCATCAGAAATTACTTAAATCATAAGAAAAGCCGGACCAACTTTCACAGGCAATGTTTCTTTAAAATTCAACTCAGCAAACTGTATAACAGCTCAACATCACATAGTATTTACAATTTGTCGCACACTGACGATAAATCCTTTTAATATGCTACACTGCCTTTCTCATCAAGTGTACATAGTGAAGACTTGTATTTAACATAAACTACACTTCTGGAATCAAGTTATTGTTGCAAATGATTGTGTGTATAGACTTGCACAAGTACATCTGCTGGTAAGATGTATCTTGTAATCAAAAGGGGATACTAAATTTTCCAATTTCCAATAGATCAAAGGGACTAAATAGAGGCTAAAACATATTACTCTGTTATGAAACGACTCTATACCTCAATTTGTCTCTGCTGCTCCTTGCACGATCGAGCAACAACTTCATGCACCGTATCGCTAGATTACAAAGAATTTTTACAGATTTCAGATAGGAAACAGAAAAGAAAAATATGGAGCAAAATCTGGATTGCATAGTTAGTTACCTTGAATGGAGTTTCTGAAGAACAGCAGAAAGGTGCCTAGGTTGCTGATTCACAACTTGAAGTGGCCAACTATCTGGCCCAACAGCTGGCTGAGAAGTGCCATCTGCAAAATCTGGACTAATTGCTTCTTCAAAATTCTTGAAGTGGTCATTTCCACCGGGTTGCAGGCGGGCCAATTCCACATCAACCTGAAAATCAAGCCATGATTTTGCCATGGCCCAGCAAGCAGACTGGAAGAAGAAAATATTGATTTCAGTATCAAGAGCAACACTACAAATCAAAGAAGAGGCAGAAGGAAAACAGAGGAGAAGTGGAAACCAAAGCTCCTTATGAAAAATGCAAGCAAATGGTTGAAAATAAGTTCATCCTCCAAACAGAAAGGATGAACCTAAATGCAGCAAAGGAATTTGTGATGAAAGAACAAAAACAGTCTCTGCTGAAATAGTGCTGTCAACACAATCAAACCAGGCATTTCAGTTAAGAAAATGTGCATTCAGATGCAAAAACACAGTTCAGGTTTTTAATTCAAATTCAGTGAGTAGTTCTCTATTTCTTAGTCTAAACAAATAGCATATTCATCCATAATATTTTATCAACAAATGTTTTGTCCATTAGTTACTATTGTCGTTCCCTTAAGACAGATATCACAAGCACTGAAACGCATGTTGTGATGCCTTGGTCTTGCACCAAAATGTTGTATAACTATGGTAAAGAACACTCTACTGCACCTAACGTAAGGGCTCAAGTACGCATCAAGAGTGTTGTTGTACAACTACAGTGAAGTGCACTGCACCGTACCTAACTTGAGGACTCATGTCTTGCCTTTAACAACAGTTGATAGAGGAGTACAATGCAAAGTTGACCATTGGACTATGGAATGGAAATGTGTATCATGTGGTTGAAGAAACTGTTTAAAGAATTGAAACTCAGAAATTTGATAAGATCAAGTAAATTTGTGCAACCAACTAGTCAACTACCATTGCATATTGCTTCTAACTCAAACGCCTGATAGAAATTAAGCACATTGAGGCTGATCATGATCTTTTCTTTTATCAAGTAGAAGATTTCTTGATAATAACAAGGCATTATGGCAGTATACAAGAGGTATGCCAAAAAAAAGGAGAGCCCTACAAAATATGGTTCTCCCCAAAAGATACCCAATCCTCTATACAAACAGGAACTACATGGTTGCACCAAAAGTAAATAAGGGAATAGAGACTACTTCTCAATTGAGCAAAGCTCATCTCCACCGTTCAAAAGCTCTACTATTCTCTCATTCCAAATGACAAACAAAAAAAACAAGAGTAACATTCCAAGTCTTGTGCCTTTTTCTCCTAACTCCACTCTTCCGGCTGAACAACTCCTCCCCGGAATTTGGCATAACCCAACGAACACCAAACCATCTAATCATATCCCACCATGACCTCATGGCTAATTTGCCATGCACGTCCTTGCCTATCAGCTTACATAGGAAACACCAGCTTATGCAGACAACCTTTCTTTTCCTAAGATTCTTCATCGTCACTAGCACCCCCTAGTCGCCAATTACGTGAAGAAGCACACCTTACACCTTAGATATTCAGACCGAATCATAAGGGAACTATCATCTGCCCTAAACAGAAGCTTCTCATAGAAAGACTTGACAGAGAACACTCTGTTATTTCCCAACTCCCAACTCCCAACTCAGAGCATCGGGTCTGATTATGACCTTAATCATAAGAAGATACATTCTAGACGCATTTCCAATAGTAATTCATTACCTAGCAGATACGTCAACTAAAGCATGCAGACTGCTTCTAAATCAACTCTATAATTGATTATCACTTTATTCATAAAAAGATACATTCTAGAATCTAGACGTATCTATATTAGTTTTGTGGTTCAATTCATTAGCTAGTAGATATGTTCACAACAGCAGTCCAAGGATTAAGTACATGTGAAGCAATAATCTTTAATCTACAATTTAGAAGTGTTAGTATGTGCTCAGGTTTAAAGATAAAAATGGGCCAGGCCGAAATGATGAGACCAAGACCATACTTTTATATATTTGTTAAGGACATATGTACTCCATTTTACACTTTTGCATCTTTGTTTATCAAATAAGTATTTTATAAATTCCAGAAATAGCCTAGTGTACAACACAATTTCTTTGTCACTTCTATTTTCAAAAAAATTTACTTCAGTGAATAGAATTTCGAGGAACAAATGAATAAGGTTATTTGAGTAATAAATTCATTTAATAAAAATTAAAAAGAAAGTTGAGGACCATCCATCTAGATAACCCGTGATTAGACCCGGGTCTAGTTCCCGGATGAAGCCTCTTCATTTTAAAGTTTTAATTGGGACCTAGACAGTTTGCCAGATTCTTAGGGGCATCTAGACCCATCCTCTTTTCATGTATATCTAGTCTTTTCTTTCTCTTATTTTCTTTTTGCTCATTTGTATATCTAGAGTCACTATATGTATTTAGGCTCATTCTATAGAACATACAAATGAACAGGCAATAATTAGGAGTCCTCATAATTAGAGAATTGCATCAAAGAAATTGAATAATCTGATAACATATTGGAGTCCGTCCTGTCCCAATCTCAAAGTCCCCTTCTAGAAGGAAGTTTTCAGTTATGACAGTTATAATCAGATCTGTACAATATCTATAAGACTAGTGAAGTTTCTAGAAGAGACCTAATAAACATTCAGCAAAATTTTCAATCCAACGGCTACCAAACACTTGTAGTATCATGGAGATTAAAACACAGAAAAACCACATTAAGGAATGCAGGAATCTTATACCTCCCAATCCATACATGTTGGAAGAATACGTTTCAGATTACTGCACTGGGCTGCATATACTGCTGCTTCATACTTCCCACCATCTTGATCTGCAATTCTCTTCAATATAGAGAAAAAAGGTTCCATCAGTTCAACTGAAACCAACCCCGGCAACACAATCATATAACAGAGATAGACATCCATAAACCCAACATCTCTTGCATATAATATGAATAAACAGTTATTTTTGGACGAAACAGAAGCTAGAAATGGGAAATCTCATCAATTGAATTCCTATTTACTACCTCGGAAGCACAATAGCAAGCCCATTTCCAGAGACGCCATTGATGACCAATTCCACTTTCCAGCTCAATGGCCTGTAACGTTCTGTTCTTGCCATTTCTCACTAGGGCTTCCATGGAAGGAAACTGATCAAACCCTCCGAATGGAGATAGTGTTGCAGCTCTCCATGACTGTCAAGTTAATGATTTTATCAGATAAATATAGTGTCATACTTGCCCAAAAAGATTGGCATACCTGTCCAGCTGACCGGCAGAGGCTACATGCTTCTTCCAATCTCCCTGCCCTTAACAGAGTCCAGACATCCTCCAGAAGAGATTCATCTTGTTTCTATAGGTACAAGTAACATACACCATCGGTCGATAAGATATCTAGGCATCATGAAATCCAACAATATAAGCTATAAACTCCCTCTAATAGTAGCTACAAAATCATGGTTTTTCCATTTCTTTCCTACTACCCCCCCGCCCCCCCACACACACACAAAAAAAACGCGTGCGCCCCCTTCTTCACATGATTAATTTATAAAGCACGCAGGGAAACCAGAGATGCATCATAAATGATACATAAATTGAAAAGGACTTCCCTGAAATGTAGATAGGCAAAACGAGGGTGGACGAAGACATGAGGTTCCCAGGAGAAAGCTGAAGCATGGTGGTTTATGCCATATCTAAGCCTACGCCTACAGTTCAAGGGATGATACAAGATCTTCTAATAATTCTACATATAGATTCTAGAGATAGTTTTCTGTCAAAAAGAAAATCCAATAAATTCTAACGATCCACAAAATTCATCAATGATCCCAGAAAGAGATCAGATATGGAGACAGATATGCAAATAATTAAGTCAATCAATTTGCAAGACAATACTTTGTCATCATGTAACTGCTGAGCATGTTCACGCGTAGGCGCATCAAAGTCCAAGTGATTAATTGTCTTTGGATTTGAAACACCTTTCTTCAGGAACCGTTGAGTGTGATGCCAAATTCCGGAGCTGGGGAGATAGGTGCCAACGTGAGAGCCTCGTACCTGCAAATGTGATTGTACAGCATAATCAGAAACAAACACCATTACAAGATTTCATGAAAAAAGAGAAAATATATCTCCTATAGCAAATAGAAATGGCACTTCAGATATGAGCATTGAGCAGTCTCTCCCCATTCATTTTTGGTATTTATGCTAGAGAAATAAAGGGGAGCGTTAAAGCAACAGTAAAGTGTTTTTGTGTGACCTATAAGCCACGGGTTCGAGCCGTGGAAGCTGCCACTAATGCTTTCATCAGGGTAGATTGTCTACATCACACCCCTTGGGTTGCGGCCCTTCCCCGACCTTGTTAACACGGGATGCTTCGTGCACTGGGTTGCCTTTTGTGTGTGATAATTAAACAAACAAATAAACCATCAAAGTCATCTCTCTTACACAGTATGATTTTCGTGCAAACAAGTGAGGGAAGAAAAGGAGAAAAAGATGACATCCGTTAGTTCCAGAAGAGAATGTAGCAAGAGAAAAAATAAGAACTTGAAACTTATGCTGCAATTAGAAAATATCCCAACCGATAAATCTAAGTAGAAAATTGATGTAACATCAAAGATCTTATCCCAATTACAAAAATCTAGGAACAAAGGCCTTTTTTTTATCTATCCGTCTGTCATATTTTTTTCTTTTCTTTTTTTTTTTGACTTCTTTATTTCATGGATCCCTCATACCGTCTTACCATACCTTTCTAAAAAGCTTTCATGCTCCATTCATCAAAAAAAAAAAAAAAAAGATTTCATGACCCAATAATTGAATCCAAAGACTATTTTGGTTTAGGATATGCCATAAAAACAAAAGTATAATCAGTGCGTACAAATAGTGCAAAATAATGAGTATCAGAAAGAGAACAAACAGAGCATATACCATTGCAGCCACAAAAGTATAATCACGGTGTACAAACAGATCAAAACAACGATTATCAGAAAGAGAGAAAATGGAGAAAATGCCAATGCAGCTGCAGAACAGTAATCATTGAAGACAGTACCAATCATCTTCCTTAGACAAAGTGACTCAGTATATTTTTGTTTACCCTCCACATTCCTTCATCACAGTCACAAACCTTAGACTTGAGCTTTTTTAATGGTTTCCTCTGTGAAGTTCACTAAGAAGAAAATCCCCTTGGATTGACTCCATTAACGCTTTACTTAAAAAGAATTTCACCAGATCAGGGACAAAGTTGAGCCAAGGACCAAGACAAAGAAGCATAATTCTGTTGATTTTATTAGGTTTTCTGCGATAGTGCAGGTCTTTACTACTAAACTATTGTCAAATAAATTTGAGCTGAAACAATCACTATAGAAACTCTCTCTTCCCTCAAGAACAGTTTTCAATACTTCAATACATCCTAGACATTCTATCAATTTGGAATTAAGAAGTAGATGATTGATATATCTATTACATCCCAGACAAAACTCAAACAGAATATCTGTAAAAAAAAAAAAAAGAAAGAAAGAAAACACAAAGTTCATAAATAAAGAAAGATGAAACTTCTGTTAGCCTGTTTAGTCCCACAACGGTCAAGTCTATCAGCCATTATCTCCCTAAATGATCTTTGACTATATGATCTCAAATAATCCTCACCAGATGAGCTATAATTTTTGTGGTTGCAAATTTGTTTAGTTGGTCCAACTTGTATCCTGCTGTTAATGCGGAACAACCTCAGGACTTTATTAACTCACTAATTCTCGCTTAGATAGTTAGTATAGTTAGCCACAGATTTTTCGTACACTCAAATGCCATATCTTGTAATTCTTGCATCTTCTTGATGATGTTATTAATACCACTTACTTTATCAAAAAAACTATCCAAGGAGCAGGTATTGAGATGCACAAAAATAATGTCATTAATATTTCTAATTAACTCAGACATGTAAGACTATAAAAGGAAATGGAAACATCCCGGTTCTTTGAAGGAATAGAAACGGACGGATAGGGAAGATCACCAAAAATGCAAGAACTGCAGAAAAAATGTGCTAAAACCAAGTTAAAATTTGTCATCACCAACTCATTACCTTTCTATCCAAATCAAGGGCTTTGGAAGCTAATCCTTCAAGCCACTGCACAATGCGGAGGCACAGTTGTGCAGTATGATTCTTCACCACAAATTGGCAAGCTTCTAAGTGTGAAGTAGTTGGTAACTGTATAGAACATCATATGATACAGAAATGTTAAACATAAAGGAAACAAAACACACTCAAACAGCAATACCACTAGTTTGTTAACAACTAAAGATACATCACCATGATTAGGTCTTCCTGAAGTTCTTCATTTCCTACAAGAGGATGAAATGTTAAATTTAAATAACAAGTTGCCACATAAAACAAGAGAGCTAACATCAAACCGATGAATTTGAGCAGGAAACTATTTTCTGCTACGTAAACTTCTGCAGTAAAATGACTGAAACACAACAAAAACATATCCAAGTGCTAATGACATTAGTGGTTTGTTTCTCACAGAAGATCGAAGATTTAGTATACATTTAAAGTGACTCATGCCCACGTATCCTTTTTCAAATGCCAAATGCAGACTACATATTTGCAATCACTTAGGAGATGAACATGATATGCTTTTGCCAACATACAAGGGAAATGACAAGATCTACATTTTTTGACCTGTTCTGTATCTAACATGAATTCTAATATTACATGAATTAGTTATCTCCAAGTGTCAACTGCGCACATATTTTCATATTTTTAGTTAGATGGAAGAAAAATATTCAACCTATGAGAAATGACTTTTTGTAGTCAAAATTATCAAGTTTGACCATGATTCCACTAATTCAAATTTCCAAATTCAATCATGGACACTTTAAAACTACATTGAGAACACCATCTACAATAATGATGAGATTTTCACGATATTTATTAGTATGGCGATTTTAAAAATAAAATAATCAAACTGAGTAGTTAAACACAAGTTCATTTGAGTCATATGAATTAAGACGAATGGAGTAACAACTACGCCTTTCCCAAAGACACAAAAAAAAAAATTAGAATGGTAACATGCACAATTCTCTCACTACCAAAAGTAAGATGTGGCAAAACTTGTCTAGTGATAACTAAAGAACATAGGTATTAAAAGGTTGACGACTTATAACCTTTTCCATAAAGATGCCACAAGAGAGACCAGGAAGCTGCCTCGTCAAGCAAAATCCGAGCCTTCTGTCTCATCAATTTGTCCTCCATAACTCTGTGCATTTCATTAGAACCATACCTGCAGGAAAAAGTTATAAAGTACTGCAGTCTCACATGAAAATACAACAGATATATCCTCTATTTGGGACTAGATTACAATGATCACAGTAACAATGGAGAATGTACCATCAATTTCACAAATTTGGCATGTTAGTTTCTTTTGTTTTACTAATTAGTCACTACAACCATTATCCTTATCGTTTTTATAAATATAACTTTCTTTAGAGATCAGAGAGAATGAACCATTATTTGAAAGGGACTAACTGTTAATTGAGGTATTTGTAAGATATTTACTACGGAGACAAGTTTATCTGCTTCTAGTCAGAGCACATATTTCTATTACCCTTGCTTGCCAGTAAAGACAGATAGATACACTGAGATGCGGAGGATTTACTGGAACCAAATAAAAGGAAGGAAGACTAATTGCTAATTCAGAAATATTTTGGGGACCTCCAACTCAATTGGCTGGATACACATTCAGGAACAAGCAAATCAGGAGTATCTACAGTCTGGGTTTTAACGAAATGTCCTTTTTTCCTCCTTTTTCTTGAACTACAGGAGAAGTGTAAGAGTTAAAAATTGTCTTGAAAGAGTAACAATGAGACTCCAAACATAGCAGATTTAAATGATTGCAAAAAGGATGAACCAGGAGAAGAAATACAAGAAGGTTGACAAAGAGCCTTTTGGACCAAAATGGAAAAACTAGTCTAAGATTTTGGGGACTCTCTTAGGCCTCATTTGTTTTCATTAATATTAAGACATCTGGATTTGAATGCATATTTATATGATTAAGATAGTCTAGATTTAAACATGGAATGATTAAAATTGTATGTTTCCAACATCGAATGTGCATAATTTATTTATGTGTGAACATAATAAATATACACAATTCAAATTTTAAAAAATTTGAAATTATAAAAACATAAATTTAATAAAATAAATTATTCTTTGACTGAAAATTAAACATTCATGTTCGCCAATGATGGGGATAGTTTGTAGAGGTGGTAATGGTTGATATTAATGGCTAGTAGTTGTGATTAGGAGAGGCAAACGAGCGAGTCAGGTCGAACATGAGTCGATCGAAAATGAGTTTAACAAAAATGGATAGAGTAATCGACTCGACTCATATTTTAAATGGGTAAAAACAAGTTACCCAATGGATAATATGGGTAAATATGGTACCCATATTATAGTAGAGATCTTACTAAAAACTTTAAAAACAAAATCTTTTTAAAGTTTTTTTATCACTCCACCCCTACCAGCCACCCAGCCACCCCCCTCCCCATCCCAAAAGAAAATTAGTTTGTTTTTTATGAAAAAAAAAATTATTTCTTTGTACAGTTTTTTTATCAGCCCACCCCTCTATGTTGAAGTTTCTTTTACCACCCCACCCTTCTAAATTAAACCTTTTTTACAAAATAAAAAAAAAGTTGAAGTTTCTTTTACCAGTCCCCCAACCCCCACCACCACTTCTCTTTTATTTTATGAATGAACATCTTTACCCCAATGACTAACCACTTTTAAATGGGTAAATATGAGTATTATTCGTCTTTTACCCATATAAATTACCCATCCTGCCACCCCATATAAATTACCCATCCTGCCACCCCTAGTTGTGATGGTGGAGACGGTTGGTGTTGTACTGAGATTGGGTGATGGTGGCTGTTGATAGTGGTGATGATGGTTGTGACGGTGAAGTTATTTTAGTAGCTGGCAATGTTGATGATGATGGCTGAAGAATGTGTGGTGGTTGACGATTCATTCACGGCAGTGCATCAACGGCAGTGGTAATTGTGATGATGAGGTGGTTAGTAGTAGAGATTGATTGCAGTGACGGTAGTGGTTGATAGTGGCGGTAGCAGTGACAATAAAATAATTAAAATGATGGAATAGGGGTGTACATAGGTCTGTTTGGTTTAGTTATTCCAGATTAACAAACTAAGATGTTGAAGATGCAAGACCAGACTTATAGAATTCCACAAGTAGGGGGTGTACATAGGTCAGTTTGGTTTAGTTTTTCATTTACTAAACTAAACCAACTATGTTGTTAATCTGAAATAACTTGAGAGAAGTTCATCTTAGTTTGTTAATCTGGAATACTTGAGAGAAGTTCATCCAGTTTTCACCAAAGTTAAAGAGGATTCAAAATATTTCTGGGGCAGGAATTTGAGATTGTCAATCAGTTCAAAAAGCCCAAGCATGTAGTTGATGATGCTTGAGTATTTTTGGATCAAAAAAGTGCACTGGAAGTAACTAAAAAACTAACAAACAAAGCCATAATCAAAACCATATTCGAGCATACGTTTCAGATGAATTGAATGTCCACCTGCCCTTATAGCTTTATTTCAACAAAAATCCAGAGCAGCACTTTTCCATCTCTCAACAATTCATCTCTTTCTTTTTCTTTTCTTTTTTCATTCATTGAACTCGTCTATTTCTTTTTCCTATAGAATCAAAGGTAACTTCTGGAAACTCATATTTGGACCAGTCAACAATATACAAAACACAGTGTCAGCTCTCACTAAAAGATATAAACAGTCCAATATAGATATTCAAGTTGGGATAAAATCCACTAAATCAGAGCAACATACGTACCTAATTGACTCTGAGACTTCACGGCAACAATTCTCAAAATGTAATATCAAATCAGGGACAGAAATTAACCCTACAGCAAATAGAAACAGAAACAGTTACATTAAATTATAAAACTTAGTTATTCATTCATGGCATACTAAGAAAACTTTCTCCTTAAGACTGATAAATTAATCTACGGTGCATTGTCCATATATCTACAGGTCAAGTCTTTCCAAATCCTTTTGGGAGCGCCACCCCAAAATGGGCCCTGCAGGCGCGATCCGGATTTAGTCGGAGCTCCAATGTGGGCTCCGGACACCAGACGGGAAATCAAAAAAAAAAAGTCTTTCCAAAGCCCAATTCAGGCCGTGACACTGATCTTTCTTTATTCCATATGCATGATCCATGCCAAATAAAGAAGAGTATGTCTTTACAGAAATAATCCCAGGATTTTTTTGGCCTGGCTCTCTCTCAGTTTCCTATTGAATCCATAAACATGAAAATTAAAGAGCTTGAAATGTCAACTTTAACATCAGATCAGTGTAAGTTACAAGATAACATGTAGATGTCTTGGATACGAGATTTCATCAGAAAAGTAACCATAAGCGCACAGTAAGAAAATCATTAAATTAGTTCTTTAGTCTAGGAACCTAAATAATGAGCATGCAGAATATCCCAAAACGGAGCTTAATGAACACAAGTTAATTACACAAATCAATATACAGAGCTTACAAATATACATCATGCCTCTCCACTTCTCAAACTGCACTTAGACATTCAAGACAAGAAATTCCTTTTTAGTCCTAAAAGAATCAATTAATCAATCAATCCACTACACTTCAATCCCAAACAATCCTAATAGACTAATAATTTTAAAAAATTAAAATCACCAGAAACTTTTTTGCAAATATTAAAAGAAGAAACACTCGATCAATATGGAAAGTCCATCATTTTCTATTTTTTGGGGGGAAAAAGGTCTATTACTATTATAGTTCAATTGTGAATCTGCCAGATCTTATCACAATATTCAAGTTGATATGACAATATGATTCAGCTCTTCGCAAGATTATTTAAAACATATTCCAGGTTCTCTACTCTCGAAACATCATAATTCAAGACATCATATTTTCTTTTTTTGTGGGGGCGCTAGGGTAATTTCAAAATGTAAGCCACATAATAAGCAACAACCCAAGCATTTTCTGTTGATTAAAGAATTGTGACCTTGCGCTCCACCGAAAATAAGTTAAAACAATCTTTACTAATAAGCACCTTGAAGAGCTGAATCCAGTAGGGAGGCAAATAAAGTAAATGTTGAGTCTCCACTGTCTTGTGATGCATCATACTCCTCCTTGCAAGTTCTAAGGGAAAGGCTTCCACCTCGACGAATCAAATCAGTATCTGTATCTGATATCCCACGGCTATCAAGAGAGGGTCTCCTCCTAGAAGCAGTTTGTATTCCAGAAGGTGTTAGATCAGCATCAATACTTTCAACTTCTTGTTTGATATTCTCCATAAAAAGTGCACCATTCAATCTGTTTTCGCTGATCCTAGCAGCGGATCTTTCCCGATGAGGAGATAAGCTTGAGCCTGAACTCCTTTTCCTGCTCATGGTACCGATGCTTTAGTGCCAGAATGAACTTTTTAAAAAGGAAAAAAAGTTGCCACAAACATACAAGCAAGAGACCTTTAACTACCACAGTCTAAATACTTTCAGCAAAATAGACGCTGCAGGTCCACTATACACAAATCCACATTCTCTTATAAATTAATAGGAGTATTCAATTGTATCAGTTCAGTTATCTTTCTCCAATGTATTGTTAGGAAGTTCGGTTTTTTCTACATAACCATGGTGTTAGAATAGGAATAAGTATTTCTTACTTAGAATAGGAATTAGAATATGAAAAAGAATAGGAATTCTAGTTGGAAAAGGTTCCAATGTAGTGTCTATAAATAAGGTCTTCATGTAACAATTTAGATACGCAATTCAATAATATTTTCTCCAATATTTCTCACATGGTATCAGAGCAATTGTGAGAAAAAAAAAATTACAAAAAAAATTTTTCGGTAACCTAGTTGCTGTCCGGATTATTATTATTTTACGTCACTGTTTTCATAAAATTGACACCACCACTAGTTGCGGAATTTCCCGGCGAGTAAAGCCCAGTCATCCCCACCGAAAACCAGTGCTACACGCGCCGCCGGCAGGATTTTCGCCGGCGAACTATCAGATCCACGCGCCGGCGCGTGACTTTTTTTGGCCGGTTGTTCGATAATTTTTTTTCATCTAAGTCGCCTCTTCATTCCGAGGCTGACTATGTAATTTTTTTCTGATTCCAACCAGATTCGATCGCCGAAAGTAGGATTCCGGCTATTTTCAGGTTGTTCCCGGCAAATTTTTTTTTCGAGATTTGAATTTTCCGACGATCAGATCTCAATAATCAAGATTTTTTTGTTGTTCCCGAGACAAATTTAGCATAATGTCTTTTGGATGTGATGTTTTTGGTTCTAAAAATATAGGGATTGGAAATTCTAGCCCTATAATCACTTCAGAACTTCTATTGGGAAGTTCAAACTATTTATCTTGGGCTTCGTCAGTTGAATTGTGGTGCAAGGGTCAAGGTGTGCACGATCACTTAACGAACAAGACTTATGTGGTAGATGTAAAGGCAAAGACTAGTGAGGAAGATGCAAAAGTCAAAGCACATTGGGAGAAAGTAGATGCTCAATTATGTAGTCTCCTATGGCGTTCGATTGATTCCAAATTGATGCCCTTGTTTCGTCCATTCCAAACGTGTTATACAGTTTGGGAAAAGGCGTGTGTTTTATGCACTAGTGACATCTCTCGATTCTATGATGTGATATCTCGATTGACCAACTTAATGAAACAAGAATTCGATATGTCTACTTACTTGGGACAGGTACAGGCAGTCATGGAGGAATTCGACACGTTGATGCCAGTAACTACGGATGTGGAAAGACAACAAGAACATAGACAAACATTGTTTCTAGTTCTTACTCTTGCTGGACTTCCTCCTGATAATGATTCAGTGCGTGATCATATTTTAGTTAGCCTTACAGTTCCTACAATCGACGAATTATTCTCTCGCCTCGTTCGTCTTGCGGCACCTCCTAGTCACAAAGTCGTTTCATCACCTACTGTTGACTCCTCTATTCTCGCATCTCAAACCTTTGAAAAGCGTACATATTAGTCTACGGAGAATCAGCGAGAGGGAGGACATTTTGGAAAACCGATCCAAGTGTAGTCATTGTCACAAGTCTGGACACACTCGTGACATATGTCATATTTTGCATGGTCCCCCACCCAGTTATGATCCTCTTATTCTAAAGGAATATAATGAGTTTCTTCGAAATAGCGCAAATAAACAGTCATCCACCAAGTAGCATATGGTGCTCAACCTAATCAACCATCCAATAATGCTCATATTGCTCAGATAGAATATGATGAGTTCCTTCAGTATCGTGCAAATAAGCAAGCATCTCCACAAGTAGTTTCGGTTGCACAACCTAATGTGTATGTCACGAGTAATTCTTTTGCTTGTCTGTCGCAATCTAGTACTGTTGGAACATGGGTCGTGGACTCTGGGGCTTCTGATCATATTTATGTCGTCTTTGTCTCTGTTTCCATTCCTAAGACTACAGGTGAAGCACTTTCTCATTCTGGTGGAGGCAGGCTATGGTTGATGAGATATCTACTTTACATAAGAGTGGTACTTGGGAGCTTGTCTCCCTTCCTACAGGTAATCTACTGTTGGTTGTCGTGGGTTTATGCGCAGTCAAAATTGGTCCAGATGGCAGGTTGATCGACTTAAGGCTCGCCTTGTCGCCAAAGGATATACTCAGATATTTGGGCTAGATTATAGTGACACACTTCGCTCCTGTGGCTAAAAAACATTTGTTCGTCTTTTTCTATCTATGGCTGTCGTTCGTCATTGGACTCTTTATCAGTTAGACATAAAGAATTCTTTTCTGCATGGTGATCTTGAGGAAGAAGTCTATATGGAGCAACCACCTGGTTTGCAGCTTAGGGAGTCTAGTAGCCTTATATGTCGATTGCGTAGGTCACTCTATGGTCTGAAACAGTCTACTCGAGCTTGGTTTCGAAGTTCAGCACCGTAATTCAGGAGTTTGGCATGACTCGTAGTGGAGCTGATCACTCTGTGTTTTTATCGACATTCTGCCAAGTCGTTGTATCTATTTGGGTGTTTATGTGATGAGATTTTTATCACCGATAATGATCAAGATGGTATCACCGATTTAAAGCAACATCTTTTTAAGCACTTTCAGACTAAAGACCTTGGCATATTGAAGTATTTTCTAGGTATTGAGGTTGCTCAGTGCCTTAATCTAGATCAGGCATTGTTATCTCTCAACGCAAGTATGCCTTAGACATTCTTGAGGAGACAGGATGTAGACCTATTGACACTCCGATGGATCCGAATGTTAAACTTCTTCCGGGACAGGGGGAGCCACTTAGTAATCATGAAAGGTATAGACGACTTGTTGGAAAGTTGAATTATCTCACAGTGACTAGACCAAACCTCTCTTTTCCCGTGAGTGTTGTAAGTCAATTTATGACTTCCCCTTGTGATAGTCATTGGGAAGCAGTTGTTGTTCGTATTCTTCGATATATAAAGTCAGCCCCCGATAAAGGACTACTCTTGAAGATCAAGGTCATGAGCATATCATTGGATATGCAGACGCTGATGGGCAGGATCAGCCTCTGACAGACGTTCGACACAGTGTTTGGGAAGCGAAGAAAAACGAAAAAAACGACGAGGGCTTGCTTCACATAAGCGAGAAGCGTGAAGCGAAGCGCGCGCTTTTAAAAAAAAAGCGACATTCTAAGACATGAATCTAGGACCTCATGGCTCTCAACTCACTTTATTGACCACTCGCTCAAATCCTAGGGTGTGGGTTTCAACGTTCATTATAAAACTATCCTCGGTAGGATTCTCAAAACAATAGTTAAGTAGCTCTTAGGGTTTTGCAAAATTCACAACCATCCTTTGGCCAATTTTCTCTTCTTCACTAGCATGCACAGTTGGTGCATCCAAATGTCTCCTCGCTAAAGTTTTTTCTTTAACTTATGTGCGCATCGCCTCTTCTGTAAAAGGTCTAGTAAGGCTAATAGACCCAAAAGACCAATAGTTAATTTAGTGCCCCTTCATCTAATAAAAAGACAATCATTTGATGTCCAAAAATTGGTTCGGGGTTATGGAGAAGTAGACAGACTTGACTAGGAAAGGTGAACAAATACAGACCTTAAAGCCATACCAGAAACAAGTGTCGATCCTAGGCATTATATATATGTCTGCACAGATCGTCTTGTTGTGGCCAATTGGAGCATCAATATAATTGATTGTTTTCTTTAAAAAACCAATATTTTTTACTAATTCCACATTCATTATCACACAAGAATAGTAGGTGCAATGGTACTTCATATTAACTGAGTAAAAATTCTAAATTTGGCTCTAGCAAGAACTGTGCCTATTTAGCCCTGCTCACTCTCTCTTTTCACAACACTAACTGTGACTTGTGACTTCTCCAAAAAAGTTCTTTTCTTTTTCTTTTTCTTTTTTTTGCTACTGAGTTTGTGTATGGTAGGACTAGGGGGTCACTCCTCATTGAAAGTTTCTTCAATTTCAGAACTCAAATTCGAGACTCTCTAACGAAAGATGAAGAGATTCCAACAGTCCCATCGCACCTCTCAGTGTTATGAGCTGAAAATCAAATACCAAAATGATTGAATAAGCATCAGTTCTCATAATGCAAACAAATCAAGCTCCCCCGTTAGATTAAGAACTTCCTACTTCACGCATACAATGCATGAATAGCTATGCAAAACTAAGCCTACATCAATTGACAGTCATCAATCAATCAATCAAGACCAAATAGTTTAGGTCAGTAAACCAATCACACCTTCCAATACTAAATAAGTTAGGGGTTCTCTAAAACTAAAGGTTTGCTGAACCTCACTCACATTTGTGAGCTCTAACCTAGCAAAAATGGAAGCAGGTTTACTTAACTTGAATTTCACTAGTTTGTGTCAATTACAATCTATATAATGCAATAGAAAAAACGAAATGGGGAAAGTAAAAATTGCTGAAACAGATACCCGTATCGACGAAATCTCTCTCTTGTGCTTAGATTTTCTGGGTCGAAATAGCTAGGAGATGTGCCATCGTCAATCTCCATCTTCAGAGTATCAAAGATTTGACGGCACCGGAAGGTGAAAGGTAAAGCACCGGAGGTTTAAGAGCGGGAAGGGTTTTATCAAACTCTGTGGGACTGTGGGAAGACTTAAGAATAGGTAATTCAATATATCAAAATATTTTTTTTTATTTTGGTCTAACTTTAAACAAATAAATAAAGACTAAATAATTTTAAAAATTTTGTTCTTAATGTTAAGCAATTATTTTTCTATATTAAAGTATAAGAAGTTAAATTAGATTTTTGAAATATTATGAATAAGTGTTTTATTATTAGGAGATTGGGATGTTGTTATGAATGTATGGGTATTAGAACAGATATGATTAGAAAAAGGATATTTGAGACAAGGGGAGAGTGGTTTCGATGAAGTACAAGATGCGAAAAGTGAGGTTTGAGATAATTTGGACATGTAATAAGGAGATGCACTGGTGTTTAGTAGGGAGGTGTGAGAGATTGATTTCGGATGGTTTCGGGAGATAGAAAGGCAGATCGACATAGTATTGAAAAAGGTGATAGGACATAACATGACATAGTTTCAACTTATAGAAGACCTTAGATAAGAGGTTATGGTTGATTTGAATTAGGATAAAAGTTTAATAGATAGGAGTGTTAGACTTGTTGTTCGTCCATATTAGTAGTTGTAATACCACTATTGTAGTGTCTTATCCTTCGATTTTTGTAACTATTTGTTATTTCTTGTACTTTAACTTTGGTATTATTTTTCTTGTAATATTGTTTTATTACTGTGTGTGTTGTTATTTTATACTGTATGTTATTTTCTTGTACTTTCATTATTATTTTTTTCTTGAGTCAAGAATCTATTACAAATAATCTTTTTATCGATGAAATAGGAATAGATTTACATACATTTAATTCTCACATTGTATCACAAAAACAGTATCAAGGATTGTTATGATAATGCAACAAAGAAATCATCATATTGATCCATACGAATAAAAGTTGTCTTTTGAGTAATCAACTTTTCTAAATCATCATCGCCAGAAGGTGAGATGGGCTATGATTACCCAAATGTATCAACCTATTTTATCCATGTCACTTTTTTTGTAATTGTTTATAAATAAAGATATTTACTACAATTAAAAAGAAAGATTAGATGAGAAATATTAAGTGCATTATGTTACTTTTACTTACTCTTGCCTACTCTCTTTGTTACAAGTATGAGTGTTAGATAGTAGTAACTTCTCCCCCCCAGGGAAAAGTAATTTTCTTAATATTGTGAGTATTATATAAGTATATTATAGTCTGTATGTAAATTAATAATATGAAATAAAACAGTTGGTTTTTATATCATTCTCTTAAAAACACTCCATTAATAGTCGTAAGTGAAGTTGCGATCTTCAGCCTCAGGAAAAACAGTAACAGAGTAGCTAAAGACTGAGGTCGTTAGGGTGAAACATTGTTCATGGCCTAAAGGGATAACTACTGCGGTAGTGATAAAGACTATTCATCGACAAAAGAGAAGAAAGGTATACACGCAAACTTTTTATTAATATTATTAATTTTACAATATACTATATGTACTTATAATTAACTTAGACATTAAGAAAAAATATTTAGTACCTATAGGAATCAATAAATATTTGAATATCTCATGTTAATATCTAATATTAACTTATCATGTTGTTTGCATAATACATGCATATCTTAACATAAAAATGAAATTTCTACAAAAATCTTTGCATAGCATAAGAAAAAGAGCTTGGAAGCATAAAAGGGCTTTATTTCATATGGATAGAGCAATTTTCGAAATGGAACAAGTATATAGGCATACTGGTCATCAATATGATGCATTAATATTTTCTATACATGAAATGAAAATGTATAGAATACAAGAATATTTTGAGTATAAAAATGCTTTATCAATTTAAAAAAAAACTATATTGTTTTTAGTGCTTAAAACAACATTCAATTTTCCGCTATCCTGTTTATATAATTAATATATATATATATTATATATATATATATATATATATATATATATATATACACACTAGGGTACTAGTGTGTTATATAGATATTTATTTGTCATGTATATATTTGTGTATCAAGTATATTGTATGGATGACTAGTTTACAACACATCTATGTTATTTGTATATCTATCTTACACACCATGTATATTGTGAACATGTATAGTATAACACAAAACCAATTATGTGATTATGTTACAACACAAAATATATTTTATGTTGACATTTATTTTTTAACATTTCCTTGGATGTCCATGTAAGAAAAAATTTAGTGAAAGAAATGTGTAGTAAAACGCTTTGTTTGTTGCCTCAATAAAAACTTTGTCAGAAAAAAGGGATAAAATCTTGATTAAGGAAAAAAGAATGTAATATGTATTTACTTTCCCTAATGAAAACATCACTTATATCTCAAAAATGATGTATTATGATCTGTATCTCAACATCTCAAAGATTGAAATTGACAATGTCTTGGTAAACATATCTGCTAAATTATCATTGAAGTGATTTCGTTTAAAAATTATTTCACTTTTATTTTGAAGATTACGAGTAAATGAATTTTCGTGAAAATATATATTTTTCTCCGTTTTATGTATCTTCTCCTCTTAGTTGAGCTATATATTCAACATTGTCTTCTTATAATGTTGTTGGAATATATTTTTTCAAAGAAGGTCACATGCTTCCTTTATGTGTCAAGTTATTGATCTCGACTAGATACATTTACTTGACATCACTCACTCGGGTGATGACCTTGTCAACATAGACAAATTGCTCATTCGATTGAGAATCGTTCAGTTTTCTATACTAATAACATATACTTTTTTTATATCATAAAAAAATATTGACGTACAACAATATGTAAATAACTCGTTATATCAAGTTGTCCTAGTTACTAACAATATCTTCGATCGAAGAGTTAGAGTTATAACTAGAAATTGAGATCAAAATGATCTTCACGAGTCCTTGAAGATGATTGCAATGGATTATGCATTTGGTATGGCGCTCTAGCCGTGTCCCTATAACACACGATAAATAAAAGAGAAAAATTTGAGACATGAAAATGTTTGAAGTTTGAATATATGTATTACTAGTGCATAAATATTATTTCTTACCTGTCTTTTCTCTTCTCAAGAAATCTATAAAGTGAAGATCTCCTTGCAATAGGTAAATCTGAAAAGCACAAATAAAAAAGAGACGGATTTAATATTTGAACAAGCGCATTGTATATATATATATATATTTAAAATCTCATACCCATTGCTTGTATGCTTGTTCCATTTATGTGACCGTGTAATCTATGAGTGATTGTATTTTCACATCCATTAAGGAAACATTAAATTAATAATATTTTTTTCAATATAATAAAGGATATTTAAGTAATTAAACTCTTTCTTTATGAGCTTGTAGTCTCCCAATTGACATAAGTTAACAAAGCCAGAATTTTCGTTAAAGAAGCTCGAAATAAGTAAAAGTAAACATCAGAAGAAATTAAGGAGATTCAACATCTAATATTATATGCTAAAAAAATTGATTTTACTTTGTATCTAACTACTCCCTCCTTTCAATTTATATGACTCGTTTTCCTTTACAATTCATCCCCAAAAGAAAAAGGGAAATGCATAAGTATCCTCTCAATCTATTACTGAAATCTTAAAAACATACTTATACTAACACTAAGGTCCTATTACCCCCTGAACTTATTTTATAAGTAATTTCTTACCTCTTTTTGACCTATGTCACACTAATTTGAAAAAAAATGTCAACACACGTTGGACTCACAAGATAGTACTAAATAGAAAGAAAAGGGGTAAAAATTAAATTTATCAATTCATGATGAATCCTCGTGACTCGTGAGTAATAAGTACTTACCAAAGTTGTTGGCTCCATTAGTCTGAGTGGTTTGAAAAATGGCACAAGAGTTGTTAGAGATTCCTTTGCTAGCTAATAACATCACTGCTCTGGCTTTCTCTGCTGGAAAATCATCAAAAACCACCACTTTACCACCATAGAATATAGATAATTGGGCTAGCTTTTGCTCCTTATGTGGTATCTCTTTGCTGCGAAATAAAAATATTTTCTCTATTTTAATTTATATAATATTATTATTTTTTGATGAAATTGAAAAATAATAAAAAAAAAAAGAAATTTAGATACGGATATTTTACTCTATTAAAGAATATTCAAGTTTTTGAAACAAATTTATTTTTACCTTCTTTATATGGGTAATTTTCAAGAATCTCAAAGTGTAATTTATTGTATCTTAAATACAATAAATTGGCAATGTTATATTACGCGAACAAATTTATAGTTACGTGATCATTTCTTTTAAATAAAATTGTGGTGGTTATGGTTGTGGTCTGTAGATAATTTAATAAGTAAGTAGATTTTTTTGAATTTTTATTCAATATTTGATATTTGTATTAAATTTCAATTATTTTGGATTTATATCATGTCGAATTTCATTCAAGAGAAAACGCTTTCCGTCAACAATTGATTTTATATATAAGGTTCTAACTAAATCTATAATTATGAAAAATACAACTTTATTCACTGTACCATATTATTTGACGATAATGAACGAGTAGATGAACTAAATGAAGTCACATGCTAGATTGGGAAGAACACAAGATGGTGGGTTTGAAAGAAATTATGACCAATGGGCCCTTTTGGCCTTCTCTTTCAAAAATAAAAAAATACAAAAATTATGACCACTACTTTATTATAGTCACTATATATAACTTGACAAATAGTTTAAATATTTGATATATTAATTTTATTATTCCTTTCAAAAAATAGATATATATGTATCGAGTGTTTATATCAAATCAATATATGCATGTTATCTGTTTAAATTTATAATTAATTTTATTTCATAAAATCACATAATAATATATTTTGCATTAGTTTGATGTAAACAATACTATTGGTTTTACTTTGAATGTAAAGATATTATAGGATCACACAAATGTTAACATATGTTTTAGATTACAAATTTCATGATCATAAAATATTATTACAAGATTGAGATTATATTTTTTTCTAAAATTTCGATATCACATAAATTGAATACAAGGACGTAATAAATTCAAACCTGCCGCTGGCTTTATTTATTGCACTTTTAGGAACATGATCTATTAATTTCTGGTCTTGTTCTGTTGTCTTAGTTGATAATTCTTCCATGTTGGTTAACAAATCCTTTGTTGCTGAGGCTAATAGATAAATTATGCACAGAGGTTAATAAATAAGAAAATAAAGAAAAAAAATATATAATAATTTTAAATTAATTAATGGACATATATTTATTGTTATAAAAAAAAGTAGAAGATTTATGTTTTTCAGAGAAAAGCATTATTATAATTGTGATAGGATCCTTTAAAAAAAGGGTAAGAAAATCAAGATAAACATTTAATTGTTATAAGAAATATTTATTTTTTTAAAAAAAAAACATAAAAAGAAGTAAGAAAAAATATTAAGAAAATCAAGACAAACACCTAAAAATAATTGATATCCTTAAAAATTGGACATTGATAGTCTAGTGTATGCATATAAAATGTATTGAGGTATAAAAAAGAATTTTTCAAGGAAAATTTCAGTTCATACATGAATCTCACTAGCTCGATGAAAACTAGACCTCTTTGTCCATTCAACTCACAACAAAATGTTAGACCAAATCGAATTGACTGAGGAAAGATAAAAGCATAAATGAAATAGAAACAAGAAAGCAAAATTAAAAATACAAATATGGAAAAGTTAAAAAAAGTTACCTTTGGCTTCTCCATTGTTACTAATTGTAAGATTTAGATCATTGATGTTTGCTTTTCCATTGAAAAATTGAGTCAACAAATTACAAGTATTCATCAAATGTGATTTCTCACTATCTAATGAACAAAGTTGCCTATTTGACATAGTTGGATCTATTCTCTTCTTTAGCTTGAAGAAAAATGATGACTACTTTTTTCATAGGTAGGGGAATAAATATATCTTGAATGCTAGGGTTCGAAAACGTACACTTATTTATTTTCGAATATTATCGTTAAATTTATTGGGATAATGTTCAAGTAGCCCCTCAACCTATGCCCGAAATCTCAGAGACACACTTATACTATACTAAGGTCCTATTACCCCTGAACTTATTTAATTAATAATTTTTTACCCTTTTTAGTTTACGTGGCACTATCTTGTGGGCCCAATAATGGTTGACTTTTTTTTCGAACTAGTGCCACGTAGGCTAAAAAGGGGTAGAAAATTACATATAAAATAAGTTCAGGGGGTAATAGGACCTTAGTATAGTATAAGTGTGTCTTTGGAATTTCAGGCATAGGTTGAGAGGGTACTTGGATATTTTCCCAAATTTATTACATCGAGTATGTTGATAGTGGTGTATTGTTGGTGTTGTTGTTGAATTGAAAGTTAGGTATACATCTTTCGTTCCGGTCCTACCTTGTGTAACACGATTCAGAATATGAGCATCAAAATATTTACTTTTAATATGAATTCAAATTTCAATATATATTTCTAATATTATAAGTGACAATAAATTTAGATAAATATTTTTCTTAAAAATTCTTTTAGCTATATCTAAATAATAAATGTATCACAAAAATTAAAGTGTGATACTATAATGCTTGTGATTTTGATGTACCGTCAATAGCTGTCTTTATCTCTTTTATGTATATATTGATGACCACTTTTCAATTATTTAACACGTTTATTTTATTTTCTTGATATACATGTGAATACCATAAAGACTTGTGGTCCAAATTGGGGCTACAAAAATAATAGATATGCATGAATAACACGCGTTTCATATTCGAGCTTTGAAAATTTTATTAAATACTTTATTATTAAGAAAAAGGTAATAATGATTTTTTTCTTTTATTTGAAATTTTGATCTGATGTAAAGTATAAGAAAGTAAAAAAAGAATTTTGAATTTTGTGAAATTAAATTAAAGATAGATAGATCTTTTGATCGTAAATATGAGTAACACATTTCAAATTCGACTTTAAAAATTCTACATATTTCACTATTAAAATAGAAAGGTAATGACTTTTTTCTTCGTTCAATTTATTTATTATATTTTAATCTAACGTGAAATTTAAGAATATAAAAAATAATTTTGAATTTTGTGATCTTAAATTAAAGATAGACGGATCTTAAAATCTTAAATATTGAGTAACAAATGTTTCAAATTCCACCTACTATTAAAAAAAAGATATAATGAATTTTTTTCGTTCAATTTATTTATTATATTTTAATTTGATGTGAGATTCATGATTTATTTATTTTTTCAACTTTTGTGATCTTAAATTAATGATAATCAAATTTTATGACATTAAATAAGAGTAATATATGTTTCAAATTCGAGTTTCAAAAATTCTACTAAACATTTCACTACTAAAAAAAAGAGATAATAACTTTTTTCTTGGTTCAATTTGTTTGTAATATTTTAATATGATGTGAGACTTAAGATTTTTTTTAAATTTGTGATCTTAAATTAAAGATAAACAGATCTTATGGTTTTAAATATATCAGTGGAAACTTAAATTTTAAAAAATTGTTAAGAAATTTTTTTAAAACGCATTAAAAAATAACATGGTTAAAATATTGATAGTGTAATATATTATTTGTTCAGTATAAAAATATATCATTTTTTAAAAACAAAAACTGACTAAAACAAAAAAGATGTGTAACAACCTGTTAGGTCATTTCGTACACCAAACCTATTTCTCTTATAAAAGAACTTTACCATAAATATTAAATGAGAATCTTGAATTTTTCGTGTACTATAATTATTTAGTTGACGAATATTTATTAAGTAATTAATTTAGTTGGTGGTCATTCGACCAAGTTCATAATTTATTTAATATCTTATACCACTTTATTTATATTTATTAAAATAAGTTAGTATAGTTTGGCACTTTTTGTACATAATTATTTTAATTATAAAAGAAAAGAAGAAGGTGTCGAACAAAAAAGAATATAAGTGCATAAGGTAGAATTCAGTATATGCATTTTTTTAAAGGTGAAGGTCATATGATTTAAGTTATGGTTTACTCTTTGTGATAGACAGACTCTTAATAGTGATAGATAGTCATTGGGTAATGCTATGAAATTTTCTATGTACTTAATTCTTGTGGTTGGATAATTCATATGTATTGTCGCGATTGGTTTGTAATTCCAAAACCGCGAAATCCAGAATCTTGAATTCGTTCTATTAAAATGATGCCTTGAACAAAGAAGTCTTAGTGAAAAGGAAGTAGAAAAAGATGAAAAAGAATGATGAATTAACTATATTGTTGGATCGGGTGTCACGAGCCGACACAATATATTTGAATCGGATGCCATGAGTAGACACGACATATTTGGATAGGGTGCCACGAGCCATCATGATATTATTGAATCGGGTGTCACGTTTCAGCACGATATTTATGAATTTATGAGTGTCACGTTCCGACATGATAACATTAAAGAAAAAAGTATCAAAATAACTTAATATACTCAACCTCAAAGAACCCATTTCCCAAAAGAGCATGGTGTGAAAGCTCAAGTCCTCATGTGTGTTCTTGATATTGTTGACTAATTAAATATTTGCTTTAGTGTTTTTGTCGCATGTTCACTTTATTTGTTGTTTGTAACCTACTAAGTGTTATAGTTAATCTCATGTTATTATTTTATGCATATTGATTTCTTTTTGAGTCGATATATGATATCTACTCAACATATGTTGCCCGATATTGATCCCTACTCGTGTTTTCTTCGTTTTCTCTTATGGAGTGCAGCATTATATAAATGACTTCGACTCGCCTTCAGCTCTAGCCAGTCTTCAACGTATCAGGTTCCAGGGTGAACTATTCATTCTAACTCGTGTTGGATTCTCTTGATCATGACATGATGCCCTTAGTTTACGAACACAAACTATTTTTATTTATTTATTTTGATATCTTTAATACATTTAGACTTACTATTTTGAAATTCGATATCCTTAATGTGATGAGTTTCAAATTTTGAAAATAATACGCGATAGACTCTAGTTGATTTAATTCCTTCCTTTAATAAGATTTGAGTTTTCGCATTATTGTTGTATTTCATGAGTTGAATAGTTATTATAAGTGGGGTTGCATTCATTGATTAACCCATCTAGAAGGTTGCGTGTGAATGCCGCTCTTGAATTGTTACAATACGTTATATAAATTAGGACAGAGAAATTCACGATTTAGCCCAAAATTAGTATCCTTACCTGCTTTAACTGCCTCCATTGACAATACGGGAAAAGGGCCTAAAATACCCTCAAAGTATTGAAAATGGTACAAAATTATCCTCCATCCACCTATTGGCTCCAAAATACCCTTTCCACCTATCTATTGGGTCCAAAATACCCTTGTCATCCACCTTTTGGTTCAAAATTGACCACTTATTTAACGATTTTATATTTAAACTATTTAAATATTTTTTAAAATACGTGGTGCTCAACTATTTGTTATAATTTAACTTATTAGTATAATTTATATATCAATCCATTACCCACTCATTACTAATTAAATTCCTCTTAATAAACTTGTCACATTATTAATGCAAAGTTACTACCAATTGAGTGTTTTTAAAAATTAATATAGAAGTAAATTATCATACATTCAAGTGGCTAATAAAAATCACCGATAAACTTAAAAGTCTGACTATGTTGATCTTAATTATTCTTACGTCTCAATTATGTGATGTTACTTCATAGGTAACTTTTTTTCAAAATAATATATTAAAGGTTTTAAAACAAATCATAAATATTTATAAAATTATATTTTAAAAAAGTGCATGAATTAATTCGGGATGTATTATTTGTTTACCTTTAATCATAAATTCCTAATTCAATTTTGAAAGAAAGTGTCCTCCTAAATAAGCGGCTCAACCTAAATTTAATTGGGGTTTCGATTCGCACTCGAATAATTTTGAATGTCATTTTCAAAAATCTAAAATTCATCATCGTGTTTTAGTAGTGTTTATGACGATTTTGATATTATAATTGGATCATTAATTGAGTGAGGTTTAGTTAGTAATGAGTGGGTAGTGGGTTTGTTTATAAATTATATTAATAAATTAAAATTATAATCAATAGTTGAACGCCAAGTATTTTAAAAAATATTTAAAGAGTTTAATTTTAAAACAATTAAAAAAGTGGTCAATTTTGAACCCAAAGGTGGATGACAAGGATATTTTGGAGCCAATAGATGGATGAAAAGGGCATTTTGGAGCCAATAGGTGGATGGAGGGTAATTTTGTACCATTTTCAATACTTTAAGGGTATTTTAGGCCATTTGCCGTTGACAATAACATTTCACCCTAATTAACAAGACCTTTGATAATGAAGATGTTAAATTCATATATAATAATTGAAGGTTTAGGATTTTGGAAAGAAAGTAATAATTTCTTAATTTATGATTATAATTTTTATTTTTTTGCTGTATAGAAACTAATTGAGAGCGATATTAACCTTATACATTTTAATATTATCTGATGAATTGAAATAAAAAAATTTAAATCTTCATTATTAGGGTTTTAAATATTCAAACTCTCAAAAATGAATTTTGTAAGTTATTGATAAACAAAATCATCTTCAAAATTGATTTAAACTTCTATTTTTATAGCAAAAATTCACCAGACGTAATAATTTGAAGTAATAGAGGAGGAAACAAAATTGAACTTTCAAAGTACCCCCTCAACCTATGTCTAAAATCCAGATACACACTTATACTATACTAAGGTCCTATTACCCCCTGAACTTATTTTATAAGTAAGTTTCTATCCTTTTTTGAACTACGTGACATTATTTTATGGGGCCAACGCTGGTTGATTTTTTTTCCAACCTAGTGCCACGTAGGCCGAAAAGGGATAGAAAATTACTTATAAAATAAGTTCAGGAGATAATAGGACCTTAGTATAATATAAGTGTCTTCAAAATTTCGGACATAAGTTGCGGGGATACTTGAGTATATATATATTCAAAGCAATAGTAAGACTATTTCTAGCCTAGACAAGTCTTTCAACAATTTACTAGAACCAGTAACAAAAAAATTTCATGCTGAAAAATATTAAAAACTAGAAAAATGTAATATCTAATATAAATGTTACAATATGTTGCATAAAATAAGGTGATTTATTATTCATATTTACAGTGCTTAACTATAAGACAATAATAAAACAAAGACTTTAGAGGATCCCAAAATTTTATTGGGCCCTATATATAACTAGGGATGTATAAGAAAAATTGACAAAACGTGCTAAATCGATAATTCGAATTATAAAAAAAATACTCGGAGTAATGATTTAATTTGACATGATTTGATATTGAGAGAAAATAAAATCTGATCATAATTGATTTATTTTGGTTTTAACTATAAAAGTCAAATCAAATTAACCAAACCAATGCAACACTACACGTATACAATTTTTATAAAGTATTATACGTAAAGTATTTATTTTGATGTGATTTATAAATATTTTTTTAAAAATTTCATAGATTGTATCTCTCAACTCATTAATTTTAAGTTTGAGACTTAGAATTTTGAGTCATTCCAATAAGGTGATATAACCCATAGATATTAGTAACTCAACAATGTTGAATATTAGTTCTTAAGTTTTACATTAGTTTACATAATTAAAATATAAAAACTAATTTTATTATTTCTTTGATATTTAATCATGTAACTAATACTTATTTTAGCACGACTTAGTACTTTAAATCATCATTATTTTCATTATGACTTATAAATATGTAATATTTATTTTATGAGATTTCATTATTATTATTATGTTGAATATTTTAATGTCATCACCCATCTTGAATTTTGAGTTATTTTCTAAAGAAACACGGTAGATAGTTATATCTTGATAGAATTAAGAAAATGTTTAAAACAGAAGTTAGTAGTGTGTTTTGTGAAGACTTCACTCGAATAAATAAATAAATCCAAATTCCCGAGAAAATTGAAAAATCCTAAAATACGTGAGGTTAGAAAATCCAATATTTATTAATTTGGTTGATGTACGGATTTAAAATTTTAACACAAATGAGTACATTTGGTATTACAAAATTCAAATCAACCATGTCATGATATCTCTAGAACCAACAACGATAATACATTCAGAGTGATTCCACAAGCGGATCTAGGCAAAGACCTACTGATTACTTGTGTGAGTAGAGAACAAAGTGTTTCAAAACTGGTCTCGAAAATAAATGTGTAGCTACCACAACCACCTTTTCCCCACCACCACCTCCACCTCCACCAACAATAACAAAAAGGAGAGAAATCAGTACTCAATTACTTATAATTCTTTGACTTAAGTCATCTGCAGCCCCTTAAAGTTGTCCACATAATTCACTTAGACACCTGAACTAGGACTTATACCTATTGAACACCTAAATTATCAAGAAATGTGCCTATTAAACACAAAACGCTGATGTGGCAAAATAAGTGTATCTCACTGCTGCTGAGCGCGTGAATACATTTTTTTAATTTTTTTTAAAAATATTTATACCTACTTTGTTGACACTTGGCATGCATTGACTAAATATATATAAAAAATTAATTTAATTAAACATAAATCTTTTAAATCATAAAAAAAAAAGACTCCCACACTCATCTTCCTTCAACCCACCATTTAAACTACCATCCATTCAATTCCCCAAAATCCCTTATTTTCCATCCAAAAACAACATGAAGAAATCACTTCTCTTAGCAGTCTCTGTTTCTGCTGTCGCCACCGCCACCGCCACCGTCTCTTATGTATCCGAAGTTCGAATTTCTCTTCACAAGGACAATAATTTGAAGAAAAATGATGAAGATTGTTCAAAATCGGTGAAAGCATCAACCCACCATTTTAAAAACTTCAAATTTCTCTGTCTTTTGTTATGATTCATTTTTTTTTTCATTTTCTGTAAATAAAGTATTTGTTGAATTTTCAAGAAGAAGAAAAAATGGACCATTTGGAATTAAAAAATTGACCAATATATGTACATTTTTATTTTCAATAACTCCAATTGAGCAACTATCACCATTCATAAAATTATTAGAAATGCTATAAAATATTTGATATAATTTTAATTTCTCTTTGTTGTCGATTTCAAAATAATTTATCAAGGTCGATTATATTTACAAAATCGGGATAGTCGTCGGAGAAATAGCATATAGCGAAGAAAATGAAAGAGGACAACATTTGGTGGATGAATTCGGAATGAGATGGGGTTAGTCATTTTTTTTTGGTTATGCAGAGAAATGGTGATTGTGGAACAAAAGAAAAGAAGAAGAGAAGAAGATGAAGAAAAAAGGGCAGTAAGTTAGATGGGTGGGGGTTAGGTGGGGGTGAGGGTGGGGAGAAAGATTTTTTTTTATCAATTTAATTTTTTATATATTGTTAAAGGAAGGAAAATATTCTTTATTCTTTAAAATTAAAATTATGGGCCCATATGCCACGTGTCGTAGTTCTATTCGTAATTTTTGTCAAGATAAGGAGTGTGCATTACACGCACAATATTTGTAAAGGTAATTGTTATTTTATGTTTAATAGATGAATATTTATTAATATTAAAGTGTCTAATAGGTAAGAGTCTCAGTTGAGGTGTCAAAATGAATTATGCGGACAACTTTAAGGGGCTATCGATGACTTAAGCCTAATTCTTTTGTCATAATCCTCAACCTGCATGGTCTTATATCTAAGATCATATTTACATTGAACTGATGATATATCATATCAAACAATTCAAAGCATACGATTTTTTTTAAGTTTAGAAGTAAAAATTATATAACAAAATATTCTTCAAATAAAAATATATACAATTTCACTTACAAAGTTATTATTTTAAATGCCTTTCATCAAAATATAACTTTAGATCACCAACTCAATTTATTTAGACTCTCTTATAGTGTAAAAATATCTAGTAAGGGACCCTCGTAGATATCTCACATATTTTTTTCGCCTATGATTTAATTGTCATGTTAGTTGTTAGGTGTGATCGAAATTAATAGTTCTATGAATGTGGTACAAATCTAGGTAATTTATTTTAGTAGGTCAAAAGATTAATATCTCACTTATAATAGTAATAATTGATTTAGACTAACCAAAAGTAATTATACTTTTCTTTTTACATAAAAAAACGTTTTAACTTTGCCCTATTTACATAAATATAATCTTGTCCTTATTTTATGCAATATCTATTTTGTCATTGATATTTTTTTTGGCAAAGGACATAAATCAGATACTTTTAAGGTAAAATTACCATTTGTCCCTTGTAAGTTTATAATTATAGAAATCCCTCAAATCAATACTATAATATAAAAGCTAATACATTAATCTGATGCGCGAGATACATTAATCGTTAAGTTAGATACATTACATTTTATACATGATACACTAATCTGATGTACATTTTATACATGATACATTAATTTGATGCGCGAGATACATTAATTTGATATGCTGATACATTAATTTGATACGTGAAAATGAGAAATTTTGAAAAATTGTAAAACTAATAAGGGATAATGTTAGTAAGAGAACTGAAATGTAAGATTTCCGTCATTTTTCCTATTTATTTATTTTTTGATTATTTTGTATTTTAACTCAAGGAATTGAAGCCTAGTTTTAAATATGAAATTTGAACTTGATTGTTATTGTATCACTATCACCTATGGGCTCTTATGAGCAAGCTGAGTTATTGAAATGATAATGCACGATGAACTTATAATTCATTAGATGCTTTTAATGCTACCATAAGTAATATGTTTTCGTTTATTCAATCATTTGATAACTAAAGTCACTCATCGATAAACAATCACTTATATGTTAACATATACTTAAGAATAATTGTAAGATTTGCATAGACAGTAAAATAAAATGAATATTAGCCAACACATACAGTATTCATATAAGCACTTTGAAACAAATATGAAATGAAGGCAACAATTTCCCTATTGTATTAAGAATTTAACTATTACCTGATCCCACCTTCAACATTTTTGCACAGAGAACACCAGATACAAGATTCTATGAGCAATTACTCTTTTTCATGACGTTTTTCGTTTACAGTAGTATGGACAATATATATATGTATATACTCTCTACTCTGTCTTGTCTTCTTCTACATCACCACCATTAGATGTCCCATCTCCACCAGGCATTGATCTCACTTCGAATGGAATTCTTACATCCTTTGATGGCAGAGGGGAGGGTTTTATGAGTGTCAAGGTGATATCCTTGTCAAACTCTTCACTATCATCAGAATAGGCATATCTGGTTGTATCGAAAAGAAAACCAATTAGAATGTGAGTGTAGTAAAGGAAAGTAAAGGTCGCGAACATATAGGTTCTACCAAATGGTTTGAAGAAAACGATGCTGAATCTTTGACACAGGGAAAATATGTATCATTTTCTTCGTTCATTTTCAACTGACAAAGGAACTTCATTCGTTCATGATGTCTCGATGGAAATGGGGAGGGTTGGGTGAAGGAGAAAATCATCTCATTTTCTCGCATGGTAAAAAGTATTCATATACTCTATTAAGATAAAAATCGCCAGTTCAGAGGACATTTCAGATCATCTTTATATAAGAAAGAACAATCATCATTACTAAAACGATCATTTTTAGCATGTTTTATGGTAAGCAATTACACAATAGGAGCTCTGTGAACTTAATCAAATCTAAAACATGCTTTATAGAGATGAAAGCCCGGTCTTACCTCATGGAGTTTTGAGATGGAGCCCAAAGAGCACAGATGACGCAAAGGAGAGAGAAAGACAACACTTGCCAGAAGGCAGGAATAATCCAGGCCTTTTGCCATCGCTCATTGTACACATCAGTGGACTTGAAGTACAGCTGCCATGGAAAAATAAGTTTTAATGCTTATCTTGGTAATATAAAAAACCAGAAAAATTAGGACGATAAGAAACTTATGTTATATGAGCTCAGGTATGAGATAGCAGGACATTCCAATTTTGAAGGATCCACATAAGCCCCCAATCATTCCAACTAATCCTAAGTTGAGGAGAGTAAGAATCTCGCTACCAAATATATGTGCTTCAGCTAATGGAAATGCTTAATAAATAGGTAGCTCTACTAGCCCTCACACACATTAAACTTATTTACTCATTATGCCTCAGTGATAGATTTACTCTTTCCTAAAATTTTGCTCATTTAGGTTTCTTACGAATTCCCCGATAGAAGAAAAAAGATTTGTTGAGTTATAATGCTTTTAGTTATTTATTTAATGGCTCAGAGCAGATGAAACAGGACACAAATAACATTACAACTGTAACTCCAAATAAAAGCACCATCTTCCTGTCACCCGTAAGCACCTAATTCACTGTTTTCATGTTTGTTTATCAAGAATTGCAGGTCAGTAAATGGATTAGATGAGTGCTAGATATTTTGGTTACTGTTTCAACAAACTCATTCCCTGTGGCCTGTACACATAAACTGGACACTTGAGCATTAAGGTTTGGCTATTTTCCCTTTAATTCAGATCACTTCGGGGTTGCCATCATTTGGTTCTTTCCGGGAGAATAGACAAATCTAAGAATCGCTATGTGAGGTTGATGAAAATAAACAAAAAGATCAGTCTTAAATTGAAGATAGCCAAATATTACCTCATAGCATACCCAACCAACAGAAACAATAACTGCGACAGCTAGAGCATTTGTGAACCTCCGGTATATGTCTAACTTGGCCAACAATCTTCTAGCCTGTAAGTCCACAACAGCAGCAAATGAACTACCATTGATTGATAGTAAGAATGATTGGAAACATGAAGTCATGTTATAATTAACCTTCATATATATATATATATATATATATATATATATATATATATATATATATATATATATATATATATATATGTATATGAAGGTGAACTTGTATCACATCAAGATCTCTGGTCACTCACAAATACATTAATAGGATAGGAATTGCGGGAAGGAAGCCCTTTTATTATAGACCACCAAATTAACACAACGTAATACGCCAAAGTAAAGGTCACTATACCTGAAGTTTATTCAAAGTTGCAGAAAGGGAAGTGAATATCCAGAGGATAAAGAAAGCATCCAAGATTGCCACAGGAAGTACAAAAAACAACCTTGCTTTTCCAGAGAAATCACTAACAGTACCAACATTTTCTACCAGTTCAAGAACTTCTGATGCCAGAAAGAAAGTTCCTCCAAGCAAAAGAACCTTGGATGTAAGACCACCAAGGGTAGGTCTAACAACACCATACCCCATAGAGACCATCAAAATAATCAAACGAGCAACTGTGCGCTTTACTGCACCAAAGGTAACAGCCCATACAGTGATCCCAGTTGGTCTGACTCCGTTTCATTGATTCAGCATAATCAAAGTACCATAATGCCGTCTCAAACATGCCTAATGTTATTACGAGAGTAATACAGTTTTTGTAAAGCAAGAACTTCTCTCCAGAATCTCGCGTACTGAGAAAACCAAAAGATCCCAAGTAACACAAACATAAGAGACATGTACCCATAGAAATTCATAAGTGGTGCCATTCTACCAGGTAGGTAACGGTAGGATTTTTCCATATGGTTTTCCCTTCAACAACAACTTCCTTAATTATGGTCGCAGTGCATAAAGTACACATTGTACATTCCAGTTTTTGTTATATGTATTGTTCTCGGCTGCAGTTTTGCTTCAAGCTCGTCAATGCCAAATGAGGCACCAAATACTTTAGGCCAACCAGGATTATTAGTAGATGGGCGGTTAATAATTTCCCCTTGTGTACAAACTCCCAGTTTTGCAAGGTCTGCTGTGCAACAAACAGCTCTTTGCCCCCCATAGGCAGAGCCGCCAATTGTCTCTCGGTCATCCACCTCAAAAACAACTGCATGAATTGATCCTGAGCTAAAGTTTGACAATTCTTCAGGTCTCCGGAATATAATCTTCTCAAAGCTGATTTTTACAAACGATAAAGGTCAGAAAATGCTGAACTTTTGTCTCTGTGATATTTGTTTCTATTACCAACATTCCAACAACAATAACAAGCAGGGGTGAATTTACATGTTAAAAATGGGCACATGAACCTGGTCTCACCGTAAAATTAGGTATTTTATGCATATATTTTCTAAAATTTGGTATAATATTATCTGTTGACACTTATGCAACAAGAATGCTAAATGGTGCACTTGGTTAGATGTTGAGTTATTTACCTAGGGATCAATTTCCACTTAATACCTTTTTCAGTGTAGTTTTAGCATAAGAATGTTGTTATATTTGACATCTAGCTTAAGTTTCCATGTGACAAGTTAGAATTCTAGTAGAATTTAAGCTTTGAATAATGGATCATGTCGAAAGGGGCTACTTTGAGAATCTAAAACAATTTCAGATATCATTTTTCACTTTGAACAAAAACTACTTTTTTCAAATTTCACAATGTAACATGGTCAAACGCCATGGAAAGGAAAAACTAATTCACTTTATTTAAAATTTTTGAAGTTGGAGTTGTGTTTTTTTCTCGCACACCGCAACAATCATACATCTAGGCCTGATATGACACAGATAATTGATCTTCTTCAAGGACATCACACAGTGTTAACAAAGGTGCGCTTTAAGTGCACTTAAGCCCTAAAGCAAGGCTCAAAACATGTTGAGGCTTTGCTATGTGCGCTTTAGAGTCGTCATCTCGAAGGCAAACTTTCCTTGCCAGTGAGCCTTTTAAGAAGTGACACTAGACTTGATATTTCACTCTATCATAATATTTTCCAATTTCGTTGATCATAAATGTGTCATTCTTATAATTATTATATTTGTACTTTTTTTCTCCCTTTGCACCGTTTTTCATTAAAGTCCACCCTTAATTTGCGCTTAAAGCCCCGCGGACTGTAGAGCTTTTTTGCGCTTTTCGCGATAACACTGACATCACATGCCTATGTAGAAATCTACATGTTCTTATCCTGAAATGTTTTGTCAGCTAATCTAACTCCAACTTCAAAAATTCCAAATAAAGCTAAATAGTTTTGTGTTTTCATGGCCAAACACCTACTAGTGTGCATTTGACCATATTTCATTGTGAAATTTGAAAGAAAAAAAATAGGTTTTGTTTTCAAAGTGAAAACTAATAAATTACCAAGTCAATACTCCACTCTCAAATCTCAATTCAGCAATCAACTAAATCTTCAATAATCCCAAATTAAGATCATAAATATCAAAATAAATCCCCAAAATGAGCAGAAAAAACAACCAGAAACAACAGTAACTACAAATGAAGCAATTTAACATCAAAATTCAAACAGTCATATTGAAGGAGAGAGATTTTCACCGTATAAAAGAGTGTCCATCTGCCGAAGCGGTAGAAGATTGGTTGATGTTAGGGTTAGAAGAGTAAATTCCTTCACTACCTCCATGAACTACAAATACATTTCCTTTGCTTACGAATTTATCGGCGGAGTAATCGTGTAGTGAAGCTTGTATAGAGTGAATTAAGCATAAGCAAAGTACAACAATGGCTGAAGCTGAAACTCCGAAGGACGACATTGCCCCTTAACAGAGCTTGAAGTTGAGCTTCAGTGTAGAAAAAATGGTAGATCTGGTATTGAAAACAGTAAAACAAGTGGAGAAGGAGGAGGACCCATGGGGCCAGCGGGACCTACAAGTTTAAAGAGGGCTATTTTCTAGTAACTACGGTGAATTTTTTAGATTCGAAAAAATTATTGAAATACACGTCTTTTTTTATTTTTAATATCTCTTTCTTTTTCTAAAAGTTTCTAAAAAATTTTAGTTTAATATACTCGAATTACATATTAATATATTTAAATTAGTATTTAATGTATTCGAGCTTCATATTATATATCTGATTTTTTATAATGTATTCGAACTACATATTATGTATCTGGCATGTGCTATAATGTATTTAATATACTCTTTAATGTATTCGAACTACATATTAATGTATTAAAATTATGTGATTTTTAAAATTTATCCTTTGATTTGACCCAGAAATTTTTGTTGGTATCTTTTTTTTTTAGGGATAATTATATATAATAGCAAATTAATAATCTAAATTAAATGGAGTAGCTACTGTTTGATTTAATTGTGCCCCACAGCAAACGTGTGCCAAAGTTTGCTAGTCGCCACTCTCTCTCCTCGCCTCTCTCTCGCTTTATACAACAGAAGTGTATAAATTGTGTTTCTATTTTGTATAAAACGAGAGAAAATTGTATATACATATGAAAAAGCATATATCTTCGTGCTATACACTTAATTATACAATTTACAAACATTTTACTTTACTTCGATTCAATCATATACAAATGCAAATTCTATACAAATATTGCAGCGAAAATCCAGCAAATTATACAATTGCAGTGAAATACAATTTTCTCTCGCTTTATACAACAGAAGTATATAAATTGTGGGTTTTTTTTTTTGTATAAAGGAGAGAAAAACATATATCTTCTTCCTATATACATATAATTATACAATATACACACATTTTACTTCGATTCAATTGTATGCAAAGTAAATTTTATACACATATTGCAGCGAAATAGGCCAGCGAATTATACAATTGCGCATTATACAATTGCAGTGAAATAGGCCAGCGAATTATACAATTGCAGCGAAATAGGCCAGCGAATTATACAATTTAGGCCAGCGAATCATACAATTGTATATGTATAGCGAGGCCAGCGAATTATACAATTTAGGCCAGCGAATTATACAGTTGTATATGTATAGCGAATTATACAGTTATATGTTTGCTATGGAGCGCAATTATGCAAACTTTGCTATAGCATACAAATATGAATTTTTTGTTTGCTATATGTGAAAGTTGCCATTTTTTAATATGTTCTTAGAATGTATCATTTGAATTTAATCAAGCTTTATTATATAAGTATTCTGGATATTGAGTAAGAAAAATGTATTTATCATAACAAAAATATATTGTGTAGTATGAATATGTTTTTTGAGAAGATAGAAAAAATATTTTTTGATAGATTTTCGCTAAAGTAATTTGGAAAAACACTTCGTTTGTTCATAATATTCATAGTCCATTATTCATTACAATATAGATTAATCATAAATAATATTCATATTTTATTAAGTGTTTTAACAGTAAATAGATGAAATATCGATATTTTTTATTCAAGTCCGTGACATTGAGTTTGATTATGAACAGTTTCGAACAAATATAATTTTGATTAGTGTTTAATCATTGATTTTTAAATATTTTTAGAAAATATCTTTGAATAAAGTTCCAACATGTGTTTTAATTTTAAGAAAATATATTTTTCTTTTTTACAAATCAAACTATCAAAACACTCATAAGTTTGACACAAAATTTTAATTATATAGTGAACTAAATAATACGGTATGCAAACATAATATCACGATAATAAATCACTAACAATATAATTATCAGTTACCACAATTTATCAGCTATTTATGAAAAAAAGTAAATAATTGTAACTAATTATTATTTTTATGTATAATCTAACAATGCAATCTCTTTAATAAAAATGCATTTAAGGAGGGAATGAATAGATTGAATTATAGTTACAGTCATAATTGATGGACTTTTTTTCTTCTTTGATAAAATATAAAATTTTGATGTAAGTTTAAAAATCTTAAAAGAACCCAAAAACTATATTTTCACCTTAATATCATTTTTTTCTCTAGATTTTGGGATCTTGAATTTTTGTTAAAAACTTGAAAAAATTTACCAATTTTACTAAAAATTTGCTTTTGTTAAATTTTATCACTAATACGCCTCAGTTAAAATGTGTCATCCAATAATATTGATTCATGTGTTATTTTTATTAAATATAGATATACAAAACTAATGTAATAACGTATAAATTTGAATTAAATGACACCGCTAGATAAAACTTATTTTGAATAATAAGGTTGTAAGTTTGAAACTATCGCCCCTTATTTTATCCAATTATTTTAAAAATTTATAAATTCGAAAAAAAGTAGAAGAGAGAGTTAACATCCGTACATGCAGAGTCATATAAACATGTGGATCAGTTCTTGTTGTGTATGCATGCTTGAGATAATATATGGATCCATTTTTTTTTAAAAAAAAGTTTTAATAAATTATTATATCTAAGAGAAATGTCAAATCAAAATAACATTAGTTTATATTTTATTGGCTAAAGTCAACTAACACTTTAAAGTTGTCTAAATTATTTATTTAGACATTTTAATTAAGGCTAATACTTATTAAACACTTATCAGAAAATTTATTTTTTAAGTAGGATGCATGAGAACAAGATGTAGCATGTTTGCATTTCTAGGAGTTTTAATAACAATTACTTATTCAGTATTTGAAATTAAGATATGATTGGTTTGACATTTTATTCAAAATCTTAAGAGATCTTAGTTTTATAAGAGTGTTATCATGAGCTTACCCTCGGAAAGTGTGTAGTCCCTCGATTCAGGGATTGGTAGTGTCTTCCTCAATCGGTAGGTGGGTATAAATGGAGTTTCAAGGAGTTGACACATGACTTCCATCAAAGTGGAAATTTTGGGAAATGGAGAGAAAAAGTAATGAAGAGCGGTCTCTAACAAGGGTTTTCAATATGGAATTTGACATTCAAGTTCATACTATTATAATCAACTAGCTATATAGACGAATAATCAATCATTATTTTTTGAGAGCATGTAAAATTCAATGGACAAATAAAAATAAATATCATAGCTGATAGATCTTATTTTTATCTTATAAAGGATAAAGCATGTCGTAGTCAAAAATCAAACAATATAAATATATAAAAAAGAGAAGATCATATTATTAAATTTCAAAATAAGTGTTGTTACAACTCATTTTATGTCCTTTAATAAAAATATATAATTTCGAAACAAGTATTGTCATATATAACTCTTTATATAAGGGTATAACTGAAAATAATTAAATATTATGTTTATCTTGAATTTTAAAATATTTGAGAAAAAAAAACTATAGTTTGAGAAAAAAAAAACTATGAAAGACATGAAGAAATGTGTATGTGAGTTTTTAAAACTTGTTTGGCCATAGATGTTTGCTAGGTGTTTTTGAAGAAAAAAATTGGTAAAATTTGTTTGACCTTAAAATGTGAATATCAAGTTTTGGCAAAAAAACAAGATCCCAAAATCTAGAAAAAATGCTATTTAGGCCAAAATCTAATTTTTGGGCTCTTTTAAGATTTTTAGACTTGCATCAAATTTTTATATTTTATCAAAAAAAAAAAAAAAAGAGAAATCCATCAATTATGACTAACTATAATTCAATCCCTCCTAAATGCATTTTTATAAAAGAGATTGTTTTGTTAGATTATATATGAATAATAATTAGTTACTGTTATTATTTACTTTTGACCGAACTCATAAATAAATTTTTAAATTTGTTGGATTTTTCTCTTTAGATATTTCAATTATGTCATTTTCCTATTGAATCATTGAGCCACTCACAATTTGTTCCTTTTAGATATTGTTGTCTGATTGACTTTTCTATTGTAAATGCCTTCAATTGTGTTCGTACTGTAATGATTTTGATTGAAGGAATGAAGACAAACTATGTGTTAGTCTCATTTGTCTTCTAATGTGTTCAAATGACTTGAATTAAAACACAATTATTCTCGATCTGTCAATTGGACTAATGAGTTCCGGAAAAACATATGTATCATCTATCAATACCTCTCACAAAATATAGTTCCACATTAGCCAACAGTGTTTAAAAGAAATAAATTTATGGGTGGTTCATTAATTCAATAGGAAAATAGTATAGCTGAATTACCTGACGGAAAAAATCCAACAAATTTAGAGATCTGTTTATATATTTGACCTTTACATTTTTTCATCAATAGATTTTTATTTTGACAAATCGTAATAACAGATAATTACATTGCTATGTACTCATCGTCTTCAAATCTCAGAGTGGCTGTCTTACCCACAATCATGACATAAAAAAATAAGATAAATTATAAACTTAGTGTTGTTTTGATTGGACATTTCTCTTGCTAAATAACAACACACATTATGCCAACTAATGCAACATTTTCAAAGTCACAAATAGTACTAGGTACTTAAAAGAAGATTAGAGAGACTTCTTGTACTACATTTCTATAATATTATCATAACATATAATAAAACAATATAAACATTCCCAACAGATCAGTACAAATCACAAGATTTTCTTTTATAAAAAAAAAACATCACACAACATGTGTTGCATCCATTATTAACAGATACAACCATGAAAAAAAGGACAAGAAACCTTAGATAAAGCTATATTTGTACAATAAAATTGGAGGGCCATTAAGTTTTCTGAAGAAAAACCCAAACAGGATTGTAGAGAAAATTGGAAAAAATGGTCAAATTTACCCCTATACTAGTTACAATCGAACGAAGATTTCTGGTCTAATATTATCCTTCCGTTAGGAAAAGGCGATTGTCTTCACCCTATATAATAAGGGTTCACAACAAAAACAAGACCTCTAACGTGGATAATAATAGAACAAAAGTCTGACAGAGACGATGGTACACGAGTAAATTTGACCTTTTTGCCCTAAACAAAAAATTTATACTATCATAATACATTGACTTTTCCTGAATGGAACAACTAGCAGAGAGGCGATATTTATATTTCCAAGACGATAACTGCAAAAAAAAGAAAGTTTTAATTAATATAATCAAGCTAATAATAATTTTTAATTTATTTTTGTTGAAAATATTTTACAAAATATTACTTACATTCAGAATCTGTCTTCACCCATTTAGATCCATCATAACTATCTTCCTCTCTTTTTTTCTCTTCTTTCTCTTCTCTTTGTGGATGTTTTTCCTCTAAATATCTCTTTGTTGATGTTCGAGGGGCATTTTGGGGATGTATTTTCTTGGAAAGCATTGTCCTCAAAAGCTATAATAATAAATATAAAATTTTGTTAACACAAATGACAAAAAACTAATAAAATTTTAATAAATATTAAATATAGCGAGTTCAATCGTAAATATTCAGAGTAAGTATAAGGACATATTTAAAGTTCAATTAGAACTAATTAATGCTTTGTTCGTACGTATTAAATTTAAATCTTAAATTAGTGGTGAAAAATAGTTACCTTCTCCATTCTTGATTCGGAAAATGTGTCACGTAAACTGGGAGCAGGAGCAAAACCACCCTTTGTACAAACTAGCATTTTCTTGAGAAGGAAAGAAATTGATTTCATCCCAATTGATTTCTTTTTGCTCTGTTTTCTACAAACATCCTTGCATCTACCTATAATTACTCTTATTGTTCTGTCGATTTCTTCCTCGTCGTAATCATACGAGTAATCAACACTGCTAAATCTACTGGAATTAATCCTACGATCAACTTCCAAGCTCGATGGACAATTAAGAAATCTGTCCAACGGAAGGATATCATCAGCATTGGCAGCGCCGTTCTTGATCTCAACAAACTCAGAATTACTAGCAGTTGGTGGTGGTTTTCGCGATAGTAACTTTGTTAACTCCTTTTGTAACTTCTCGACTTCTTCAGATGTGAATTCTGCTAATTCTGGAGAAGAAGAAGAATAAGAAGTTTGTTCATCGTCTTTCACGTGTAATTTGCTCTGTTCTTTGAGATCACTGCTTCTATTGCCAAAAGTTCCAATTGATAACAAGGAATCTGGCCAATCTTTGAATTCTTCATTTATATTATGATCTGTGGACGATGAAAAATAACTTAGTTAGAAATATATAAGTCGATAGAATTAAACAAATTTACCAAATATTGAGACAATCCATCATTTTTCTCAAATTTCCAAAATTTATTGATTTTTTATTAATTAAAAATGCACTGAACTCTCACTATGCATAGACTCACAAAAAATAATCGGATCATATTGAGTTTATTATATCGATGATGACGAAGTCAATTTTGAAATGTGTGAGTTTTAGCTAGGTGAATGCTAATGAGCATATACGACGATGTAATGGATGTCGTGGATATATTAAAAATACACGAGAGTCTGACATGTAATTATTGCAGTAACATTTTTGAAGAATACGAGTTTTTATGAGAAAGAGGAAGAAGTGTTACTTGTAGTAATTGGAATAGCATTAGACCTTCTAATTCCTTGTCCACCATTGAGCTTGTTATGCATCCAATTAAAGAACTACAAGCCAAAACAAAAAATAGATATAAATAGATATTTCAATTGAAAATTATGAAACAAATCTACGATAATTTAAAAATTTTGACCAACCTTCATATTAAAAAAAATGAATATTGTGATGATGTTTGAATAGAAGAATTAAGTCAAAGTGAAAAGTTGAAATCCTAGAAGCCAATAATAAAGGAGCTTTGGATTGAGAGTAATAAATAAAGATTTGAGTTTCTCACTCTCTTTAGTATTATTTGATGATTCCACTAATTATATATATACCAAAACATACAAGCACTAGATTTTATTTATTTATTTATTATTATTATTATTTTTAATACGTGGACAAATAAAAAGGAAACATGCAACATTTTCCTATGTAGAATAAAGATAATACACACACATGATGAGAGTAATTTGAGGATATTGTACTACTTTGAAAACGTGGCTATGATTTCTTCCATTAGATTAAAGATTAATATGCTAATCTTGAGGGTACTCTTTATATTAGATGTGTTTTAACGTGTTATAGCAGGTTAGAATGTGTTTTATTTTACAGCTTCATATTTTGCCTACTAAAAATATTACATATAGTTAATATTTTGAATCGGATTTTGTGTGTTATATATATAGAATTTTTTTTTATACTTAATTATATCAAAGAAAAGATTTATTATCCAATGGTTGTTGTCACACCACGACATGACTTAATTATATTACTAACCCTCCCCCCTTGATGACACAACTAGTAACTTAATTATATTACTAATAATAATATTATCCCCCCTTGATGACACAACTAGTAACTTAATTACATATTACTAATTATTTGCTGTCAAATTTCATTCTTTATTTTACTTTTCTTAAAAGAGATGGCCAATCAAGCCACAAAAGACACTTGGTTGATTTAAATATAAAAAAAGAATAAGATAAAATTAATGATATTAATAAATATCAAAATTTTATATGAAATATATTGTAAATAATTTTTATCAAATTTAGAGAGTAGTTTTCTAAAATTTGTTCACTTAACTATGGTTATGATATTTATAAATATAATATGATATAATTTTGACCTTTAAACTTTATATAAGACAAATATCCCTCTACTTGGAGATTCTTTCTGCCATGAAAAATATTTATTTATTCAGGATAATATTTTTACTTTATTTAATATTTAATATCTGACAAGAAAATTTCAAATCAAACTTAAAATTGCATTCCAATTTTGAAAAATAATTAATTACATATTTTACAATTCATTTACTTTTAAAGTTGTATTTAAATATGTTCAAGCATATTTTCAAATATTCTTTGTAATAAGTACAATCAAATAACTCTAACTTTATCAATTTCAAATAAAAAATATTTTAAATTTATGACCAAGTGTCTAGCTAAATGAAATTTTTCGTCCCCATCAAACAACATTATATTATCTAAAATGAGAGGATATGCAATAGGTAGATACTAATAATTGACTAGAACCACAAAAAATAAAAAGAATGTTTGTAGTATACGCGATATAAGAATGGATTGGATCGAAATGATTTTTTTTTTTTTGAAACTGTTTATTTTAATTGAGTGAGGGATATTGTTTGTCTAAGAGCAGTTGGTACAAGTATCTTTTGTGGATATGTGATAATCTTTTGAAATGTATTTTAACATATATTTATAGTTTGTTTGAATATACAATGTAAAGTTATGATACGTAATTAAATTAATATAAAATTAAAGTTTTATTTAGATTTGCAAATTAAATTTTTTATGATAATAGTTTTTCTTAAAACAAGAAAATTTTGATGATAGTGAAAATTATCAACTTTTTTTAAATTCTCAAATAATCTTACGAAATGAGTGGTGCACAATTCATAAATAATATATTAAAACATCCTAAGACATCACAAATTGTCACTACTTATGGACCCTAATCTGGATCGATGATCTATCCATGACTATGTTGACAAGTCACATATATAACAGCATGTTCATTTCATTAATAGATCTTTGTGATTACAAACTTATAAATACACATAGTTTTATTAATATTCACTAATCAATACTAATAATAATTAATTATCTTTTAATATAATATTTCCACGTGATACGAATAATATCTTCATACACATGAATCCCTTTTTAGAAAATTTAAAATGATTAACCTTTTCTTTTTAGAAAGTATAAACAGTTTTTTAAAAATTATAATTTGAAATCTTAAATCACGTTTTTTTGTTAAAAATTAAATATAAAAAAATAATCATATATTTAAACACTAATTTTATATCATAATGCATAATTACCAATCAAAACACAGACTGAAAAATGAGAAGCCCACCATTATATTCTTTTCAAAGGAATTTTGGCTATCTCTCTTTGGGAGTTATCTAAACAAATAGGAAAAAGAAATTGCTAGATCTTTCTACATGACCCCTCAAATAAATGTATAGGCCCCCATGTCTCATGTACCAACTTTTACCATCACATTTTTTATATCGGTATCAAGTGTTTATATTGAATCTATAAATTTAAAATATTTAGGAATGGTTTGATATAAGAAAATAATAATGTATGAATTAGTTATGCATAAATTAGTGGTGTAAAGTTTATTTTTTAATCAAGTGTTTGATATATTGCTTTTCTTCTACATCTTGTGTTTAAATTAAAATTCTATAAAAAGTTTCTTTCAAATTATGCATTTAAATTATTATGAGATGTTCTATTTCATGTAATTTTGTTAAGATAGATAATTATTGGAGAATATTTTTTTTGCAACTAGATTGTTGTTCTTTCTATATTTCTAAGATACATAGAAATTCTTTTTTTGAGAACTTGGTACGAAACAACAAAGTTTAAAAAGTATTTTTCAAACTAGAGAACTAAAATCAATAGACAAATTAGAATTAGAAACAAATTTGCAATAATTACAAAATATTTTTCTCAAAGAAGAAATCGAACCCACTGAATGCACAGTGTGTCCTTAGAGGATATTATTACACTTAAGTACACGAGGTTAATGAAATATATTCTCTTAGGATAGAATAATCTTACTCGCCAGTGTATCGATACTTATACTCATGATGTCAGTGAACCACTCAACGACACTAAAGTACACTTAGAATACTAGATTTAGTAGTAGAATAAGAAGTTCAGAAAATTGATTGTTTTGAAATGAGAGAAAATTCCTGTAAGGATAGTGTAAACAAATACTTATTGTGCATTTTCGGCAAGGTCACAACCTTTTGAAAAGTTATAACTATTCGGAAAGGTCATAACTTATCATTAAAGTTAAAGCTCTTTGTAAAAATCTCAACTCTTCATTTTTCATTCACACATTTAAAACACATAGCTAGAAGAAGAATATTGTGTAGTCATGTTTGCTATTTTCATTTCTCACTTGAATTATTAGAGAATAAATAATGGTCATCTTAATAAACTGATCATTCACAAAACCTTAATTTTCAATTTAAAAAAGATAGACAATATAGTTTTAAAACCAAAAAAATGACAGACAATAGTAAATCGAATAAACCATCTTCGTTTACACATAAAGTTAGCAAGTTGAATTAATTTAGCAATAAGCGACTCTTTCTAAATAATAAAATTTGTAAATCAATTTCTTTAAATAAATGTATCATTATAAATATAAAACATAAAACTAAGAAAATAAATAAAATGATTAAAAGAATATGAGAAATATATTTTTCTTTACTTAGATCAATCTCGTGATATTAAATTAAATCGTATGTATTACTTATACCATCAAATATAATATATTAGTTATACATCCAACAATACTATGTAGGGTGTATAACTAATACATAGATTGATTATACATAGGCTCAATATTTTTATCAAACATAATACTAAGTAATATCATACATAATATATGAATTATTCTTAATCCACCCTATGAATCTCTCTTTCTCTCTCTACATATATATATATATATATATATACTTCCTTCGTTCGGAATTGTTTGTCATATTGCGTTTTTCGAAAGTCAATTTGATTAGTTTTTAAAGTTAAATTAGAGCACATTGATTCGATATTTTAAATAAAAAAAATAGATTTCTAAAACTATATGAAATATACTATAAATTGCAATTTTTTGCATATCAATATGATGAAAAAATACATCTTAAAATACTAGTCAAAGTTTATATAGTTTGACTCTAAAAATAGAAACTATGACAAACAATACCGGACGGAAAAAGTATAAGTTAACTTTGATTTGTGGACAAGTATTATCAATTGGATACTCATGATCATCTCTACAAAATTGATATGATTTGCTTTAAATAAATGCATTATTTGGTGCCTTTGTCTAGGTAAACCGTACATTTATTTGATAAGTATGTGCGCTTTTAAAAATATACTTATATTTGCACTTTGATAAGTATATGCCAATTATAATTTTTAAAATTTAGGTCCTGTTTCCAATGAAAAATTCCTACCTTCCAATAACAATGATAAACCTAATTTCAATTGTTTCAAACTTCATTTTATATATATAAGTAATATATTAATTCAAATCAGGTATGATATCTATTCATCACATCGAAAGGTTATTTTTCAAAATGAGTGATGAAACACGAAAGAAGCATATAGATAAGCAGTATCATTAGTACATACCGTAAATGCGATATGAAGTATATATTGTAATAAATTAATAATAATATATGTACTTATACTTCACAATTACATGGTGATTATCATAGTTAATGACAATTTAGTACTCCAAGCAATTAAAAAAAGGCCTATATAGAATGATGAGCCACGTGTCCATACAAAATAAGGTCATTGATCATGTCATAGTCAGACCAACACGTGTCCCAATAAAAGAGGTCTGGTTGACTTACATTTCAACCATTCATAGTACAACATTCTCTAGATTATTGTCTAATATTTTTAATAATTTATAAAAAAATTGGGATTATATATTTAAGTTTTCTTATTTGCTTAGAAGAAAGGGAAAATGCACAAGTACCCCCTTTATCTATGTCGAAAATCTCAAAGACACACTTATACTATACTAAGGTCCTATTTATAAGTAACTTTCTACTCTTTTTCAGCCTACGTGGCACTAGCTTGAAAAAAAAGTCAAACAGTGTTGAGCTCACAAAATAGTGCCACATAGACCGAAAAAGGAGTAGAAAATTATTAATAAAATAAGTTCAGGGGGTAATAGGACCTTAGTATAGTATAAGTGTATCTATGAGATTTCGAACATAGGTTGAACGGGTACTTGTGCATTATCCCTGAAAGAAATAATTAGGTAGTGATTTAAAAGGTTCATGCATGGAAAGGTACATGAAATCAGAGTCATTCTCTAAAGAATTATTACACAAAATGCCAACCAATGAAAATTTCTAAAATTTAGAAAATCATATTTTTTTTAAATAATTGAAATGATTTAATTTATTGATCATTAAAAAAATATTATTTAAAGCCATAATAAAATTCAAAAAAATAAATAAAATTTGTTTATGCTCTATCTAATTAACCAATACCAACATATGGAGTATAATTTAAAGCTTATATTATTTGAGCAAATACTAATGAAGCAGAGCTGTTTAATTTCAATTAGAACGACAAAATATATTTTGGTTAAGAATCTTCGATTTTCAATAAGGACACATGACAATTATCCAAAATTGAGTTGCTTATTATTTGAGCAAGAACTAATCGTTTCCAATTAGGAAAAGAAGAGTATCTTCTAGTTGTAAGAGTCTATTTTCGATAAGGACATACGACAATCATTCTAAATCGAATTACTTATTATTTGAACAAAAACTAATAAAGGAGGGCCGCTTAAAATTAGGAAGAGATGAGTATGATCTTTTGATTAAATTACATTTTCGACGAAGACATATAATAATGATTTAAAATTAAATTATTTATTATTTAAGTAAAAACTAGCAAAGCGCAACGATTAATCTTGAAAAGGAATGGATTACTTTTTTTCCCTTCCCCTTATGAGGGTGGGGGCCTATAACTTTTTGAAGTGATTGGATTGCACCATTTGCACATAAGTAACTTTAAAGAATTGGTGGTGATGATTAAGCCTCTCTTTTATATGTTCATCCAAAAACCATATGTTTAGTTAGTTAGTGAGGAGACAATTAACATGTGGTGATCATATGTTATTTTCCCCCATATTAGGTTTGGTTCAATATGTTTGCTTTAACCCTAGTGAAGTATATTATATACCCACTATATATCTTCACTATGCCTTTTAGAAAGTTTTTCAGTATTTTAATATTTTATTATGTATTTTTTTTGTAAGTTGACTCGATTGAAAATTAATAAAAGAATCATGTTTTATGGACGATGATAAGTAAGGGCGAAGCGGTGGGGTGGGTGGGGGTGGGGGATTATTTTTGCAAATAAAATGTATACTATATCAAATTTCAATTACTTTGTTGTATATAATTAAAATTAGAATTTTCAAAACCCTTCTAATTATTTTGATACAACTTCGATATTGATACTACATTTTAAAGACTTTATGTAAGAGTTGCATTAATGTGTCATTGTTATATATGTAATGTAAAATAATAGTAACTTTTAATGTGATATACAAAGTATTGATCAAGAGTATCATAGATTCGTTGAGGGTAATATTTTACTATAAGAGTTTGTATTTATGCATGCAATGCTCAAGAAAGATTTGATTTACGTGGCAGAAATTGCAGCCATGCAAAGGTTGCACTCCTAACTCATTATTTACCAAAAAATAAATAAATGTTTGTTCTATCTTAAGAACGAATATTGAGTTTTGTTTTTATCGGCATTCAAAATCTGTAATGGAGTTCCGACTAAAGTAAGGCTCATTTGGGAGTGACACTTTCAATAGAATTTTCTTCATACCCTTAAAATCTCTGGATTAAGAGTAAAACAATCCAACATTGCAGGAGAACCCTAATGAGTTGCTAATAAAAAAGATATTACTAGATAATGTGCAACATCGGTACATCACTAGAATTTGTGGAAAAACTTACTAATCTTTAGCAAATTTGTATACTTTACATTCCATTTTGGTTCGACTCAATTTATTTTTATTAATTTCTTGTTATAATATGAGATAAGGAACTAGTATTCCTATGACCAGAATTTCAGAGACACACCTTAATTAAACTAAGGTCATATTACTTTTTGATTCTTTGTTTTTTTTTGTAATTTTGTACACTTTTTTGGCGTACGTGGCCTCCAAACATCTCCCACACGCCTCACTTAAGTGGAGTCACAGAGTGTACCACATGAGCCAAAAGGTGTACAAAATTACACAAAAAATAAGTTTAGAGGTAATAAAAACTTAGAGTAGTTAAAGTGCGTCTATGAGATTTCAGTTATAGTCTAGGGGGTACTTATGTCTTATACCTTATAATGTTAAATGTATACAATCTCTCTACCTATGTAGGATTAAAGTCTGCGTACATTTTATCTTCTACAGATCCCACTTGGTTGTTGTTATTGTCATTAGGGGCGGATCCACAGAAGTCACTTTGTTGAAAAATAACACCGTATAAATATATATATATTTGATCAATTTTTAAAATTTTATATGTATATATTAACTTTTGACTCCCTATTCCCACATTTTAGTTTTATTTTTTATATGTTGAACCTTGATTGTCATTAATGTGTTATACAACTTATAATATTAAAAAAAACTATCACTTAAATTATTGAATCAAATAATGTTCGATTCGATTTGACTTTTTATAAAAACAATTACATATCTATACAACCGACATACGTACTATCAAGTTAGGAGTAATGCTTACACAAATGATTAATCAATGGGAAAAGTATTTTATAAAAATATAAATTAAAATTCTTTGGCGTCACCAAGTTCGTCACTTAAGATATTTAAGCCACAAAATGGTTTATAAAAATGTAATTAATTAGTGGAACTCGAGAGAATTAGTGGAAAAATCACAGTAATCAAGAAAAGTTAATTAAAAGTAAAGCAGTAATTAAGGGCATGTGATTAGAGTACTGCAAAATGATGAATCTGCTTATATCGAGAGAATTGCTAGATGTGGAATGTTCTTGATTAAATTTAATTAAATTAATTAAGTCGCTAATTGCATGATGTGGAGTTATCTCCTCCATAATAATTAAAGTTGTGTGCACTTTATGTTCACTTTGACTAGCTATCATACATCTACTTTTTCTATAGATTTACTAAATTAAATTTTGAGGATAGTTGACTTTGCATCATAGTCCCTAATCACAAATAATTCATAATACATATATAGGAGGAACTACATCTATAATTTAAAGGCGTGAAATGAGTACTTTTAACTGATTCATCTGTTTTTTATTATGTTTGCTATGTTTACATGGAGAAAATAACGAAAAACGAGATGAGTGTACTGTTTTTAAATTGATTGATAGATGGTGTGATCTGTTATGATAGATTAAAAGAGATATAGAGGAAATCTCTCAAGGGAAAATCGATCTCTCATTTCTATATCTATTGGTGAAATAGCTATTTATTGTTGATCCGTCCAAAAGAAATAGATAGTTATGTAATGGAGTCAATCTAGGTCGTACGTAGAGTGCCCAAGCTCTTTTTAGATCATATCAATTCTCTTTATCCATCAGTCTAGTGCATGACGTGATCTCATTGAGGAAAAAAATAAAAAAATAGTTGTCTTGCTCGCCACCTCGACACATTCCCCTCTCTCCCCGGTATAATCCGACATAGAAAAAAGAGCGTAGAGCCTCGATATGGCTTGTAAGTCCGTTAACGTAAAGCAAGAAATTGAGTTTGAATTGGCAATGGAAGTCACTTTTGAGACCATATTTCCTACATGTGTTGGGAGAATGTATTAGAAAGAAATAATGCATGCATCAACGATAGTTTTATGTATTACTAATTATGTCTTGTTTGATATACTTTTTCAAATTATGTATAACTATATATTCTATTTGGTATTATGTTATGTATAACTAATAAACGACAAACCATGATATTAGTAATGAAAGGGTTTGTGGTCGAGGGATAAAATTGTTTAAAATCATATAAAATATCTAAATTCGATTTCAAGTAGCTACAATTCTTTTTATGTATATTTCTTAGAAAAAACAATCATTTAAAAAGTCAACTAACATATTCAACTGTCCTTCTATCCTATTCGTAGGTTTCACAAATGTACAATCTATAGAGGCATATATTTAGCACTGCTATTTTGTATATTTCGCTTGTGGATATATAATTATATATATTTATATCTCTCTTGATATATTCACTTGCCAATATACGTAATTTATTGTCAACTTTTTATAACCAAATTATACAAAATTTTGATTCATACAATTAGAGGAATTATATAAATAGCAAGATTTAAAGAAATAGTGGCTGCGAAATGCGATTTTCCAAACAGTAGCTATAACATTTAATATCGTAAATTTTGATTTATACAATTAGAGGAATTATACAAATAGCAAGATTTAAAGAAATAGTGGCAGCGAAACGCGATTTTCCAAACAGTAGCTATAACATTTAATATCGTTTAAATGTTTGCTATTCTGCACAATTTCATGCATTCCTTCCAAAGTATAATAATTGTTTCAATTTTAATGTTTTATCATACATATATGTCGAAAATAGTGACAACTAAACTCAAAATATAAGTTCCATCTGACTTTCATTAGCTGCCAAGAAGGAAATCTACAGTCTTTGAATGATACAACATCTCAGAGGACAACTCTAGTTAGGTTAGCTGCAACAATCTGTTCATAGAGGAATCCGAAAAGCACGATTTGATTGTTCTTCAATGACTTATAATTCATCATGCTGAGATGCATGTCCTGCAACATCATACAAGGTTGATACATTACGTATAATGTTTGTATATTGGGGCTATGTGGCGTATATTTTATGTTGGGCGGTATATTTTTGAAAATTTCCTTATTTTATGTTACATCTTGTTGTGCTCAACATTTAATCTTATAATTTAAACATGAGCTAATCTAGTCCTAAGAAGAAAAAGTAAAAATAAGTGCAGGACATAGACATCTATAAACGCATCTAGAACCCTGTAGATTTCGAGGAACCATTTTAAGAGGTTTAGAAGCAATATAGAAAAGGCAGTGGGTTAGAAGTGTTGGAATCCTTGTTACTGTTAATCCCAGAGACAGAAGGACTAAATTCGTTCGTCTCAATCTAAAAAAGGTTAATGGAGGTATGCATGAGCCTATAATTATTCAAGCATTTCACGCAGGATCTAAAAAGTAATGGTTGTTGATGCCTGATCAACATGTAACAGCCAGCAAAACCGAATATCATTAACATGTCATAGCCAACAAAAAACCGCCGTTTCTTTTCATTGTCAAGAATAAAATGCATGCACATAATTAGAAACATATAATGGGCATAGTATTTTGACCTGATGATGTCGTTTTAAAGAAGAAAGATATTTCCCGGCTAGCAGACTGAGGTGAGTCAGAACCATGAACACAATTCTCCTGTAAGTTCAGCCCACATATGGCTCTGACACTGTATTCAGAAAGACACAGGTTAAGAAAACATGTCTTCTTCAGAATTAACAAAAGCCTAAATATAAATTGTCAATGTAAAAGGACTACATAGGCTGACAACTTCTTTAACTATGTGCTACGTATGGAGTGAACGAAGCCAAAGGCATTACCAACAACTTTAACATCGTTAATCATAGAGGCAGGAGAGAACAGAACTTGCAAAAGAGAAGATGCTAGCTGTTTTAGTTATAATGTTAAAGACTTAAATCATTTGTGGAAGGAGAGGGAGTCACAGAATTTGGAAGAATACTAGTGAAGGCAATATTGTAATGCCATGAAGGAGAACTTCTTTGGGGAAAGCAAGTGAAATGAAGAGTTACACATAATTCCACGAGATACCTGCCACCCCCAACCGGCAATAGGTGCCGTAACTTTGTCCACCAAGGCTAGAACAAAGGAAAATAAATCACCTAGTTCTTTTGTTTCTATCGGGATTTGAATCTAAGACTTCATGGTTTTCAACCTCTTCATTGCCACTAGGTCAAACCCTTGGATGTTTGAGATAAGAATCTTATGTAGTACCCCCTTTTTTTTTGGTATGGAAGGAAAACTCATGTTATGGCTATCTATTTAGCTTTCTGATCTTCTAATAATGTTGCTCATGCAATAGTAATAGACATAAAAAAATAGAAGAAAAAAGAAAAGGAAGAGAGGAGGTCTAAACCTGTGAGGATGAGTAACCTTCGCCTTGAGTGGGTCTGTTGGACCAATTAATGCACGCCAATCAGCTACAGCATTCCCTTTCTCCAGAACCATTATCAACACTGGACCACTGCCGGTAAATGGTTAGTAAAGGGGGAAAAAGGAGTAGTAAATGGATGAGATGGGAGGAGGAGCTCAGTATCAAAAAAAGAGAAGGGAGGAGGAGCAGCGAAAATTCTCACGAGAAATCAGTCCATGAAACTATTCCAAATTCAACATAATAGCATATATCCGATTGACAGATCTTTCACTAATTTTTCTACGTCTGTCACTGCTATGAAATGACTATCAAGTGGATACATGGACAAAAGACCTTTTTTTTCCTCAATAAAGAAGGTACTTGATTTGAAATGGATGAGAAGGCAGCAATCAGTTATATTAAACTAAATCTTTAAACCACTCAAAAGATACGTACAACTTTCTAAAGTATGTACTTCTTTGATGAAGAGTTTTCTATATCATTCATACAAATTTATATCTCTATAGCACTCAAAAGATTCCAGAGGTTTCTATATCATTTAGAGAACTTATTTTTGTTTCTTTCGATTTAAGAAAATACATCTTTTACAAACCTTTGTTCCATTCAATTGTGTCTCAAGTATACGGTTACACAACCAAGATACTTGGACTTCCTTTATATTTAAAACACTTTCAACGATAATAAACGTTCCAAAACCATCCCGCTCCAAAAGGCACATAAAACATGCTCAACCATATGAAAAAGGAGGTGATTCACATACTTCTTCATCCTTTCTCACACAAAACACCCCATACAGTGTTTTCCCATCTTTGCAAATTATCCAGGTTGTCTTTTGCAATACTTATCATTCACAACCAAGATATCTGCCTTACAGGTGCTTTTGTCTAGCAAATGCCTCGATGAAAGTAACATCCTTCATCACCACTGACTGAACAGGGAGTAGAAAACACTAAAGCTCCCATTTTTCTGTCAACAAACAAACAAGGGTTTTTGCTTCCTGTCCGGCTGTCCCAAATTTCCAAAACCATACAACCTATGCCACCTTCCAATCTTTCTGATCGCTGAAGAACCTCAAGTCTCACTTGTTTGGGATACTAATTAACAGGTTCTTTCGTATTTGTTCGGAATTGACTAATTATATTCTTTATATGATTTTTTCTTGGGTTCTATGGCTACTGTCTTGGGGAAATGATCATTAATGACAACATGGATTTAATTGAAGTTAAATACTTGAGTTTGTGTTATTCTAATCCGTAAAATTCAATCTATTCTTTACTCTTTCTAAGTGATTTCCTCATATTTGTTGCGTTCTGCTGAGTCGTGTGATATGAAGTGGTATCAGAGAGTTATCAATCAATATACTACTTCCTGTTGTCCTGTTAAAAAAGCAAATATAATAGCTCCAATCTAGAGGCAGATGCAACAGTCATGTTAGGCTGCAATGCCTTTTGGTTATGTAACAACTAACAACCATCATCAAATATCGTCCATTTTCAAAAGGAAATGATTCTTTTCTTTACAAATTCTTAGCTTAACCGTATAAATGTTCTCAACAACCACTTGATACCAAATTAAACTAGCCTACACCCTACACTATAACCTGCAGTTTTTACTTCCCTCAAAACGGAATGGGGATCACTAGAAAATTCAGAATCAAATACCATCTCTAGACGGGAAACGTTTACCTGGTCATGTATTCAACAAGGCTTGGAAAGAAGCTCCTTGAAGAGTGCTCAGCATAAAAGCTTTTCACACGATCCTCATCAAGCTGAATGAGCGATTCCTCTGTGATTTTGAATCCATGATTGAGAATTGTCTCCTTAACGGAATTTGTATGGTTTCCAGAAACACCATCTGGCTTTATTATAGCCAATGTCCTTTCTGTTTCTGTAGAAGAGTCTGCCGAACATCTACAACATTAGAACATTGACAAAAGAGAAGCACGGAATGTGAGTATTATAGCCGACTCCGATTGAATAAAGTCGAATGGCTATAGGGAACTAAAGTCCGACCAACTCACGAGAAATGAGTTAGATATTTTACACACTCAAGTAACAGTTATTATCTCAGAAAGTCACCTCTCTTCTCGATTCCAATTTTCTTCACAAAGAAAGTGACTTTCTAAATAATAACTATTAGCTGAGCGATCATATAAGAAATCTAAGTCGAGTATGAGAGCAACAAAAAATAGTCACAATATACACATGTAAACAATGAAATTTTGTGGACAAGCCCAAACATATTAGGGTTATTGGAGGTCGGCTACTCTACCCTAAACTCTAGCTCACGCTTATATAAACGGTAGTATCTCGAATATCCCATAAATTCTTGGTGATTCACATTGTTTAGCTGACTGCAGTTAGAAAATTTATTGCAAACAACACAATAATAGGGAGAAAGAACCACAATAATAATTGTATAAAAGGCAAGATATGGCCTTAATGTTCAAAATCACCACAATAATTGTACTAATACTTCAATCCTAAACTTTTTTTGGGAATTAATTATAGGAATGCTTTGTATCTATTCATTTTCAGTACCAAAAATGGTTTGTGCAGATAATAAAAAAGACAGTAAGCAAGTGAAACTCACCTGTTAGGAAGAGAGAGAATGGACATCAGGAAGAAGGGAAGCAACATTTTTATGAAGAATTGAAGAAACTGAAAAAGATTACAAAACATTGCAACAATTTTACCAAATTGATATAAGAATTTCAGAAGCAATTATATTTGGGGGAGAAGATGCTCATTCGGACTAGCCACTTTGACTAAGGGGCGAAAATCCTTGGACCCATAGTTGCCATTTTTTTTTTTAAAAAAAAGTAACATGAGTCTTAATTAGGGCAATTATCGGTTCGATTCGATTTTGAAGTTAATTGATTTGATTTATTCATTATTAATTTGTAAACAAGATAAATTGTTAGAGAATCCTTTGACTTATTGATCGCTATCAGTTTGATTATTAATTTAATAGTTAAGATTTGACCAAAATCACTTAATTAGAAACAAGGTGACGAACTAAATGAACAACGCACGTGATTTGACATATTGTATTTTGCTAATAAGTAACAATCGACAAATTATAAAATAATTGAGAGTTGGGACAACTAGAAATTTGAAATTATGAGACCACAGACTAAGTCGATCAACAGTTTTATATATCAAATAGTATAAATATAGAATAATTGGGGGTTTGAGATAACTAGAAGATGCATATTAAGGAGATGTGGATGTTAAGGTGGATGTGAAGTCATACTAGGAGCTATAAGAGAAGAAATGAAGATATCTGGAATAATGTAGGAGTAACTTTTCTGGTGGACAAGATGATGAAAGCGAGACTGAGATGATTTGGACATGTAGAGAGCGGATGCATAAAACACCTGTAAGGAGGTGCCTGAAGTTGGTTATAGAGGTAAATGTAGGTCAAAGAAGTATTGAGGAAAGGTGATAAAGACATGATATGATGTAACTTCAGGTCACAGAGGATATAATTAACCCTAGATAATTAAAAGGGTGTGGTGAGCATGTATTAGGATAGAAAGTTGAATGATAGTGTGGTATATTGTCTTGCTTAGGGTGGCCGGTGATTGCGATGGTAAGTTGTATTATTGTAGTTTTCTCATTGTTTATTATGTTTTCTTATTTGTTATCCTAATACTATGTTATTTCAATTATCACATGATTTTATTGTTTTGGCTGACTTTTGCACTTTTTCCTTGTTATTTGTTATATTCTCTTCATTGACTCCTTCATCTTTATACTGAGATTTATTGCACTTGAGTCGATGATCTTTCACGCACAGAATGTTTACTTCTACGAGATAGTGATAAGATCTGTGAACATTTTATTATTTTCAGATCTTACTTGTGAAATTTCACATACTCTGTTATTATATCGAAGTCACTAAATGAATAACCTATTATCAAGATTTTCTTTCGTTTGCTTCCTTCTTCTTTTCATATTCATATTAAATATGTTGAACATTTTTATTATAAAATAATTATACAAGCTTATGATAATTTTAAAAATATATATGTATAAATTATATTTTTTTAAAGTCAAATATTTTCCCCTAATAAATGGCCAAACACATGAAAAATAATTTGCCAACAATATTAAAAAATTTTTGATCAAAGGCCAACTAAATATCAAGAGTGTAAAAAAATTATTTACACTAACTTTATACACAATCGAAATTTAATTGATCCTTAATTTTTACATCGCCATCTTTATTGCCTTTTGACTTACTAAATGATCACTTTAATATAGGGGTATTAAATAGACGGATTGAGTTGTACTTAATAAAATTAAAATAAAAATGAATTAACCTAAACAAGTAAAATGTTAACCCAAATTCGAATCCTCTTATTAATTCCTACTCGCCCCAACTAGAAAACCCTATATCTAAAGAGGCAAAACTCAAATATCAGGTTCAGTTTCATTTATAAAAGGAAAAATAATTTAAATACACAACTATAAGTTTAGTATTCTCTTATTTTCCCTTTTTTTTTAAAAAATATTACATAATTTTTTTTTAATTTTAGTAGAAGTTTAGAGATACATAGTCTTCTCTCTCCTATAACACACACTTCCCCAATATCATGCCTATTTTTTCTCCACTAAAACACTCAATCTTCTGAATCACTTTTTGAATTTTGAATTATTAATTTTAATTAAATAAGTTTCACAACATTTAATATGAAATTTTGAATTTCAAAATTCAAAAAAATTTGAAATTTCTGAAAATTGGACCATTGTTCTCTGGTTCTTCTTCTTCTTCTTACTCCATCATCCGTCTATAGTTCTTCTTCTTCTTCTTAATCCATCGTCTGTTCTTTTTTTCTTCTTGTTCATTGCTATATTACATCAGCCATCTCCAGGTTTTCTTTTTCTTCTTACTCCACATCCGTTATTAATTTTTTTGTTCATTGTTCTATTACATCATATTAATGGATCCTTTTACTAATAGAAGGATTTATGATTCGGACGATGAAAATAGGAAAGAAAATAGAAAAAAGTCTTTGCATGATCCTATGAATGTTCGGAAGGATTCAAACAAAGATTTTGGCGAATCATCTAAATCAAAGGTTGACAAAATACACCAAAAAAGAGAAAAGAAGCAGCAACCATTGTTGTTGAAATTAGTAAAAATTTTAGTAAAGGAATCCCATATGTATCATGAATTTTTGAAAATTGTTATCATGTATCAGACAATAAGTTTAATACATAAGTACTCAGTGTGTTATAGTGTGTTAGTCAATGCATTGATACATGAATTAGATGTGTATCATATGATTTCCTATGTATCTAGAGTTTTTGAAAATTGTTATCATATATCAGTCAATAAGTTTAATAACTGCGCCATCAAGTGTGCTTGCTGATACATATCGACTCAGTGTGTTATAGTGTTTAGACGATGCATTGATACATGAATTTGATGTGTATCATATGATTTTCTACGTATCACGAGTTTTTGAAAATTGTTATCATGTATCAGTCAATAAGTTTAATAACTGGATGTCCATAAAAATGTCTTCAAACTAGATGATATAATCTTGAATTTTCAAAATTTGAAATTGTTATCAAATTACGTGCTGAATTAATACTTATTAATGAACTGTTACCGTAATTTGATGTAATGACCTGCTAGGTCGTTTTGAGAACTAGGACTAGTTTGACTCCTTTTAAAAATTTAAAGGGGTATTTTTAAACTATTCGAAACTAAGAATATTTAGTTGATAAAATTTTTAGTGAAGAATTAATATAGTTAATAGTTAGTGGGTCATATCCATAATTCATTTAATACCTTTTTACTTGACCCACTAGTTGATTTAGGTTAGTGGGATTAGTTTATTTATTTTACTTAATTAACTTTAGAAAGGCAGAAAATAAAAGGGTTAAAAAACTACCTGGGCAGTGTGAAGACAGAACGTGAGGGAACCAGCGAAATCTTCTAGTAAGAAGCAATTTGGAGATTTTCTTGATTTTTATATGGATCATAGTGAATGTAAGGTAGAAAGAAAGTTGATCCGTTATTCGTCTATTTATTATTATAATAAGGGCTTTGATAGGAAATTGACAGGGAACGATATATATAGTTTCCTTCTTTGTTGCCGGTTGGAGTATGTTGTTGCTGTTACTATTATTATCATTAGAAGTGTAGTTGTTATATTTAATGAAGTTGGGAAAAAAATATTTGGGGTTAGTCAATTTTATCGGAAAGGTTTTAAAACCAAATTGGTGAACTTTAGGTTATTTAATATAAAGAAAAAATAGTGGTGGGGAATCATAAGAAAATCATGAGCCAATCATTGGCAATCAAAGTCATAAGCCAATCATTTGGCAAGCTTGCCAATGATTGGCATTGTTATGAATTTTGGGGATGTGACAATTTTCTTCTTCAGATAGTCACGTTGCAGTGCATTCTGCCTGTCCGTAGTGTAGATATTACATTGACCTGCTTAAGCTAATTATCAAGTTTAGATTTAAAATTTAATATATTGAGATTGGTAATTAATTATTAGGTGTTATTTTATATGATCTAACATTGAATTTTAGTCCATTTGAAGAGGTTAGAGTTAAGTTCTTGGCTTGAAATTTAGCTAGTATGAAAAATTTGGCATACCAATATATATCAAGATTTGGAGTTTGGTTGGAAATATGAGTGAGTTTTAGCGTCTATGATAGACATATAATAATTTGAATGTCTACAAAAATTGCTTACTTACGAATATTGCATAATTGGTAGATTGGGAACGTTCCGAAACCTTGCGAAAAGGAAAGGAAAAATCTTAAAAGATTCGTGGCACAAGTTCGGCATCTAAGGTATGTTAAGACTTTTTAGACTTGTTGAAGGACGTTTTCCTAATTAAAGATTAAAAATGAAAATAGACCAAGGGGTAAGGGCGTAAGATGGGGGTCTCGTATCAATGGTGTGACGGGCATTGGTACGAGTACTGGTGTTATAAAACGGAAAGTTACTACTATAGAATGTGGATTGTAAATTTGAGAATTTGCCAAAGCATATGGGCATTAGCTGATATATTATTGACTTGAAATCCTTGTGTGATTGTGTTTTCCTTATTACACCCGTATAGTTGTGATAATCGAGGTGGTTATGTAGTATGTCGATATTTGACTGATTCAGGTGCATCATCATCCCCTTTATTGATATAATATATTGTGTACATGCATTGACATGAGATTGACTATAAGTTGGGCACGTGGAGATCGTCCGTGCTGGGGATGGTGAGATGTTAAGATTGTAATTTGGGCACGTGAAGACCGTCCGTGCGAAAATTGTTTGATATTATGATAGTGCGTTGAGATTGTCCACACAGACACGTGGAGATCGTCCGTGTCGGATATGGACCTCGCGAGTCCCCCATGGGTCATGAACTCTCGATGTATTTCCGAGGAGTATCATGTATATCGGTTGATGAGTACTGGGTATTCTGAGACATATCATTACATTGGCATCATATTGCATTGCATTTCATCCATCATTCATTCTTGATGACTATATGTTTCGTTGGTGTTTGGAAATATTAAATGTTGATTTCCTTTATTGATGTTGATTTCCTTTATTGATGAAACTTAAATAGTAAGTGTAATATCTATATATAATATATATATATATATATATATATATATATATATATAACTTGTACATCTAAGAATTTATTTTCTATATAACTCTGCACTTACTTCTTCGTTGTCGGTCAATGAGACATACTGGGTACACGTGGTTTCGTACTCATACTACGCTTGTTGCACTCTTTGTGGTGCAAGATTCGATTCGAGTAGAAGCACATTTCGTGGAGCAATTTGAGTCCGAGCTTGGAGTTGTGGTGAGCTGCTTGGCTGTTCCGTGGCCCACTCCTCCCTCTATCTTTTATTTATTCTGTTATTAGTATTCAAACAGGATATCCCTTATGTTAGATTTGTGTAACGACCTGTTTAGTCGTTTTGAGCAGCAGAACAAATTCTGGAAAAACTGGCTGAAACCACGGACCCAACGACGGACCGTCACAGGCTCGACGGACCGTCGTGGGTGTTCCGTTCCATGACACTTAGAGTCTGAAAATCGGGTACTGAAAATCGACTCTCTGTAAATTGTGACGGACCTGCAGGACGTGCCGTCACATCCACGACGAACCGTCGTGAGTCCCGTTGCAAAA
>JAKWIY010003063.1:61587287-61588477 GCA_027704805.1 Solanum corneliomulleri | reverse complement strand
TAATTCTATAATTATAATTACGAATAGTCCAAAACATCCCTTTAAATCTATCGAAAAGTAATTTCTGACCTAAAAAGTTTTAGTGCTCAAAACGTTAAAAATGGTTGTTACAGTAGCGAGAACAAAAGAGAGAACAAAAAGATTTAATAAAAAAATTAAAAAATGAACCCACAATTTTTATTTACTTCTAAACAAGAATTTAACATTTTTTTAATTTACTTATAAAAAATTAAAATTATTATTTATATATATTGAGCTAAAAAAATGACATGGGTATGATTTTACCTTCGGGTTTTTTTTTGTTATTATTATTATTATTATTATTATTGTTGTTGTTGTTGTTGTTGTTGTTATTATTTTGTTATTATTATTATTTTTCACACGCTTTGAGGAGAGTGAGTACATTCACTTTGCCATGTCAACTCTTAGGATGGTATTTAATCAATTCAGAATTGTTATTTGAAAGGATATTTAAATGTTTGTATATATAGTTAAAGTATTAAAGTAAGTTTTGTTGTTAAATTTGGTGAAAAATGTTTCATTTATGTAAGTTTCTACCTTATTTTTGTAGAATTGTGGTCTTCTCTTTTTTCTTGCCGCGTACTTATCATGTCGTTGTTGTCTAATGAAAGTATCTAGAATCTTATAGAAGTTTTACCGTGATATAATAAATTAAACTTTTTTAATGATAAAAATTATAGATGAATAAAATATAAAGTATTATTTATAGAATCTTTGATTTGATTTAAGATTATTTTATAGTCAATCACTATTTTTTAATCTGTTTTTATAAACTAACAAGGAGTGTATCTTGTGACATAAAATTTTCTCAAATTTCAATGAACACAAAATAATAGGAATAAAATTATGGAGCGATACATACTCATGAAGAATGAAGACGAAAATATATTTTCATGCTAGATTCACTATAGTTGTTCCTTTTGATTAAAATTTCTTGTCGCCAACACTTTACTTTCTTCATTCATTTTTACTTACATATCTATTAAAAATTAATAGTATCATATCTATATTAAATATTATAAGTAAAAGTGAAAATCTACTTTGAAGTAGTAGATTTAACATCAATACTAATGATTCAATGGACAACGTTGATGCCCGTTGTTTTAGCAGAATCAGAAGAAATTGCTTCTTTTAAGGGTAAAATATAAAAATCAAAAATCAAAAAATAA
>JAKWIY010003063.1:61369787-61582287 GCA_027704805.1 Solanum corneliomulleri | reverse complement strand
CCGCTGCGATTTATTTTTTTAAAAAAAAAGTTATTTAAACGTTTAAAAAAATTGAACTCAAGTCGCTGCCTCAGCAGCGACATAAGAAAAATATAATTAAAAAACATATATATTTTTTAAAATCGCTCCTTCGAGAGTGATTTTGTTTAAAAAAAAGTTTTTTTCAAAAAAATCAAATTTAACAAATCGTTGTTGTAACAATGATTTTACTTTTTTCGACTGACAAAATCGCTACTTAGTGAGCGATTTTACTGTTTTAGTTAAAAATAAAATTCATATACCGTTTTCAAATTTTTGTTAACATTTTTCACCCATTCACCTTCTAAAGAGTCCCTTTTCTACTAATAGATCTCTGTGTCTACATTATTCTTTTACTTGGATCATATATTTTTAGGGATGCAACTATTTAAATGATTTAAGAGTTCTTGATATCGGAAACCATGTCACATTTTCATCAACTTCTTCTTGATTTTATTCTTGGATATTATTGTCATCTAAATCAATTCTAATGGTGGCTTGTTCATTTGAAGAACATCATCCAATATTTTTTTATTCAAAATATTTATTAGTTGTTAAAATTATCAAGCACTCATTTTTAAGATTTTTTAATTCTTCAAGTTTTCGTTTTCACTTTTTGTTAAATCGGAATGATATTTCTAATTGACAAATTAACGTCAAATAATTTTTATGATAATTAAAATAATTATATATACTTAAGAATATCAACAATAACAATTTTTCAAGAGAAACCTCTTACACTTTTTTTTTTCAAAATTAATATAAAACTTTAATAATATGTATAAATATTTTTTAAAATAAAATGGAGACCAGAAATATGGGACCCAGACAATAACTTTAGTGGTTTAATGGAGTTGGGAAACAAAATAAGCCACAAAAATATAAAAATAACTAAAATAAGCACTATTTTAGTAAGTAACTAAAAATAGCTTAGTGGAAGAAAAAGTTCCACTATATCCAACTTTCTAAACGTTTTCCGTTACTGTCATAACGTTTATTTTTAATATATAACGGAACTTTTTCTTCCACTTTATAAAGTGGAACTTTTTATTCCACTTTATCAAAAGTTACCTTTTCATCTTCACCTTCACCTTCTCTCCTTTTTCTTTTCATGGCTTCCAAAAAAAAAATCACTTTGAAGATGGTCATCTGCATCAAAAATTCACTTAAAAAATAAGTGTTAGACATAGCGATAATCATCTGCATCAAAAGTAGGCGAGACATGAAAATTTGAGGATGTCTCAACATTTTCCGTCATTTCAAAGTGTGAGGACTGACCAAAATAATTATTTAGTCCATAACTTGGAGCAATATTCCTATCTTGCTGAGGTAAACCGCTACAAAATATATAATAGTAAGAATAATAAATAATATAAATTAATAAATAATTGACAAAATCAACAAACAATAATTGAAATATAATAATTGAGCATTACCGATCACTATCATTGATAGTTTTGTTTAAATCAAAATCATATCGGCCGGTAAGATTATTTTGATAATGAGTCATTTTAGGAAAATCAGTAGATTGAGTTATCGAAAATCCATCAATGCTATTATGATTTTCTAATTAGGGATGAACATCGACCGATAAAGGAGAACGTTGTTGACTAATCTTAGGCTCCTTCCTAACATAGATTCCAAGTATTGTTGACTTGATTTGATCTATATAGTCATTGGAACCCTTAAAAAGTCAATCAACGATTCGTCATTACATATAATTCACTCTCTAAAATTTACTTGTCCTTGTGATAAAAATGAAGTAGGGTATTTTTCGGCTATAATCAAATTATAATCGTACTGTTTATACCCATTCATTTTATAAATTGATGAAATAAATTTATGATATCGGACATTTATTGGATATTTAGCATTGTGTTTGGGAGGACAATTATAATAAATGGTATTTCCGTCATGTATAATTTCGTCATCCCAATAAATTGAAACTTTAACTTTAGGTGTAGAAGATATTTTTTTTAGATTGAAATGAACAAATATAGAAGACTTTATGTTGTAGGTGCTATCAACTATGCATAAACGTCTTTAAATAGATTTTCAGAATAAAATAATAAAAATACATAATGAAATATTTTTTTTCTGTTTTAATGACATATCAAATCAATATAATTTATATGACAACACTGTAAAACTTCTTCAAGACGTGAAAAAAATATCTTCTTATAAAGTATAAAAAGTTCCACTTTATAAAGTGGAATAAAAAGTTCCACTTTATAAAGTGGAAGAAAAAACTCCACTTTATAAAGTGTAAGAAAAAGTTCCGTTATATATTAAAAATAAACGTTATGAAACTAACGGAAAACGTTTAAAACTATTGGATATAGTGGAACTTTTTCTTCCACTAAGCTTATTTTAGTTACTTACTAAAATAGTTGCTTATTTTGGTTACTTGTATATTTTTGTGGCTTTTTTTGGTTCCCATCGTTTTAATGGTGAGAAACTTATTATTTTTTTTTTAGCTCACATCAATAACCCAAAATATAATGCCCATTTGATTTTCTTTAATTTTGTCCCAATATTAAAAAAAATAAAAAATATCGGTATAAATAATTGAGTAAACCAGATATTCACTTTAAAAAGAAAAAGAAAAAAAAAACATTTTTTTTTCGCGTTTCTCCCAAATCTCTGGAAAAAATCGTGTAATATTAATTAAAGGGAAAAGAAGCGAAGATCATCGATCCAGCAGCAAGTCAATACGCTTATGATTGGTAATTTCATCAATACCCAGATTTAACTTCTATTTCAATTTATTTTTTTTAATTTTTATTTTATGTGAATCTTCGTTAGAAATTGAAATGGATATATTTATGTTGATGTTAAGTGTGTAATTGAGTGAGAATGTGTTTTTTTTTAATTATCTGAATTACTTGTATTCCAATTTTTGAAAAAAAAAAGGTTTTTTTTTACGTAATGGATGCACTGTGTCAATTTAGTAATGTTTGAGGAATTTTGAGTTCTTAGTGTTGGGTGGAGCTAGAATTTTGAGTATATGAGTTCTGAATTCTGAAAAAAGCAATTTTAATGGGTTTTGGCTTAATAATTTATACATATTAAGTGAATTTTCTTCATTGGGTTTGATGCACTTGAACAGATAGTCCATTAGGTAGTGGTAAGGTCTGCGGAAACAGCCTCTCTACCTCCATGAGGTTGTGGTAAGGTCTGTATACACTCAACCCTCACCAGATCCCACTTAGTGGGATTTCATGGTGTGTGTTGTTGTTACATATTAAGTGAATTTCTTAATATAAATATACGATTTGGACTAAAGCTATTGAGTGTGTAGCTTAGCGATTTTGTTAAGGGTGTTTAAAAGCTTGGTTTATATTTTTTAAAAAGTTGTTTTGACCCTGTATATGTAGTATTATTTTCTATGTGTACAATGTAGGATTTCGATGAAGGGTCTTTGAGTGACCACCCTTGAGTCAATGTAGTATGCCACTGGCTAACACACCCTTGTCAGATGTTCTTTCATGATGGTCTTTGATCCATTTTAAGATTATTTTTAAGTAGCTTAAACATGCCATGAGTCAAGGAAACTTCCTAAATTATTCATTGCATTTGCTTTCTTGAAACTTTTGAATTGAGCATACCTTGTTGTTTTCTATGGTTAGGGGACACAGAGTACAATGTAGGGGCAGGGAAAGCTACTTCATTGGGGCAGGGGCCAAACATGATCATAAGTTAATGGAAGTTGCAGTAAGCACGGCATACTGCATAAGTTAGTATCACTTGTGGGAAGTAGAAATAGGGAGGAGATTAGAAACTTGTTAGGCTGCACCAAAGCAAAGTCCTATTGAGTGAATGCTAAATGTATCCAAGAGTCCATCATCTGAACAATATAATGTTTCAATTTACTCTGCACATTTGAATCGTTATATCAATTTTAATGTCGATCTATTTCTCTACTCCCCTTAGGAATATCATTTACTCATTTTACAGTCTCTACACTTTCTTGCATTGAATAGTTTCAGAAATTATTTAAAAGAATGTCTCAAAATAACAAATCTTTGCAAACTTTGAATGATTTGTTTTATGTAACATAGAAGTTGTGGGTCTTCAATTTAGTACTTTGAGAAGACTTGAGCATAAATTCAGTTATTTCCTCTATTAGTCATATGTTTTGAATTGGTCAATTAGATATTTGAGAGCAGAAGTCATACGATTTCAAGATAATCTAAAAGATTAAAGTGCATTTTAGAAATGCTACTCGCTATCTCACTTTCTTGAAAAGTAAAAGAAAGCCCCAAGTTATTGGAGCCGAAAGCAGGAAAGTTCCCTAAAAAAGGCCTTGTTGGAATCCACTGTCCAAATAACAGAAAGTACGAACATTTGTAATATTTCCCACTTCAGATCTGCAAATTGAACTCTTACCATATGGTGTTTGTTGTAGTTGTATGCTTGTGAAAGCAAGATGGTGAAGTTGACTATGATTGCTCGTGTGACTGATGGTCTTCTTTAGCGGAGGGGCTGGATGATGGCCGTGATATTCAAGATGCAGATTTCTACAAACAGCAAGCCAAGTCCTTGTTTAAGAACCTCTCTATGGGCCAGATTGAGGCATCAAGGATGTCTGTAGAAACGGGGCCTTATATTTTCCAGTATCCTTTTATTTTTGTTTCATTTAGCATCTGTTCAATGTTCATTGTGTGATTAAATCTCTCATATCAATGCTTACCGAAGTTTCTCAAGTGCAGAGTTATCTTTTTGAGCTTTAATTTGCGAGATGGGTACTAGCTAAGTAACAAAATGGTCACTCCAAATAGCTTGTCTGATTTACTCATAGTCAAGATTGATGTGTAGCAATTTCAATCTCAAAGTCCTGAACAGGTCCCCCCCCCTCCCCCCCCTCCCCCTCTAAAAATAAGTAAATAAAATTATTTGCCAACTATTGCCTGTGTCTATGTTGCAGTTATTATAATCAGCACAGTTTGTGGAGAACTGTAATTTTGGTATACGCATGAGTGGATTGTATAAACATCTGCCGTTAGTGTTGCAAAATTTAGGGACTACGAGGATTTTTCATGGTAATAGCATAAGTAATGAGGGTTTCTCCGGTTGTCTTTGATAAATTTACAAGATGTGTTGGGATAGTTCTTGGTAGATAATTTTGCACAAGATATGGTTCTCTACAAATAATATTCAATCAATTTTACCAATAGTCGCATCATGGGCAGATTAAAAATGAAACAAAACTTGCCTTGATCCTTTTTTCCAAAGTACCCACAAAATAGGCAAAGGGATGAAGGATGGATCCGGCTAAGTGCTTTCGATGAACCAGGATGGATCTTTTTTGTTTTCGTATTGGCAGACTTATATCTCTTATCACATATCCCTCTTCTTTCTCTTTCAACCCAATTCTTTCTCAATCTAAAGTAGTAATTTGAATGACATCTACTCTTGGATACACAGGAACTGATAAATTCATTTTGGAAAAGCAGAAGCTAATAAATAAGCACACTACAGTTGTTCTTATTATTAGTTGTCTGTTTTCTGGCTTTTCTCATGGTATGTGTGTTACCTACGTGAGGACTATGTATTCATTTTCTGGATTAATAGTAATATCAATCTTGTAATGGAAGTGTGATCTATTGAACAAAATCTCATGGATGGTCTGCATTCCAAGTTACACTTTGCTTCCACTACCCTTTCCTTTCTAAAATAGATGTACTTAACTACTGCTTTTTGACACTAAAAGAAGGTGTTCTCTTAACTGGTTCACTCAGTTATAACATTGAAGGCCGAGTTTGTTATTTGACAATGTGTGACCGCTCTTATCCCAAGAAACTTGCTTTTCAATACCTAGAAGACCTCAAGAATGAGTTTGAGCGTGTCAATGGGAGTCAAATCGAAACTGCTGCTAGGCCATATGCTTTTATTAAATTTGGTATGGTCTTGTCTTTACTGTGCGCAGTTATAATTTCTAATTGATCTTCTGTTGAATACTAATCTTTTTTCTTTCTGCAATTTGTATTTTTCTCGTTTCAAAAGATACATTCATACAAAAGACAAAGAAACTGTACCAGGACACCAGAACTCAGCGCAATATTACAAAGTTGAATGATGAACTCTACGAAGTTCATCAGATAATGACTCGAAATGTACAAGAAGTTTTAGGTGTTGGTGAAAAGTTGGATCGTAAGTTTCTCATTCCAGTGTTTGCCTGACCTCATTACCTTCTTATAGTATCTGGAAAGTTTTTGTGCCATTGTTAGCACTACCTTAATGTTCTTTTAAATATCTGTGATGTTACTAATCCTCAATGTCCTGCTGGCCTTGAAAAGCTACCAAATGCTGTCTGACAGCTTCTTTATTTACAAACATTTTATGCTTTTATTTTCTGTCATTTTTAAGGTTATTGCTATCCTGTTATAGTTAGTGGTGGTGCTTATTTGTTATGTCCAATGAGTCCCTTGCAAATATGAAACTTCATAGTATATTTCCTAGTTCAGTTATAAAGAAATTTTGAGCTCCAACTTTTTCACTAATGGTGCACCAGAAACAAGTTGAAAGGAATATGAAAGACATGTCCATTATGGTTTATTCATCCTCCTAAGGCTTCGTTAACTTTTTTTAACAACTGATTTTGGTATGAGGTTCCTCTACATTGTGATATAGTGTATATTGGTGTATATGCCCTTCGTCAATAACCAAAACAAAACTGACTTTTCTGTAACTTAATTTCATGACTTGTAAATATTGATTCCTTTTTTTTCTCTTCAGTATGTGCTCCTGGAGAGGAAATTTTTGTTCTCATTCATCTTTGATCATAAGGCTACCAAGTTAAAGCCTTCATGTATTTCTTTATTACATATGTTCTTTCTTTTCACGGCATGATTAGGACATACAAAGGACAACTATTATCTTAGAAATCCTTATATTCTCAAAAAGTAGGTTGTTGCTCTGCTACTCATTTGTGGTGCAAAATCAACTTGTATTAAAATAAAGTTAAGAGTTGTGTCAGCTGTGACATTTTATTGCATCATAGAATAAAAAACACACAACTAAGAACAGAAAACAACAAAAGAAAATGATTTATATGACTGATTCGAACTAATTCGGGTTAAGGCTTATTAATTGTTATTACAATAGTTCATGTGTTTGTCAGGAGTTTTGATTCTATTTAGAGTCTCGTATGTCTGTTTGAGGGTAAAGTGAGATATAATGAACCTCCAGTTTTAGAGAACTCATTTTTTCTTTTGAAAGACATCATTTATTTATTCAATTTTTATGCATGATTCTAATTTTTTTTTTGAGAAATCCGAGGGTTAGTTGGAATGAAATGCATTTGAATAAGGAGGAACTTTACAAAGATTCTTTTAGTTTACCCAACTCATTTGGAACTGATATAGTTGATTGATTGAATATAAAACCAAAAATGTATGTTTTTCTGTCAGTCATAACTTAATAAGACTTGTAGCTTTAATATAGATCAACAGTCATACTCTTCTGTGATATACATTTGTTATGTATTTGGTTCTCCCTCTTTTTTCATCCTTCTTATGTTCATCGAAGTTCGAACATTCTCTCATTGTTTATGTTTGATATTAGAGATTTGATTGTACAAATGAATTTGTGCAGAGGTCAGTCAGATGTCCAGTCGCTTGACATCAGAATCCCGCATTTATGCTGATAAAGCAAGAGATTTAAACCGTCAGGTTAGTGTCCTGGAAATTTTGAGATGATACGGTCATATTCTTGGCCATAAATGTACTTTTCTCCTTTAAAAGTGTACTTTCTACTTTGCAATAGTTAGAATAAAAAATGGTGATGTAGGAGGAATTAAAGGAACATGAAACTTGGGATTTGTTCTTTACTTTCTGATGTGCACACAGATGCATATTATGTAGGATGTCACTGTAGAAGATTATGGGGCTCAATATGTCCAAGTTTATGTGGATGAAAATGAACTAATGTTCAATGAAGTATTTGGAGGCCTGTTGATAGCATGTGCATTGATTCTTATCACGCGCTACTATGAAATAGAATGGAGAAATGTTTAACCATGATTATCACCAGCAAGGACTTGTGTTTCCTGTCATTGCTCTTTGAATCTTGCACTTAGTTTGGTCCTCATTTGTGCTTTGACTAGGACATACAACAGAAATGGCAACGAAACTTTGACCATGTCTAGTTCTAGATTAGGTCCCATTTTATTTTCTTAAGATTCAATTTGAATCCTAAACAATTATGACGGTTTCTTTTATCAACATTTGAATATTTAAAACATGTAAAAGGGCAGCTCAGGGCACAAAGCATCTCGCGTTCAAACAGTGTCCAGGGAAGGGCTGCACCCCATGGGGTGTGATGTAGAGTGTAGACTGTCTACCCTAATGCAAACATTAGTGTCTGCTTTCATGGCTTGAACATGTCTTTATTTAAGAAATTAATGATATAAAATTCAAATAAAATATTGACGTAATACTGTAGCAATAAATTTTTTTAGAATCATATGGTGCTTGTGGTGGTGCTTGTGGGTGCTGACCGTAGTGGTAGTTGGTGGTGGTGATTCTGGGCAGTAGCTAGTGAATAGTAATAATGGTGGCTGATAGTATTGGTTAAAGGTGGTGGTAGTTGTTGGTGGCATTGATAATTGTGGCGTAGCATAGTGATAGCTAATGTTAGTGGTGGCTGATAGTGGTGATTATCGGTAGTAATTGGTGGTTGTGGTAGTTGATAATGAATAAATTGTAATGATATTAAGACTTTGTTATATATTTTACTCATTTAGATCTATTCAGACCTGTAACTAGTGAAAACAAGAATGACACACTTATTGATTGAGATTTGAAGTCATAAGATTCAGATTTAGAAAATAAATGCACTTAATGACTAAAATTTGCATATTAAATCCTACTATCAACGGAAATGGTGCAGTGGATGGGGCTGCTCCTTCCTTAAGGTCTCGGGTCCGAGCCCTGGGTACCTTGCACTTCATGTATCACATGTGGATGGTCTTGCCTCCTGTCTTAATCAATATGCTTGTTTTGTTTACTTATTTGCAATCACTTTTAAAGTACTGACTCATAGGTTCATAACTTTAGGCTCTGATTCGGAAATGGGCACCCGTTGCTATTGTCGTTGGAGTTGTTATTCTCCTCTTCTGGGCGAAAAATAAGATTTGGTGATGCAACTATACCATATGCAAGCTTAGAGAAGTTTTGTCACTCTTTGGTACTTACTGATTTTGCAACATCAAACTGTGTGGCAACCTGTAGACCACTTAACATTTCACGATGGCTACCGTGCTGTGCGCGCAATGAAGAGAGTTTTTTTGGCAGATGAGACACTCAAGCTATGAGTTTGATATGTAAGACAGATGAGCCATGTTGGTAAAACATTGACAAAATGATATTAATCTTAAATCTTCTCAGCATATTGTCTTGCTAGAAACTTTAAAATTTGAAGTGCAACATATATTGTAGTGTTGATGTTTAGTTTCTTATTTTTCTTCTTCTCCACTTGTGTATGCTGATGAAGTTCTGCTGTTTATACATGACGCTCAATTGTAATCAAGTCAAAGCAAAACATACCTAGTATTGTGCAACGATTCATAACCTTCTAAATCACAAACACCAAAATTTGATAAAATCAAACCGAAAAATCGAACCCCCAACACTCATTTTGACAAAACACCATTAGGCTGGTCAAAGTTACAAAAATAGTTCCTCATTAGTGTGGAACTCCCATTCTAAAAGGGATTTACTTGTGAACTTTACTAGCTTCATGAAAAGGTAAGAAATATGAGTAAATATACATTTTTCTCTTTTATTGAGAAAGTTGGACCCAAATAGATGAAATATTTGAGAGTGGAAGTTCTAAATTCTTATGAGCAAGAGTTGTCATGAGAAGGAAATAAGTAGAGGACATTTTAGAAAATTTAGTACTTGCATATAAAAGAGTGAATAAAACATGAAATATTTAGTGATAAATCCATGATATTAGGAATAAAAAAAAGAATAAAAGGGAAATAAGTTTTACAAGTATTGCTCATCTTGAAGATGTCTCAGGTCATCTTCAAACAAATCTTAATATTATGTAACGTTTCTAGTTTTCGATTCCTAAATAACGCAAAATTTCCATCAACTTGAATTTCAATAGACAACAAATACAAATACACAAATCCACTAAAATTTACACAAGCCTGTTAAGTAATTAAGCCTTCTTCTGGTCTTCATCTTAAACAAATCAAGAAGTTGACTCCTCTTCAAGCTCCATTTTGCGTATTGTATATTCTCTCTCAAACAACAAAAATTCCTGCATGAAATGTGAGCTTCAACTTTTGGTAGCAGTACCTACTTATTTGCATAGCAGGAATTAACTGACAAGATAACAAACATATTAAGCCACAATTTCATCATCGTGGATCCAACTATCCCATCATCCTGACAAATGGGTGTATACTTCAATCTACACTAGCAAGTAACGGTGTAAACCTTAAAACATCCTGCTCATGACAAACAGGGGGTATGTCGGCTATAACAGAAGCTAGATATAACTGTCGTCAAGCACTAAGGATGTGGCCAGATGGTAAATGAAGTCGGAGCTGTGGGGAGGATGAAGGAAATCAATCACGGCAACATAACTTGGTCAATAGCATCATAGGATGGGAATAATAACTACTTGGGGCTTAAATAAAGATTGGAGAAACGATTAGAAAATATAAGTAGTTGTGGAAGAGTTTGTGAGTGATGCACCAACAGTCATCTTAGTTGATAGGAAAGCTCTATTATCTCTTTTCCACTGTATAAAGGGTAGAAGCCAAAAGTTAGCTTACCTGCAACTGATTCTGACTGAAGAGACGAAGAAATCCAATTTCAGGATCTGTGACAAGGTTGATCAACTCCTCATGGTTATTAGGTGGATTACCAGACTCCGCGAGTGAGACAGAAACCTAGAAAATAGCTCAACAGATCAGAACTGGGAGAACAAACAGACACGTCCTTGTAGCTTTTGCTCTATTCAGACATTCAGCATTGTCAAATGAGATTTAATTGAAAGTTGTGGTTAGCATTTGATTTAGATGATAGTGCACACAATATTATCAATAGTTAGAAATTATTAGTTCCCAAAGAAAGCTCACCTGCATACAACACCGCAGAATGACTTCAGGGATGCAACACCTACGACAAAGACCATGCACTATATAGGTTGCAGGGCCTTCAATAGAACCATTACTGTCAGAATACCAAGCATCTAATCGAGATATCTCGATTGTAACTCCAGCTTGAAAGCGAACAAGCTCCCCTTTAACAAGAAACAACAATTTAGAAGATGACGGGGTAATATATAAAAGAGAAAGGGAAAGGGAAAAAAAAAAGCAATGAGCTTCATCAGATTCCCGTTTACAAATCATGCCAACTAGTGTGATTCTCATGCAAATGAGCCGTGGAAGAAGTTAGTACTAGCTAAGTAAAAAGAACTGCCTCCAAGTGTTTCTATGGTCCAAAAGGTCAAGAACGGATTAAGATCTGCATAATGAGATTGACTTCAATTGATAAAAGATCCGATGATGTGTTTTGGACTTATGGTGAACTTAATACTGTAGAACAGGGATTAAAACTACAAAAGTCAAACGATCAAAGGTTTTGACAGTAGCAGATAGTCAAACAACACCAACACCATGTCAATCAAGAGATTTGATATCACTTGAGTTTCAAGGAACCTCATTGGTATCATTGGCACTAATATACAGGTAAAGATTCTTCCCAAAAGTCGGGATCATTGTCTTGATCAATATATGCTATGAGATAAAACATTAAGGGGTCGTTTGGTACAAAAATGAATAATGCAGGGATTAGTAATGCAGGGATTAACAATGCAGGGATAAGCAATGTAGGGATTAGCAATGCAGAGATTATTTTTATCAAGTGTTTGGTTCATTGTTTCTTAACTAATTTTGTGTGGTTTAAATGTTTTTTTTTAAAAAAAAAATTCCAATTATACCCTAGAGTTGTTATGAGATTTTGTATTTCATGTAATTGAGTCAAAGTAGATAATTAACGGATAATATTTTTTTTTTATAACATTTTTAACTAGTTAGGAGAATAAAATTTTTATTGTCATGTTCACTATTTTCTCACTTAAATTATTTGAGAGTAAATAATTGTCATCTTAATAAATTAGAGTTAATAACTCAAAAGGTCACACAACTATAATGATTATAGAGAAAATTTATTGAACTTTGTTTTGTATCAATAAATTTTAAAAAACTATTTATCATAAAATAAAATAAAAATATAAAATAAATATAGAAAAATAAATTAAACTATTTTTATACTCAAGATGTGTGTGTATATATATATACACACTCTTGTTTTAGACTACTTGTGTAATGTTTAATGAACTTTCATTAAAAGACAATATTTTACTTATGAATTGTTCTTAAATTCATACATCAACATTAACATATTCGTCGGATTATAAAATTCATATTTTAGAAACAAAACTTATATCTAAATAATAAAAGTTGTAAGCTAATTTATTTAAATAACTTTATTAGAATAAATATAAAATATAAAATATAAAATAAAAAAAATAAATTAAATATTAAAAGGATTTGAGGGGTATTTTTGTCTTTACCTAGAATAGTCCATGGTATTAGAGCTAATACCTCCAAACGGAAGGTATTAGCAATACATCACATAATACCATGTGGGATGTATTAACTAATCCATGGATTAGTTATACACAGGCTCACATTCCTACCAAACACGGTATTAAATTATACCACATCTAATACATGGATTATTTCTTTTATACATCCTACCAAACGCCCCCTAAGAGGATACTAATTAATGATAGAAGAGTTCATAAAGCAACTATAGATAGGAAATCAAGAAGCCTGTTCAACCAAATTAAATACAAGATGTTATAATAACTTTCTTTATGTGCAATATACGACCAACAAACTATATACTGAAAATAAAGTAATACCTCGACATTAGCAGAATAACTATTTGAATCAATTCATTGAGCACAATCTATATACTGAAAATATAGCACCTACACACTAGCAGAATAACTATTTGAATCAATTCATTGAGCACAATCTATATACTGAAAATATAGCACCTAGACACTAGCAGAATAACTATTTGAATCAATTCATAGACTCATTCCCACGAAGTCAGCAGTACCACAAGAGAAACAATGCCAATCCTCTACTCCATTTCAGTTTCTATGACCTTACTGTCTTTCCACAGGGAGCAAGAGCAGCAATATTGACTGATCATGCTTGAGCTTAGCAGAGTTTTGCCAACATAATAGTCAGATGGTGAGACAAGATTTGATGAGGTTGATTCGAATTCAAAATGTCACTGGGTTCATTAAAATGTTTTTTTAGAAAATTATATTTTCCTTTACAAAATCATCCAGTATTTGGTAACCATATTCTGTGGAATATATATCTTTGAAAAATAATTTTTTTACAAGGTAAATATATTTCCACCAAGTGGTAAATGATAGAATCACACATGCACAAAAGTCATTTCCTATACAGTATCCCAACTCTTAATCCATAACAGCAGTTCTAATCAACACGACATTGTAGTCAACTGGAATTTGCACTCTTAGTCTTCCATTTGCACCCACTCAATGTGGTGGAATTTGTTGTTCAAGTAAATAAGTCTATTTTGAGATATATTAAAACGGTACATAGATCAAACAAAATGTGGTCTAGGAATCATTAAGTAAGCACCGGTGAAATGAGAGTATAAACACAGAGATAAAAAGAATAGAAAAGAAAACACGTAAGATTGGAGGATAGAAAAGAACAAAGAAGTTGGAAGACCAGAAAACTAATTGAGAACTACTAATGAAGACAAGGCTAAAGCAATTTAATATCAAGGCTTAAAATAAACAACCCGAAACTAATGACACTAACTAGTGGCAAACGGGAGAAAAAGATGAAATGCAAAAGAATGACACATCACTAGTGATATTTGAAAGCACACAACGATTTGCAGCTAAAGATGAATGTGGTCCAGAAGGAGCTCCGAGAAGACAATACATCAACGGGAGGCTTTGCCAAACTGGGAGAAGGCTATTCTTAAAACAAGTTCATCAACTAGAAAATCTCATACCTTTAAAACCAGCAGCAAGCACTGCAGCAAGAATACCACCATCATGGAACTTATGTGGCCCAAGCCCATCATTTCCTGTTGCTAAGCAGCGCAATACAACCTCAACACAATAGTTGTCTCTGGAACATATAGAGACATTCACCTGCACAAACATTAACACAATGTCAATCACCAACATTATTATGTTTGCGTTGAAGGTCAAAGTCTTCCTAAAGCATAACCAATTGCTTGAGCCCGGTTTAATTTACTGTTGATTTTAATAATTTGTTTTAACAGAAAAGCCTAATAGGTTGTTTGGATTGGCTTATTTTAAGTGATTTTGAGCCAAAATAGCTTTTAAGCACTTTCGGTGTCTTTGGGTAAATTCTTTAAGTGCTTATAAGCAGTTGGTTTAAGCTAAAATGATAAAAATAAGCCAAAAGGCATAATAAGGCTAGAAACTCACTACAGAGGGTATGTGCCCAAGCCCCTATAGCTGAATGAGTATGTGTACTGTCTATTACTCTTATTTAAGTTGACCTGCCTAAATATCAGTGTGTGGACTATGATGTTCTATATAAATCGTTACACCAATAGACCATAACCCAGACAGATGTATTCATGTTTTAAGTACATTTGCTAGCTAGCATGTCCATTCTAACATCCCCCACACCCCTTTTTGGCACTGATATCTTGGCTGAGATTCCATTTTACCATTTCTAAAGCTCACTAAAACTTGTTTACTTTTGATAGGTACCTTGATTGATGAAAAATTAGACCAACATGGTCGAAAACTCCAATTATAATTAAAAGTTAAGACACGACAAGAAAGAAGGAGACTCGTGTATAAGACACGTCCTCACTGAAAAAATTAGCATACCATTATTTGGCGATTTAATACTTCTTCCTCACTGACAGAAGAGTAAAGGGCGCTCATTAACGTTGTGCATAAGGTGGCATCGGGAGCCATACAATCACCAGCTGATGAACAAAGCATCGCAGTCGCATGCAACTCCAGGAAAACAGGTTCATCACTTTCCAATACGCGATCTTCAGTTGGAACTAACCATGGATTTTCTTGCCCTAAGATACATATTCAGCACATTAACTTTGTGGGAGCCCAACAATTCAACTGTAAAAGGCATACACTTGAGAAGAAATTGAGAGCCAACGTGCGGGGTAAACGAAGAAAAAATGAGACTTTGCAAAGGGTAGGCAAATCATTATGAGAAAGCAATAATCTTTAAGACTAGATATCTTCTGAACAATTCTTTCTCATATAGGTTTCCTTCACTCACGTTGTAGAAGCGAGAGTGATGTATCAAGTGTTTCTCTAGCTGCTATAACTTCCTTCTGCTTCTCCTCATCTGAGAGTTCAACTGGTGAAATTTCGGCGTTCTCTAGCTCAACCTTTAGCCAGTTGCGATAAGTTGCATCACATGAATAGAACTCACTCTGATTCGGAAAAAAAAAATTATAACGAGTAAATCATACAAGATAGAAGAAATAGCAAGCAAATTAAAGGCATCTCGAGATCTTCTGTAAAATTCCCAAAAGCATACCCAGTCCTGGAACTCCTTTAGATTCTCCGAGAACTCATAACTCTCAATGGAAACAAGCTCATCTGAGAGTTGTTTCAATGGCTCAGCCAGTAAACTGAGCAAAGTATGAGCGCCGATGGGCATTGCTGGAACCCTCCACATTGAAATAAGAGCAAATTCCCTGAACAGCACATTGCTGTGGAAGTAGTTGAAAGTGAATCCCAATTATATGTTGGGGACAAACAGTGAGGAAAAGTACTTAGGCATCAAAAAGATTAACAAACATCGGTGGAGGGGAGACGCAACAGCACACAAAATAATTGAGTTTGGGTATGTTGACAAAGATTGAAAACTTTAAAGAAGAGTAAAAAGTTAAAATAAGAATAGTTTACTGATTTTAAAAAAAAGTACTCCCGCTGATACGTATCGTATACACACTCAATACAGTTAAGCATCAGAACACGTTCAACCAAACGAGTTGCTTCCTATTTGCAGATGGGAATGTACTGTTGGGGTTTCTCTCCCTTAATTCTTTTTTTTCTAGGGGGGGTCTACAAAATTACCTTACCCATCAACTACATGTATGAATCAACATTCACCATTTTATCGTTCATGAGATAACCAATTACAGAGTGGAGGGCATGATCATTTGAGTCGCCTCAAGGAGTAATAAATTAAGAAAAACAAAAAAATAGGGAAGACAACTGACCTGTGCATCAACGCCCGGAAAAGAAGTTTCATACTAACAGACGTAGAATTATTGATTGTTGAAGGAGGTGTAAAACAAAGCCACTGAATTACCATAGCTTTCTGAAGGCTCTGCAATCGATGCTGCTCTGCAACATCAGTTTCACTATCATATTTCCCAACTCTGATTTCACGAGACCTTGAAAGAACCCTGTTTAAAATAATTATAATTTAACGCCAAGTACTTTTACAGAATTCTATTTTGCATTATTTCAAACTTGCGAAATGTGTGAAGAATAAAGGGACCTTTCAATGATCTCCTCAAAACTGCCCTTAGAATCATCTTCTGGAGTGAATGGCAAGTATTCAATAGCAGAAAGGAATATCTTATATCTGACATGAACACTGTCAACATTGGAAAAGCAACAATGCAATCAGACAGCAACTTAAGCCATTACAAATAGTTTAAATAAAAACCTCTGCAAAAGTAACCTTTAATGATCAAGCAGAATGAACTGTTCCTGAGTCATGAAAAAAGAACTCTCCAACAGTATAGGGGTTTGGAGTTTGGACAACAAAAATCATTATGGTTTGTTTATAACTTTTTGCACTATTATTTTTGGGCAAGTTCTTATTTATGATGTGCAACAAAAAGTCATTATTGTTTGTTATTGCCATAATGCTTGCTTTTCCAAAAAGAAAAAATTAAAGAGAAAAAAGGTCAGCATTATATAGGTAAATACCTGCTATTCAGCCTTAACTCCATCATATGCACAAACAGATCAATACAACGATGACGAGCTAACTGAGAAGCATAAATCCCAACCAACTCTTCATGTTGCTTTGTAAATAGAAACATAGTATACCTGCAATTGCAGTTCAGACTTCAGGAACAGATAATAATAGTGCTAAAAAATCACAAACACAGGACATAAGAAAATAACACTAAAAATAGTGCAGTAATACTTTGATTTCTTACAAAAATGGAGCAGATATACTTGACACAATGAAAAAAAAAAAAAAAAAAACCGATGAAGACAAGGGAGCATTTTACCTTTGGCATACTGCTTATATAAAGGAGCATTTTACCTTTTTCTTAATGAAATGATTCCTCACTAAATCAAAACATATGTTGGATTGTCAGTTCTCTGTGGTTCGATAATCTCACTACATAAGGAAGGGAGACCCTAAATGTACCCTTACCAGACTCGTGGCTCAAAAGTTTATTTCATCGCCAACCCCAACCATAAAAGTGATCTGACCACTAAAGTCTATAACAAGCCACAACAAACAACACTATGAAAAAGATTCTAGTCCTCCATCCTCTTCCATTGTGTTAATACTCTTCTGCAACCACTTCCGTCTATCTAAAGTGTGCACCTCCACTTCAAATCAACACAACTACTTCTGCAGCAAAACCTTGTCGAAAAATCTGAAGACTTCCACTACTAGCCACCCCACTTCCCACCTCACTAAGTATAAACTTTTTGATATTATGTCAAAAAGATTAAGAACGATGATTAAGAACATTGAAGTTGACTCTGTTTTGCCTTCTAAGTATTAAAGTTGATTCTCATAGTTCTTGAAAATCCATAATCCAGATGAATCTCTAATTCTGTTTGTTCTGTGATCCATTGCAACCAGTTGAAAAATACATTCATCAAGGCACTAGGGGAACAAAGATGAAGTATAATTGAGGTGACCTTGTTATGTATGGTCTATGAATTCTAACTTGATTGGAAGTGTAAGAATGCTTCAAGGTTCATCGCATACAAATCGGTCGAACAATATTTTGCAATTAGTACTAACTTAAGTAAGGCAAACTAGGCAGCTACATAATTCAGAAAGACATCTCAGAATCAATTGAACTACAGACATCGTAAATAAAGCAGCATATAGTATTTATACAAACTGGTTGATAGGTGTTACCATACATTTCCAAGCATTTAGTTTTTCTCTTAAACTCATAATTCGTGCACCACAAATCAAATAAAATAGCTACAGAAAACTTTTAACTGACTTTCCACCAAAACTAGATGCTATAGGCAGTGAATTATGGACATGTTGTCCAAACTGTCATTTTAAAGAAACACATGAGAAGAGATGAAAGAACATGATTATTGATTCCCTATATACCTTCTACATTTATCAATACCACCAAAAAAAGAATATGCAACAGAGTACTTACATGTGAAGAATGAGGTCACCAACCGTCAGTAATTTCTCTCTAAAATCATCCTTCATTTGATCTTCGAGTAAGTATCGGAGCACAAGCACTAAGTGTGCACCAAGGCGCATCATTTGTGGGTCACCATGAGGTCTAAGCGTAAAAAAATGCACAGTCAGCATAAATCACATCCAACATAAACTTTGTTTCCAAGAATTTGTATGCATGCATATTGTCATAGTCTATTACTAAACACATGTATAGATAAATCACCCATGTACTTCTGAGTTCTAATTATCAAGGAAACAGAATATTTTGTAAGATCCAGGAGCCAAAAACAACAAAAGTACTTCTGGAAGCCTAACCCTTTGGACAATTGACATCAGGCAATATATCATGCTAAATTCAATATAGAGGGGAGGCTCAGTATGTGATGTGTCTGCTAAAAGATTTTATGAAGTGGTCACACAAAATTAAATAGTGCCAAAATAGGTAGAGGTCCTGCTTTATCTCCCTCCATCCCATATAAGATGGGCAACTTACTAAAATATTTGTCCGATATTACTTGATCACTTACTAAATCAAGATAGAATTAATTAAAAAAAATCCCATTTTAATATGGCCTTTGAAAGTCTAAACAAATTTTGAAGACCCAAGAGTTTCTTTTTTCAAGAGGCTAATTCATATGATAAAAGGGAAAAATAGTAAAGTTGATCAATCTATTAATGATTTCTTAATCACCGTATAAAATAGAAAGTGCCCATATAATATGGGATACAGGGAGTACCATTTATAGAAAAGAAACTTCACGTGTTGGACAAGAAAAAGAATGAAACTGAAACGTGTAGAGGCGAGTAAATTAAATAAAAACCATGTATTGTTTCTAGCAACTTCCAACATTTTGATGAAGTGGACTTAAAATTCAATAGTGTTATAATACTGTCAAGATTCTCAAAGATACTCCCAAGAAGCTTTACAAAGACAATAAGCATTGAAAACCACTGTAGAATAACCAAATCTTGGTGTGTGTAAGCAACAGCAAAACTTAGCTCATGTACAATGAAATGTGAAAGATTTACTTACTTGAAGAAGGCTTCATCATCTTCAGAAGGTGATATCCAAGACCAAATGATGTCCAGTAAACTTGGTATGTCTCCTAACATAAGGTTCATCTGTTCAAAACTTTTGGTTAAAGCTGCAGAACAGATCAGTGCCACTAGAATACTTGGGAAATGAAACCGTACTTAGCTAATATACTCTAGCTTCTTCGTGAGGAAGATGTATTACTCCCTCCGTTTCAAAAAGAATAACCTATTTTCCTTTTTAGTCTATTTCAAAAAGAATGACCCCATTCTTTTTTTTTGACAACATTTTGATTTCAGCTCCTTTCACGTGGCATGTTTAAGGCCACAAGATTAAAGGCATTTTGGTACATTAAAGCCTTCTTTAGTTTTTAAACTCCGTGTCAAGTCAAACTAGGTCATTCTTTTTTAAATGGATCGAGTAACTTAGAATGACACCAAGGCAAAAGGCAGGATAGATGCCATTCTAATTGCAAACGAAGTAGTAGATTCAAGAATTACCCAAGGAAAGGCAGGAATTTTGTGTAAATATGGTTTAGTGCAACCCAAGCACTGGTTTCAATGAATATACACAATGTTACCTTCTCAAAAAAAAAAAAAAAAAACTGTACCCAAAGTTATTACCCGCTCAAGTTGCTATATACACAGAACTGTTGGGGCAAAGAAAATGGAAGGAACTAGGCTTTTCCAAGACTGACACAGACCAAGTGAGGAAGTCCTAAAATACTAGATTATGTGGTGCACAGAGATATGGGTTGAGCTGCCACAACAATACATTCAATGTGTACGCGTGGTAAATTTGTGACAGGAATAACATCAAGAAATATGCCATCAGAAATTACTTAAATCATAAGAAAAGCCGGACCAACTTTCACAGGCAGTGTTTCTTTAGACTGTATAACAGCTCAACATCACATAGTATTTACAATTTGTCGCACACTGACGATAAATCCTTTTAATATGCTACACTGCCTTTCTCATCAAGTGTACATAGTGAAGACTTGTATTTAACATAAACTACACTTCTGGAATTAAGTTATTGTTGCAAATGATTGTGTGTATAGACTTGCACAAGTACATTTGCTGGTAAGATGTATCTTGTAATCAAAAGGGGATACTAAATTTTCCAATTTCCAATAGATCAAAGGGACTAAATAGAGGCTAAAACATATTACTCTGTTATGAAACGACTCTATACCTCAATTTGTCTCTGCTGCTCCTTGCACGATCGAGCAACAACTTCATGCACCGTATCGCTAGATTACAAAGAATTTTTACAGATTTCAGATAGGAAACAGAAAAGAAAAATATGGAGCAAAATCTGGATTGCATAGTTAGTTACCTTGAATGGAGTTTCTGAAGAACAGCAGAAAGGTGCCTAGGTTGCTGATTCACAACTTGAAGTGGCCAACTATCTGGCCCAACAGCTGGCTGAGAAGTGCCATCTGCAAAATCTGGACTAATTGCTTCTTCAAAATTCTTGAAGTGGTCATTTCCACCGGGTTGCAGGCGGGCCAATTCCACATCAACCTGAAAATCAAGCCATGATTTTGCCATGGCCCAGCAAGCAGACTGGAAGAAGAAAATATTGATTTCAGTATCAAGAGCAACACTACAAATCAAAGAAGAGGCAGAAGGAAAAACAGAGGAGAAGTGGAAACCAAAGCTCCTTATGAAAAATGCAAGCAAATGGTTGAAAATAAGTTCATCCTCCAAACAGAAAGGATGAACCTAAATGCAGCAAAGGAATTTGTGATGAAAGAACAAAAACAGTCTCTGCTGAAATAGTGCTGTCAACACAATCAAACCAGGCATTTCAGTTAAGAAAATGTGCATTCAGATGCAAAAACACAGTTCAGGTTTTTAATTCAAATTCAGTGAGTAGTTCTCTATTTCTTAGTCTAAACAAATAGCATATTCATCCATAATATTTTATCAACAAATGTTTTGTCCATTAGTTACTATTGTCGTTCCCTTAAGACAGATATCACAAGCACTGAAACGCATGTTGTGATGCCTTGGTCTTGCACCAAAATGTTGTATAACTATGGTAAAGAACACTCTACTGCACCTAACGTAAGGGCTCAAGTACGCATCAAGAGTGTTGTTGTACAACTACAGTGAAGTGCACTGCACCGTACCTAACTTGAGGACTCATGTCTTGCCTTTAACAACAGTTGATAGAGGAGTACAATGCAAAGTTGACCATTGGACTATGGAATGGAAATGTGTATCATGTGGTTGAAGAAACTGTTTAAAGAATTGAAACTCAGAAATTTGATAAGATCAAGTAAATTTGTGCGACCAACTAGTCAACTACTATTGCATATTGCTTCTAACTCAAACGCCTAATAGGAATTATGCACATTGAGGCTGATCATGATCTTTTCTTTTATCAAGTAGAAGATTTCTTGATAATAACAAGGCATTATGGCAGTATACAAGAGGTATGCCAAAAAAAGGAGAGACCTACAAAATATGGTTCTCCCCAAAAGATACCCAATCCTCTATACAAACAGGAACTACATGGTTGCACCAAAAGTAAATAAGGGAATAGAGACTACTTCTCAATTGAGCAAAGCTCATCTCCACCGTTCAAAAGCTCTACTCTCTCATTCCAAATGACCAACAAAAAGAACAAGAGTAACATTCCAAGTCTTGTGCCTTTTTCTCCTAACTCCACTCTTCCGGCTGAACAACTCCTCCTCGGAATTTGGCATAACCCAACGAACACCAAACCATCTAAACATATCCCACCATGACCTCATGGCTAATTTGCAATGCACGTCCTTGCCTATCTCCTTACATAGGAAACACCAGCTTATGCAAACAACCTTTCTTTTCCTAAGATTCTTCATCGTACTAGCACCCCCTAGTCGCCAATTACGTGAAGAAGCACACCTTACACCTTAGATATTCAGACCGAATCATAAGGGAACTATCATCTGCCCTAAACAGAAGCTTCTCATAGAAAGACTTGACAGAGAACACTCTGTTATTTCCCAACTCCCAACTCAGAGCATCGGGTCTGATTATGACCTTAATCATAAGAAGATACATTCTAGACGCATTCCAATAGTAATTCATTACCTAGCAGATACGTCAACTAAAGCATGCAGACTGCTTCTAAATCAACTCTATAATTGATTATCACTTTATTCATAAAAAGATACATTCTAGAATCTAGACGTATCTATATTAGTTTTGTGGTTCAATTCATTAGCTAGTAGATATGTTCACAACAGCAGTCCAAGGATTAAGTACATGTGAAGCAATAATCTTTAATCTACAATTTAGAAGTGTTAGTATGTGCTCAGGTTTAAAGATAAAAATGGGCCAGGCCGAAATGATGGACCAAGACCATACTTTTATATATTTGTTAAGGACATATGTACTCCATTTTACACTTTTGCATCTTTGTTTATCAAATAAGTATTTTATAAATTCCAGAAATAGCCTAGTGTACAACACAATTTCTTTGTCACTTCTATTTTCAAAAAAATTTACTTCAGTGAATAGAATTTCGAGGAACAAATGAATAAGGTTATTTGAGTAATAAATTCATTTAATAAAAATTAAAAAGAAAGTTGAGGACCATCCATCTAGATAACCCGTGATTAGACCCGGGTCTAGTTCCCGGATGAAGCCTCTTCATTTTAAAGTTTTAATTGGGACCTAGACAGTTTGCCAGATTCTTAGGGGCATCTAGACCCATCCTCTTTTCATGTATATCTAGTCTTTTCTTTCTCTTATTTTCTTTTTTGCTCATTTGTATATCTAGAGTCACTATATGTATTTAGGCTCATTCTATAGAACATACAAATGAACAGGCAATAATTAGGAGTCCTCATAATTAGAGAATTGCATCAAAGAAATTGAATAATCTGATAACATATTGGAGTCCGTCCTGTCCCAATCTCAAAGTCCCCTTCTAGAAGGAAGTTTTCAGTTATGACAGTTGTAATCAGATCTGTACAATATCTATAAGACTAGTGAAGTTTCTAGAAGAGACCTAATAAACATTCAGCAAAATTTTCAATCCAACGGCTATCAAACACTTGTAGTATCATGGAGATTAAAACACAGAAAAACCACATTAAGGAATGCAGGAATCTTATACCTCCCAATCCATACATGTTGGAAGAATACGTTTCAGATTACTGCACTGGGCTGCATATACTGCTGCTTCATACTTCCCACCATCTTGATCTGCAATTCTCTTCAATATAGAGAAAAAAGGTTCATCAGTTCAACTGAAACCAACCCTGGCAACACAATCATATAACAGAGATAGACATCCATAAACCCAACATCTCTTGCATATAATATGAATAAACAATTATTTTTGGACGAAAAAGAAGCTAGAAATGGGAAATCTCATCAATTGAATTCCTATTTCCTACCTCGGAAGCACAATAGCAAGCCCATTTCCAGAGACGCCATTGATGACCAATTCCACTTTCCAGCTCAATGGCCTGTAACGTTCTGTTCTTGCCATTTCTCACTAGGGCTTCCATGGAAGGAAACTGATCAAAGCCTCCGAATGGAGATAGTGTTGCAGCTCTCCATGACTGTCAAGTTAATGATTTTATCAGATAAATATAGTGTCATACTTGCCCAAAAAGATTGGCATACCTGTCCAGCTGACCGGCAGAGGCTACATGCTTCTTCCAATCTCCCTGCCCTTAACAGAGTCCAGACATCCTCCAGAAGAGATTCATCTTGTTTCTATAGGTACAAGTAACATACACCATCGGTCGATAAGATGTCTAGGCATCGTGAAATCCAACAATATAAACTATAAAATCCCTCTAATAGTAGCTACAAAATCATGGTTTTTCCATTTCTTTCCAACTAACCCCCCCCCCCCACACACACACAGAAAAAAAAAAAAAAACGCGCGCGCCCCCTTCTTCACATGATTAATTTATAAAGCACGCAGGGAAACCAGAGATGCATCATAAATGATACATAAATTGAAAAGGACTACCCTGAATGTAGATAGGCACAACGAGGGTGGACGAAGACATGAGATTCCCAGGAGAAAGCTGAAGCATGGTGGCTTATGCAATATCTAAGCCTACACCTACAGTTCAAGGGATGATACAAGATCTTCTAATAATTCTACATATAGATTCTAGAGATAGTTTTTCTGTCAAAAAGAAAATCCAATAAATTCTAACGATCAACAAAATTCATCAATGATCCCAGAAAGAGATCAGATATGGAGACACATATGCAAATAATTAAGTCAATCTATTTACAAGACAATACTTTGTCATCATGTAACTGCTGAGCATGTTCACGCGTAGGCGCATCAAAGTCCAAGTGATTAATTGTCTTTGGATTTGAAACACCTTTCTTCAGGAACCGTTGAGTGTGATGCCAAATTCCGGAGCTGGGGAGATAGGTGCCAACGTGAGAGCCTCGTACCTGCAAATGTGATTGAGTACAGCATAATCAGAAACAAACACCACTACAAGATTTCATGAAAAAAGAGAAAATATATCTCCTATAGCAAATAGAAACGGCACTGCAGATATGAGCATTGAGCAGTCTCTCCCCATTCATTTTTTGGTATTTATGCTAGAGAAATAAAGGGGAGCGTTAAAGCAACAGTAAAGTGTCTTTGTGTGACCTATAAGCCACGGGTTCGAGCCGTGGAAGCTGCCACTAATGCTTTCATCAGGGTAGATTGTCTACATCACACCCCTTGGGTTGCGGCCCTTCCCCGACCTTGTTAACACGGGATGCTTCGTGCACTGGGTTGCCTTTTGTGTGTGATAATTAAACAAACAAATAAACCATCAAAGTAATCTCTCTTACACAGTATGATTTTCGTGCAAACAAGTGAGGGAAGAAAAGGAGAACAAGATGACATCCGTTAGTTCCAGAAGAGAATGTAGCAAGAGAAAAAATAAGAACTTGAAACTTATGCTGCAATTAGAAAATATCCCAACCGATAAATCTAAGTAGAAAATTGATGTAACATCAAAGATCTTATCCCAATTACAAAAATCTAGGAACAAAGGCCTTTTTTTATCTATCCGTCTGTCATATTTTTTTCTTTTCTTTTTTTTTTTTGACTTCTTTATTTCATGGATCCCTCATACCGTCTTACCATACCTTTCTAAAAAGCTTTAATGCTCCATTCATCCCAAAAAAAAAAAAAAAAAAAAGACTTCATGACCCAATAATCGAATCCAAAGACTATTTTGGTTTTGGATATGCCATAAAAACAAAAGTATAATCAGTGCGTACAAACATTGCAAAATAATGAGTATCAGAAAGAGAAGAAACAGAGCATTTACCATTGCAGCCACAAAAGTATAATCACGGTGTACAAACAGATCAAAACAACGATTATCAGAAAGAGAGAAAATGGAGAAAATGCCAATGCAGCTGCAGAACAGTAATCATTGAAGACGGTACCAATCATCTTCCTTAGACAAAGTGACTCAGTATATTTTTGTTTACCCTCCACATTCCTTCATCACAGTCACAAACCTTAGACTTGAGCTTTTTAATGGTTTCCTCTGTGAAGTTCACTAAGAAGAAAATCCCCTTGGATTGACTCCATTAACGCTTTACTTAAAAAGAATTTCACCAGATCAGGGACAAAGTTGAGCCAAGGACCAAGACAAAGAAGCATAATTCTGTTGATTTTATTAGGTTTTCTGCGATAGTGCAGGTCTTTACTACTAAACTATTGTCAAATAAATTTGAGCTGAAACAATCACTATAGAAACTCTCTCTTCCCTCAAGAACAGTTTTCAATACTTCAATACATCCTAGACATTCTATCAATTTGGAATTAAGAAGTAGATGATTGATATATCTATTACATCCCAGACAAAACTCAAACAGAATATCTGTAAAAAAAAAAAAAAGAAAGAAAGAAAACACAAAGTTCATAAATAAAGAAAGATGAAACTTCTGTTAGCCTGTTTAGTCCCACAACGGTCAAGTCTATGAGCCATTATCTCCCTAAATGATCTTTGACTATATGATCTCAAATAATCCTCACCAGATGAGCTATAATTTTTGTGGTTGCAAATTTGTTTAGTTGGTCCAACTTGTATCCTGCTGTTAATGCGAAACAACCTCAGGACTTTATCAACTCACTAATTCTCGCTTAGATAGTTAGTATAGTTAGCCACAGATTTTTCGTAAACTCAAATGCCATATCTTGTAATTCTTGCATCTTCTTGATGATGTTATTAATACCACTTACTTTTTCAAAAAAACTATCCAAGGAGCAGGTATTGAGATGCACAAAAACAATGTCATAAATATTTCTAATTAACTCAGACATGTAAGACTATAAAAGGAAATGGAAATATCCCGGTTCATTAAAGGAATAGAAACGGACGGATAGGGAAGATCACCAAAAATGCAAGAACTGCAGAAAAAATGTGCTAAAACCAAGTTAAAATTTGTCATTCACCAACTCATTACCTTTCTATCCAAATCAAGGGCTTTGGAAGCTAATCCTTCAAGCCACTGCACAATGCGGAGGCACAGTTGTGCAGTATGATTCTTCACCACAAATTGGCAAGCTTCTAAGTGTGAAGTAGTTGGTAACTGTATAGAACATCATATGATACAGAAATGTTAAACATAAAGGAAACAAAACACACTAAAACAGCAATACCACTAGTTTGTTAACAACTAAAGATACATCACCATGATTAGGTCTTCCGGAAGTTCTTCATTTCCTACAAGAGGATGAAATGTTAAATTTAAATAACAAGTCGCCACATAAAACAAGAGAGCTAACATCAAACCGATGAATTTGAGCAGGAAACTATTTTCTGCTACGTAAACTTCTGCAGTAAAATGACTGAAACACAACAAAAACATATCCAAGTGCTAATGACATTAGTGGTTTGTTTCTCACAGAAGATCGAAGATTTAGTATACATTTAAAGTGACTCATGCCCACGTATCCTTTTTCAAATGCCAAATGCAGACTACATATTTGCAATCACTTAGGAGATGAACATGATATGCTTTTTGCCAACATACAAGGGAAATGACAAGATCTACATTTTTTGACCTGTTCTGTATCTAACATGAATTCTAATATTACATGAATTAGTTATCTCCAAGTGTCAACTGCGCACATATTTTCATATTTTTAGTTAGATGGAAGAAAAATATTCAACCTATGAGAAATGACTTTTTGTAGTCAAAATTATCAAGTTTGACCATGATTCCACTAATTCAAATTTCCAAATTCAATCATGGACACTTTAAAACTACATTGAGAACACCATCTACAATAATGATGAGATTTTCACGATATTTATTAGTATGGCGATTTTAAAAATAAAATAATCAAACTGAGTAGTTAAACACAAGTTCATTTGAGTCATATGAATTAAGACGAATGGAGTAACAACTACGCCTTTCCCAAAGACACAAAAAAAAAAATTAGAATGGTAACATGCACAATTCTCTCACTACCAAAAGTAAGATGTGGCAAAACTTGTCTAGTGATAACTAAAGAACATAGGTATTAAAAGGTTGACGACTTATAACCTTTTCCATAAAGATGCCACAAGAGAGACCAGGAAGCTGCCTCGTCAAGCAAAATCCGAGCCTTCTGTCTCATCAATTTGTCCTCCATAACTCTGTGCATTTCATTAGAACCATACCTGCAGGAAAAGTTATAAAGTACTGCAGTCTCACATGAAAATACAACAGATATATCCTCTATTTGGGACTAGATTACAATGATCACAGTAACAATGGAGAATGTACCATCAATTTCACAAATTTGGCATGTTAGTTTCTTTTGTTTTACTAATTAGTCACTACAACCATTATCCTTATCGTTTTTATAAATATAACTTTCTTTAGAGATCAGAGAGAATGAACCATTATTTGAAAGGGACTAACTGTTAATTGAGGTATTTGTAAGATATTTACTACGGAGACAAGTTTATCTGCTTCTAGTCAGAGCACATATTTCTATTACCCTTGCTTGCCAGTAAAGACAGATAGATACACTGAGATGCGGAGGATTTACTGGAACCAAATAAAAGGAAGGAAGACTAATTGCTAATTCAGAAATATTTTGGGGACCTCCAACTCAATTGGCTGGATACACATTCAGGAACAAGCAAATCAGGAGTATCTACAGTCTGGGTTTTAACGAAATGTCCTTTTTTCCTCCTTTTTCTTGAACTACAGGAGAAGTGTAAGAGTTAAAAAATTGTCTTGAAAGAGTAACAATGAGACTCCAAACATAGCAGATTTAAATGATTGCAAAAAGGATGAACCAGGAGAAGAAATACAAGAAGGTTGACAAAGAGCCTTTTGGACCAAAATGGAAAAACTAGTCTAAGATTTTGGGGACTCTCTTAGGCCTCATTTGTTTTCATTAATATTAAGACATCTGGATTTGAATGCATATTTATATGATTAAGATAGTCTAGATTTAAACATGGAATGATTAAAATTGTATGTTTCCAACATCGAATGTGCATAATTTATTTATGTGTGAACATAATAAATATACACAATTCAAATTTTAAAAAATTTGAAATTATAAAAACATAAATTTAATAAAATAAATTATTCTTTGACTGAAAATTAAACATTCATGTTCGCCAATGATGGGGATAGTTTGTAGAGGTGGTAATGGTTGATATTAATGGCTAGTAGTTGTGATTAGGAGAGGCAAACGAGCGAGTCAGGTCGAACATGAGTCGATCGAAAATGAGTTTAACAAAAATGGATAGAGTAATCGACTCGACTCATATTTTAAATGGGTAAAAACAAGTTACCCAATGGATAATATGGGTAAATATGGTACCCATATTATAGTAGAGATCTTACTAAAAACTTTAAAAACAAAATCTTTTTAAAGTTTTTTTATCACTCCACCCCTACCAGCCACCCAGCCACCCCCCTCCCCATCCCAAAAGAAAATTAGTTTGTTTTTTATGAAAAAAAAAATTATTTCTTTGTACAGTTTTTTTATCAGCCCACCCCTCTATGTTGAAGTTTCTTTTACCACCCCACCCTTCTAAATTAAACCTTTTTTACAAAAAAAAAAAAAAAAGTTGAAGTTTCTTTTACCAGTCACCCAACCCCCACCACCACTTCTCTTTTATTTTATGAATGAACATCTTTACCCCAATGAACTAACCACTTTTAAATGGGTAAATATGAGTATTATTCGTCTTTTACCCGTATAAATTACCCATCCTGCCACCCCTAGTTGTGATGGTGGAGACGGTTGCTGTTGTACTGAGATTGGGTGATGGTGGCTGTTGATAGTGGTGATGATGGTTGTGACAGTGAAGTTATTTTAGTAGCAGGCAATGTTGATGATGATGGCTGAAGAATGTGTGGTGGTTGACGATTCATTCACGGCAGTGCATCAACGGCAGTGGTAATTGTGATGATGAGGTGGTTAGTAGTAGAGATTGATTGCAGTGACGGTAGTGGTTGATAGTGGCGGTAGCAGTGACAATAAAAATAATTAAAATGATGGAATAGGGGTGTACATAGGTCTGTTTGGTTTAGTTATTCCAGATTAACAAACTAAGATGTTGAAGATGCAAGACCAGACTTATAGAATTCCACAAGTAGGGGGTGTACATAGGTCAGTTTGGTTTAGTTTTTCATTTACTAAACTAAACCAACTATGTTGTTAATCTGAAATAACTTGAGAGAAGTTCATCTTAGTTTGTTAATCTGGAATACTTGAGAGAAGTTCATCCAGTTTTCACCAAAGTTAAAGAGGATTCAAAATATTTCTGGGGCAGGAATTTGAGATTGTCAATCAGTTCAAAAAGCCCAAGCATGTAGTTGATGATGCTTGAGTATTTTTGGATCAAAAAAGTGCACTGGAAGTAACTAAAAAACTAACAAACAAAGCCATAATCAAAACCATATTCTAGCATACGTTTCAGATGAATTATATGTCCACCTGCCCTTATAGCTTTATTTCAACAAAAATCCAGAGCAGCACTTTTCCATCTCTCAACAATTCATCTCTTTCTTTTTCTTTTCTTTTTTCATTCATTGAACTCGTCTATTTCTTTTTCCTATAGAATCAAAGGTAACTTCTGGAAACTCATATTTGGACCAGTCAACAATATACAAAACACATTGTCAGCTCTCACTAAAAGATATAAACAGTCAAATATAGATATTCAAGTTGGGATAAAATCCACTAAATCAGAGCAACATACGTACCTAATTGATTCTGAGACTTCACGGCAACAATTCTCAAAATGTAATATCAAATCAGGGACAGAAATTAACCCTACAGCAAATAGAAACAGAAACAGTTACATTAAATTATAAAACTTAATTATTCATTCATTGCATACTAAGAAAACTTTCTCCTTAAGACTGATAAATTAATCTACGGTGCGTTGTCCATATATCTACAGGTCAAGTCTTTCCAAATCCTTTTGGGAGCGCCACCCCAAAATGGGCCCTGCAGGCGCGATCCGGATTTAGTCGGAGCTCCAATGTGGGCTCCGGACACCGGACGGGAAATCAAAAAAAAGTCTTTCCAAAGCCCAATTCAGGCCGTGACACTGATCTTTCTTTATTCCATATGTATGATCCATGCCAAATAAAGAAGAGTATGTCTTTACAGAAATAATCCCAGGATTTTTTTGGCCTGGCTCTCTCTCAGTTTCCTATTGAATCCATAAACATGAAAATTAAAGAGCTTGAAATGTCAACTTTAACATCAGATCAGTGTAAGTTACAAGATAACATGTAGATGTCTTGGATACGAGATTTCATCAGAAAAGTAACCATAAGCGCACAGTAAGAAAATCATTAAATTACTTCTTTAGTCTAGGAACCTAAATAATGAGCATGCAGAATATCCCAAAAGGGAGCTTAATGAACACAAGTTAACTACACAAATCAATACACAGAGCTTACAAATATATATCATGCCTCTCCACTTCTCAAACTGCACTTAGACATTCAAGACAAGAAATTCCTTTTTAGTCCTAAAAGAATCAATTAATCAATCAATCCACTACACTTCAATCCCAAACAATCCTAATAGACTAATAATTTTAAAAAATTAAAATCACAAGAAACTTTTTTGCAAATAATAAAAGAAGAAACACTCGATCAATATGGAAAGTCCATTATTTTCTATTTTTTTGGGGGAAAAGGTCTTTTATTATTATAGTTCAATTGTGAATCTGCCAGATCTTATCACAATATTCAAGTTGATATGACAATATGATTCAGCTCTTCGCAAGATTATTTAAAACATATTCCAGGTTCTCTACTCTCGAAACAAGACATCATATTTTCTTTTTTTGTGGGGGCGCTAGGGTAATTTCAAAACGTAAGCCACATAATAAGCAACAACCCAAGCATTTTCTGTTGATTAAAGAATTGTGACCTTGCGCTCCACCGAAAATAAGTTAAAACAATCTTTACTAATAAGCACCTTGAAGAGCTGAATCCAGTAGGGAGGCAAATAAAGTAAATGTTGAGTCTCCACTGTCTTGTGATGCATCATACTCCTCCTTGCAAGTTCTAAGGGAAAGGCTTCCACCTCGACGAATCAAATCAGTATCTGTATCTGATATCCCACGGCTATCAAGAGAGGGTCTCCTCCTAGAAGCAGTTTGTATTCAGAAGGTGTTAGATCAGCATCAATACTTTCAACTTCTTGTTTGATATTCTCCATAAAAAGTGCACCATTCAATCTGTTTTCGCTGATCCTAGCAGCGGATCTTTCCCGATGAGGAGATAAGCTTGAGCCTGAACTCCTTTTCCTGCTCATGGTACCGATGCTTTAGTGCCAGAATGAACTTTTTAAAAAGGAAAAAAAGTTGCCACAAACATACAAGCAAGAGACCTTTAACTACCACAGTCTAAATACTTTCAGCAAAATAGACGCTGCAGGTCCACTATACACAAATCCACATTCTCTTATAAATTAATAGGAGTATTCAATTGTATCAGTTCAGTTATCTTTCTCCAATGTATTGTTAGGAAGTTCGGTTTTTTCTACATAACCATGGTGTTAGAATAGGAATAAGTATTTCTTACTTAGAATAGGAATTAGAATATGAAAAAGAATAGGAATTCTAGTTGGAAAAGGTTTCCAATGTAGTGTCTATAAATAAGGTCTTCATGTAACAATTTAGATACGCAATTCAATAATATTTTCTCCAATATTTCTCACATGGTATCAGAGCAATTGTGAGAAAAAAAAAATTACAAAAATAATATTTTTCGGTAACCTAGTTGCTGTCCGGATTATTATTATTTTACGTCACTGTTTTCATAAAATTGACACCACCACTAGTTGCGGAATTTCCCGGCGAGTAAAGCCCAGTCATCCCCACCGAAAACCAGTGCTACACGCGCCGCCGGCAGGATTTTCGCCGGCGAACTATCAGATCCACGCGCCGGCGCGTGACTTTTTTTGGCCGGTTTGTTCGATAATTTTTTTTTCTATCTAAGTCGCCTCTTCATTCCGAGGCTGACTATGTAATTTTTTTTCTGATTCCAACCAGATTCGATCGCCGAAAGTAGGATTCCGGCTATTTTCAGGTTGTTCCCGGCAAATTTTTTTTTCGAGATTTGAATTTTCCGACGATCAGATCTCAATAATCAAGATTTTTTTGTTGTTCCCGAGACAAATTTAGCATACTTTCTTTTGGATGTGATGTTTTTGGTTCTAAAAATATAGGGATTGGAAATTCTAGCCCTATAATCACTTCAGAACTTCTATTGGGAAGTTCAAACTATTTATCTTGGGCTTCGTCAGTTGAATTGTGGTGCAAGGGTCAAGGTGTGCACGATCACTTAACGAACAAGACTTATGTGGTAGATGTAAAGGCAAAGACTATTGAGGAAGATGCAAAAGTCAAAGCACATTGGGAGAAAGTAGATGCTCAATTATGTAGTCTCCTATGACGTTCGATTGATTCCAAATTGATGCCCTTGTTTCGCCCATTCCAAACGTGTTATACAGTTTGGGAAAAGGCGTGTGCTTTATGCACTAATGACATCTCTCGATTCTATGATGTGATATCTCGGTTGACCAACTTAATGAAACAAGAATTTGATATGTCTACTTACTTGGGACAGGTACAGGCAGTCATGGAGGAATTCGACACGTTGATGCCAGTAACTACGGATGTGGAAAGACAACAAGAACATAGACAAACATTGTTTCTAGTTCTTACTCTTGCTGAACTTCCTCCTGATAATGATTCTGTGCGTGATCATATTTTAGTTAGCCTTACAGTTCCTACAATCGATGAATTATTCTCTTGGCTCCTTCGTCTTGCGGCACCTCCTAGTCACAAAGTCGTTTCATCACCCACTGTTGACTCCTCTATTCTCGCATCTCAAACCTTTGAAAAGCGTACATATTAGTCTACGAAGAATCGGCGAGGGGGAGGACATTTTGGAAAACCTTGATCCAAGTGTAGTCATTGTCACAAGTCTGGACACACTCGTGACATATGTCATATTTTGCATGGTCCCCCACCCAGTTATGATCCTCTTATTCTAAAGGAATATAATGAGTTTCTTCGAAATAGCGCAAATAAACAGTCATCTCCACCAGTAGCATATGGTGCTCAACCTAATCAACCATCCAATAATGCTCATATTGCTCAGATAGAATATGATGAGTTCCTTCAGTATCGTGCAAATAAGCAAGCATCTCCACAAGTAGTTTCGGTTGCACAACCTAATGTGTATGTCACGAGTAATTCTTTTGCTTGTCTGTCGCAATCTAGTACTGTTGGAACATGGGTCGTGGACTCTGGGCTTCTGATCATATTTATGTCGTCTTTGTCCTCTGTTTCCATTCCTAAGACTACAGGTGAAGCACTTTCTCATTCTGGATGGAGGCAGGCTATGGTTGATGAGATATCTACTTTACATAAGAGTGGTACTTGGGAGCTTGTCTCCCTTCCTACAGGTAAATCTACTGTTGGTTGTCGTTGGGTTTATGCAGTCAAAATTGGTCCAGATGGTCAGGTTGATCGACTTAAGGCTCGCCTTGTCGCCAAAGGATATACTCAGATATTTGGGCTAGATTATAGTGACACTTTCGCTCCTGTGGCTAAAATAACATTTGTTCGTCTTTTTCTATCTATGGCTGTCGTTCGTCATTGGACTCTTTATCAGTTAGACATAAAGAATTCTTTTCTGCATGGTGATCTTGAGGAAGAAGTCTATATGGAGCAACCACCTGGTTTTGCAGCTTAGGGGGAGTCTAGTAGCCTTATATGTCGATTGCGTAGGTCACTCTATGGTCTGAAACAGTCTACTCGAGCTTGGTTTCGGAAGTTCAGCACCGTAATTCAGGAGTTTGGCATGACTCGTAGTGGAGCTGATCACTCTGTGTTTTATCGACATTCTGCCAAGTCGTTGTATCTATTTGGTTGTTTATGTTGATGAGATTTTTATCACCGATAATGATCAAGATGGTATCACCGATTTAAAGCAACATCTTTTTAAGCACTTTCAGACTAAAGACCTTGGCATATTGAAGTATTTTCTAGGTATTGAGGTTGCTCAGTGCCTCAGTCTAGATCAGGCATCGTTATCTCTCAAAGCAAGTATGCCTTAAACATTCTTGAGGAGACAGGATTGATGGGATGTAGACCTATTGACACTCCGATGGATCCGAATGTTAAACTTCTTCCGGGACAGGGGGAGCCACTTAGTAATCATGAAAGGTATAGACGACTTGTTGGAAAGTTGAATTATCTCACAGTGACTAGACCAAACCTCTCTTTTCCCGTGAGTGTTGTAAGTCAATTTATGACTTCCCCTTGTGATAGTCATTGGGAAGCAGTTGTTCGTATTCTTCGATATATAAAGTCAGCCCCCGATAAAGGACTACTCTTTGAAGATCAAGGTCATGAGCATATCATTGGATATGCAGACGCTGATTGGGCAGGATCAGCCTCTGACAGACGTTCGACACAGTGTTTTGGGAAGCGAGAAGCGAAAAAAAGCGACGAGGGCTTGCTTCACATAAGCGAGAAGCGTGAAGCGAAGCGCGCGCTTTTTTAAAAAAAAAGCGACATTCTAAGACATGAATCTAGGACCTCATGGCTCTCAACTCACTTTATTGACCACTCGCTCAAATCCTAGGGTGTGGGTTTCAACGTTCATTATAAAACTATCCTCGGTAAGGATTCTCAAAACAATAGTTAAGTAGCTCTTAGGGTTTTGCAAATTCACAACATTAAAGGTGCACACCCTCTACCAATCCTTGACAATTTTCTCTTCTTCACTAGCATGCACAGTTGGTGCATCCAAATGTCTCTCTGCTAAAGTTATCTTTTAATTTATGTGCACATCGCCTCTTCTTTAAAAGGTCTAGTAAGGTTAATAGATCCAAAAGAACGATAGTTAATTTAGTGCCCCCTTCATCTAATAAAAAGACAGTCATTTGATGTCCGAAAATTGGTTCGGGGTTATGGAGAAGTAGACAGACTTAACTAGGAAAGGTGAACAAATACAAAACTACGACCTTAAAGCCATACCAGAAACAAGTGTCGATCTAAGGCATTATATATATGTCTGCACAAATCGTCTTGTTGTGGCCAATTGGAGCATCAATATAATTGATTGTTTTCTTCAAAAAACAAATATTTTTTACTAATTCCACATTCATTATCACACAAGAATAGTAGGTGCAATGGTACTTCATATTAACTGAGTAAAAATTCTAAATCTGGCTCTAGCAAGAACTGTGCCTATTTAGCCCTGCTCACTCTCTCTTTTCACAACACTAACTGTGACTTGTGAGTTCGCCAAAAAAGTTCTGTTCTTTTTCTTTTTTCTTTTTTTGCTACTGAGTTTGCGTATGGTAGGACTAGGGGGTCACTCCTCATTGAAAGTTTCTTCAATTTCAGAACTCAAATTCCAGACCCTCTAACCAAAGATGAAGAGATTCCAACAATCCCATCGCACCTCTCAGTGTTATGAGCTGAAAATCAAATACCAAGATGATTGAATAAGCATCAGTCCTCATAATGCAAACAAATCAAGCTCCCCCGTTAGATTCAGAACTTCCTACTTCACGCATACAATGCATGAATAACTATGCAGAAACTAAGCCTACATCAATTGACAGTCATCAATCAATCAATCAAGACCAAATAGTTTAGGTCAGGTAAACCAATCATCACCTTCCAATACTAAATAAGTTAGGGGTTTTCTAAAACTAAAGGTTTGCTGAACCTCACTCACATTTGTGAGCTTCTAACCTAGCAAAAATGGAAGCAGGTCTACTTAACTTGAATTTCAACTAGTTTTTGTCAATTACAATCTATATAAATGCAATAGAAAAAACGAAATGGGGAAAGTAAAAATTGCTGAAACAGATACCCGTATCGACGAAATCTCTCTCTTGTGCTTAGATTTTCTGGGTCGAAATAGCTAGGAGATGTGCCATCGTCAATCTCCATCTTCAGAGTGTCAAAGATTTGACGGCACCGGAAGGCGAAAGGTAAAGCACCGGAGGTTTAAGAGCGGGAAGGGTTTTATCAAACTCTGTGGGACTGTGGGAAGACTTAAGAATAGGTTGTTCAATATATCAAAATATTATTTTTTATTTTGTCTAACTTTAAACATTAATAAAGACTAAATAATTTTAAATTTTTTGTTCTTAATGTTAAGCAATTATTTTTCTTAATTACAGTATAAGTAGTTAAATTAGATTTTTGAAATATTAGGAATAAGTGATTTAATATTAGGAGATTGGGATGTTGTTATGAATGTATGGGTATATTAGAACAGATATGATTAGAAAAAGGATATTTGAGACAAGGGAGGAGTGGTTTCGATGAAGTACAAGATGCAGAAAGTGAGGTTGAGATAGTTTGGACATGTAGTAAGGAGATGCACTGGTGTTTAGTAGGGAGATGTGAGAGATTGATTTCGGATGGTTTCGGGAGAAGGAGAGGCAGATCGACATAGTATTGAAAAAGGTGATACGACATAACATGACATAGTTTCAACTTATAGAAGACCTTAGATAAGAGGTTGTGGTTGATATAAATTAGGATGAAAGTTTAGTAGATAGGAGTGTTAGACTTGTTGTTCGTCCATATTAGTAGTTGTAATACCACTATTGTAGTGTCTTATCCTTCGATTTTTGTAACTATTTGTTATTTCTTGTACTTTAACTTTGGTATTATTTTCTTGTAATATTGTTTTATTACTGTGTGTTGTTATTTTATACTGTATGTTATTTCTTGTACTTTCATTATTATTTTTTTCTTGAGTCAAGAATCTATTACAAATAATCTTTATTTATCGATGAAATAGGAATAAGATTTACATACATTTAATTCTCAACATTGTATCACAAAAACAGTATCAAGGATTGTTATGATAATGCAACAAAGAAATCATCATATTGATCCATACGAATAAAAAGTTGTCTTTTGAGTAATCAACTTTTCTAAATCATCATCGCCAGAAGGTGAGATGGGCTATGATTACCCAAATGTATCAACCTATTTTATCCATGTCACTTTTTTTGTAATTGTTATAAAATAAAGATATTTTACTACAATTAAAAAGAAAGATTAGATGAGAAATATTAAGTGCATTATGTTACTTTTCACTTACTCTTGCCTACTCTCTTTGTTACAAGTATGAGTGTTAGATAGTAGTAACTTCTCCCGCCAGGGAAAAGTAATTTTCTTAATATTGTGAGTATTATATAAGTATATTATAGTCTGTATGTAAAATTAATAATATGAAATAAACAGTTGGTTTTTATATCATTCTTCTTAAAACTCCATTAATAGTCGTAAGTGAAGGTTGCGATCTTCAGCCTCAGGAAAGAACAGTAACAGAGTAGCTAAAGACTGAGGTCGTTAGGGTGAAACATTGTTCATGGCCTAAAGGGATAACTACTGCGGTAGTGATAAAGACTATTCATCGACAAAAGAGAAGAAAGGTATACACGCAAACTTTTTATTAAATATTATTAATTTTACAAATATACTATATGTACTTATAATTAACTTAGACATTAAGAAAAAATATTTAGTACCTATAGGGAATCAATAAATATTTGAATATCTCATGTTAATATCTAATATTAACTTATCATGTTGTTTGCATAATACATGCATATCTTAACATAAAAATGAAATTTCTACAAAAATCTTTGCATAGCATAAGAAAAAGAGCTTGGAAGCATAAAAGGGCTTTATTTCATATGGATAGAGCAATTTTCGAAATGGAACAAGTATATAGGCATACTGGTCATCAATATGATGCATTAATATTTTCTATACATGAATGAAAATGTATAGAATACAAGAATATTTGAGTATAAAAATGCTTTATCAATTTAAAAAAAACTATATTGTTTTTAGTGCTTAAAACAACATTCAATTTTCCGCTATCCTGTTTATATAAATTAATATATATATATATAATATATATATATATATATATTATATATACACACTAGGGTACTAGTGTGTTATATAGATATTTATTTGTCATGTATATATTTGTGTATCAAGTATATTGTATGGATGACTAGTTTACAACACATCTATGTTATTTGTATATCTATCTTACACACAATGTATATTGTGAACATGTATAGTATAACACAAAACATATTATGTGATTATGTTACAACACAAAATATATTTATGTTGACATTTATTTTTTAACATTTCCTTGGATGTCCATGTAAAGAAAAAATTTAGTGAAAGAAAATGTGTAGTAAAACGCTTTGTTTGTTGCCTCAATAAAAACTTTGTCAGAAAAAAGGGATAAAATCTTGATTAAGGAAAAAAGAATGTAATATGTATTTACTTTCCCTAATGAAAACATCACTTAATATCTCAAAAATGATGTATTATGATCTGTATCTCAACATCTCAAAGATTGAAATTGACAATGTCTTGGTAAACATATCTGCTAAATTATCATTGAAGTGATTTCGTTGAAAAATTATTTCACTTTTATTTTGAAGATTACGAGTAAAATGAATTTTCGTGAAATATATATATTTTCTCCGTTTTATGTATCTTCTCCTCTTAGTTGAGCTATATATTCAACATTGTCTTCTTATAATGTTGTTGGAATATATTTTTTCAAAAGAAGGTCACATGCTTCCTTTATGTGTCAAGTTATTGATCTCGACTAGATACATTTACTTGACAATCACTCGGTTGATGACCTTGTCAACATAGACAAATTGCTCATTCGATTGAGAATCGTTCAAGTTTTCTATACTAATAACATATACCTTTTTTATACCATAAAAAAATATTGACATACAACAATATATAAATAATTCGTTATATCAAGTTGTCCTAGTTACTAACAATATCTTCGAATCGAAGAGTTGATTATAACTAGAAATTGAGATCAAAATGTTCTTCACGAGTCCTTGAAGATGATTGCAATGGATTATGCATTTGGTATGGCGCTCTAGTCGTGTCCCTATAAGACACCATAAATAAAAGAGAAAAATTTGAGACGTGAAAATGTTTGAAGTTTGAATATATGTATTAGTAGTGCATAAATATTATCTGTTACCTGTCTTTTCTTTTTTCAAGAAACCTATAAAGTGAAGATCTCCTTGCAATAGGTAAATCTGAAGAGCACAAATAAAAAAAGAGACGGATTTAGTATTTAAACAAACACATGTACACATATTTTTAAAATCTTATACCCATTGCTTATATGCTTGTTCCATTTATGTGACCGTGCAGTCTACGAGTGTTTGTATTTTCACATCTATTAAGAAAACATTAAATTAACAATATTTTCTTAATACAATAAAGGATATTTAAGTAATTAAACTCTTTCTCTATGAGCTTGTTTACAATGTTAGTCTCCCGATTGACATAAGTTAACAAAGTCAGAATTTTCGTTAAATAAGTTCGAAATATGTAAAAGTAAACATCAGAAGAAATTAAGGAGATTCAACATCTAATACTATATGCTAAAAAAAAAATTGATTTTACTTTGTATCTAAATACTCCCTCCTTTCAATTTATATGACTCGTTTTCCTTTACAATTCATTCCCAAAAGAAAAAGGGAAAATGCATAAGTACATACCCCTTCAACCTATGCCTGAAATTTTAGATACACACTTATACTAACACTAAGATCCTATTACCCCCATGACTTATTTTATAAGTAATTTTTACCACTTTTTGGCCTACGTGACACTAGTTTGAAAAAAAAATATCAACACACGATAGATCCACAAGATAGTGTGCCACATAAGAAGAAAAGAGATAGAAAATTGAATTTGTCAATTCATGATGAATCCTCGTGACTCGTGAGTAATAAATACTTACCAAAGTTGTTGGAGCCATTAGTCTGAGTGGTGGTGGGGGTTTGAAAAATGGCACAAGAGTTGTTAGAGATTCCTTTGCTAGCTAATAACATCACTGCTCTGGCTTTCTCTGCTGGAAAATCATCAAAAACCACCACTTTACCACCATAGAATATAGATAATTGGGCTAGCTTTTGCTCCTTTTGTGGTATCTCTTTGCTGCGAAATAAAAATATTTTCTCTATTTCAATTTATATAATATTATTATTTTTTGGTGAAATTGAAAAAAAAAAAGAAATTTAAATACGAATATTTTGCTCTATTAAAGAATATTCAAGTTTTTTGAAACAAATTTATTTTTACCTTCTCTATATAGGTAATTTTCAAGAATCTCAAAAAGTGTAATTTATTGTATCTTAAATACAATAAATTGGCAATGTTATATTACGCAAACAAATTTATAGTTATGTGATTATTTCTTTTAAATAAAATAGCGGTGGTTATGGTTGTGGTAGGTGGATAATTTAATAAGTAAGTAGATTTTTTTGAATTTTTATTCAATATTTGATATTTGTATTAAATTTCAATTATTTTGGATTTACATCATGTCGAATCTCATTCAAGAGAAAAAGCTTCCCGTCAACAATTGATTTTATATATAAGGTTCTAACTGAATCTATAATTATAAAAAATACAATTTTATTCACTGTACCATATCATTCGACGATAATGAGTGAGTAGATGAACTAAATGAAGTCACATGCTAGATTGGGAAGAACACAAGATGGTGGGTTTGAAAGAAATTATGACCAATTGACCTTTTTGGCCTTCTCTTTCAAAAATAAAAAATACAAAAATTATGACCACTACTTTATCATAGTCACTATATATAACAAGACAAATAGTTTAATTTGATATTAATAATTTTATTATTCCTTTAAAAAAAAATAGACACATACCTGCACCGAGTGTTTATATCAAATCAATATATATATTTTACCTGTTTAAAATTATAGTTACTTTAACTTCATTAAATCACATAATAATACATTTTGCATTAGTTTGATGTAAACACTCTGTGCGGATAAATTTTTTCCATTATAGATATGTAAACAACACTATTGGTTTTACTTTGAACGTAAAGATTTTATAGGATCACACAAATGTTCACATATGTTTTAGATTACAAGTTTCATGATCATAAAATATTATTACAAGATTGAGATCATATTTTTAAAAATTTATATTTTTTCTAAAATTTCGATATCAAAAAATTATTTCACATGAATTGAATATATAAGGACTTAATAAATTCAAACCTGCCGCTGGCTTTATTTATTGCACTTTTAGGAACATGATCTATTAATTTCTGGTCTTGTTCTGTTGTCTTAGTTGATAATTCTTCCATGTTGGTTAACAAATCCTTTGTTGCTGAGGCTAATAGATAAATTATGCACAATAAAGAGAAAAAAAATATAATAAGTTTAAATTAATTGATGGACATATATTTATTGTTATAAAAAAAAAGTAGAAGATTTATGTTTTTCAGAGAAAAGCATTATTATAATTGTGATAGGATCCTTTTAAAAAAAGGGTAAGAAAATCAAGATAAAAATATTTAACTGTTATAAGAAATATTTATTTTTTTGAAAAAAATTATAAATGAAGTAAGAAAAAATACTAAGAAAATCAAGATAAACACCTAAAAATAATTGAGATCGCTTAAAAAATGGACATTGATAGTCTAGTATATGCATATAAAATGTATTGAGGTTATAAAAAAGAAATTTTCGAGGAAAATTTCAGTTCATACATGAATCTCACTAGCTCGATGAAAACTCGACCTCTTTGTCCATTCAACTCACAACAAAATGTTAGACCAAATCGAATTGACTGAGGAAAGATAAAAGCATAAATGAAGTAGAAACAAGAAAGCAAAATTAAAAATACAAATATGGAAAAGTTAAAAAATTACCTTTGGCTTCTCCATTGTTACTAATTGTAAGATTTAGATCATTGATATTTGCTTTTCCATTGAAAAATTGAGTCAACAAATTACAAGTATTCATCGAATGTGATTTCTCACTATCTAATGAACAAAGTTGCCTATTTGACATAGTTGGATCTATTCTCTTCTTTAGCTTGAAGAAAAATGATGACTACTTTATCATAGCTAGGGGAATAAATATATCTTGAATGCTAGGGTTCGAAAACGTACACTTACTTATTTTCGAATATTATCGTTAAATTTATTGGGATAATGTCCAAGTAGCCCCTCAACCTATGATCAAAATCTCAGAGACACATTTATACTATACTAAGGTCCTATTACCCCTGAACTTATTTAATTAATAATTTTTTACCCATTTTTAGCTTACGTGGCACTATCTTGTGGGCCAAATGATGGTTGACTTTTTTTTTCGAACTAGTGCCACGTAGGCTAAAAAGGGGTAAAAAGTTACATATAAAATAAGTTCAGGGGTAATAGGACCTTAGTATAGTATAAGTGTGTCTTTGGAATTTCGGGCATAGGTTGAAAGGGTACTTGGATATTTTCCCAATTTTATTACATCGAGTATGTTGATAGTGGCGTATTGTTGGTGTTGTTGTTGAATGGTAAAGTTAGGTATACATCTTTCGTTCCGGTCCTACCTTGTGTAACACGATTCAGAATATGAGCATCAAAATATTTACTTTTAATATGAATTCAAATTTCAATATATATTTCTAATATTATAAGTGACAATAAATTTAGATAAATATTTTTCTTAAAAATTCTTTTAGCTATATCTAAATAATAAATGTATCACAAAAATTAAAGTGTGATACTATAATGCTTGTGATTTTGATGTACCGTCAATAGCTGTCTTTATCTCTTTTATGTATATATTGATGACCACTTTTCAATTATTTAACACGTTTATTTTATTTTCTTGATATACATGTGAATACCATAAAGACTTGTGGTCCAAATTGGGGCAACAAAAATAGTAGATATGCATGAATAACACGCGTTTCGTATTCGAGTTTTTGAAAATTTTATTAAATATTTTATTATAAAAGAAAAAGAAAATAATGATTTTTTTCTTTTATTTAATATTTTAATTTGATGTAAAATTTAAGAAAATAAAAAAAATTGAATTTTGTGATATTAAATTAAAGATAGATAGATCTTTGATCGTAAATATGAGCAACACGTTTCAAATTCGAGCTTTAAAAATTCTACATATTTCGCTATTAAAATAGAAAGGTAATGGCTTTTTTTCTTCGTTCAATTTATTTATTATATTTTAATCTAAAGTGAAATTTAAGAATGTAAAAATAATTTTGAATTTTGTGATCTTAAATTAAAGATAGACGGATCTTAAGATCTTAAATATTGAGTAACAAATGTTTCAAATTCCAACTACTATTAAAAAAAGATAATGAATTTTTTTCGTTCAATTTATTTATTATATTTTAATTTGATGTGAGATTCATGATTTATTTATTTATTCAAATTTTATGATCTTAAATTAATGATAATCAAATCTTATGACCTTAAATATGAGTGGTATATGTTTCAAATTCGAGTTTCGAAAATTCTACTAAACATTTCACTATTAAAAAAAAAGAGATAATAACTTTTTTCTTGGTTCAATTTGTTTGTAATATTTTAATATGATGTGAGACTTAAGAATTTTTTTAAATTTGTGATCTTAAATTAAAGATAAACAGATCTTATGGCTTTAAATATATCAGTGGAAACTTAAAATTTAAAAAATTGTTAAGAATTTTTTTTAAACGCATTAAAAAATAACATGGTTAAAATATTGATAGTGTAATATATTATTTGTTCAGTATAAAAATCTATCATTTTTTAAAAACAAAAACTGACTAAAATAAAAAAGAAGTGTAACGACCTGTTAGGTCATGTCGTACACCAAACCTATTTCTCTTATAAAAGAACTTTACCATAAATATTAAATGAGAATCTTGAATTTTTCGTGTACTATAATTATTTAGTTGACGGATATTTATTAAGTAATTAATTTAGTTGGTGGTCATTCGACCAAGTTCATAATTTATTTAATATCTTATACCACTTTATTTATATTTATTAAAATAAGTTAGTATATTTTGTCACTTTTTGTACATAATTATTTTAATTATAAAAGAAAAGAAGAAGGTGTCGAACAAAAAAGAATATAAGTGCATAAGGTAGAATTCAGTATATGCATTTTTTTTAAGGTGAAGGTCATATGATTTAAGTTATGATTTATTCTCTTTGTGATAGACAAACTCTTAATAGTGATAGATAGTCATTGAGTAATGCTATGAAATTTTCTATGTACTTAATTCTTGTGGTTGGATAATTCATATGTATTGTCGCGATTGGTCTGTAATCACAAAACCGCGAAATTCAGAATCTTGAATTCGTTCTATTAAAATGATGCCTTGAACAAAGAAATCTTAGTGAAATATTGTTAAGGAAGTAGAAAAAGATGAAAAAGAATGATGAATTAACTATATTGTTGGATCGGGTGTCACGAGCCGACACAATATATTTGAATCGGGTGCCATGAGTAGACACGACATATTTGGATAGGGTGCCACGAGCCATCATGATATTATTGAATCGGGTGTCACGTTTCAGCACGATATTTATGAATTTATGAGTGTCACGTTCCGACATGATAACATTAAAGAAAAAAGTATCAAAATAACTTAATATACTCAACCTCAAAGAACCCATTTCCCAAAAGAGCATGGTGTGAAAGCTCAAGTCCTCATGTGTGTTCTTGATATTGTTGACTAATTAAATATTTGCTTCAGTGTTGTTGTCGCATGTTCACTTTATTTGTTGTTTGTAACCTACTAAGTGTTATAGTTAATCTCATGTTATTATTTTATGCATATTGATTTCTTTTTGAGTCGATCTATGATATCTACTCAACATATGTTGCCCGATATTGATCCCTACTCGTGTTTTCTTCGTTTTCTCTTATGGAGTGCAGCATTATATAAATGACTTCGACTCGCCTTCAGCTCTAGCCAGTCTTCAACGTATCAGGTTCCAGGGTGAACTATTCATTCTAACTCGTGTTGGATTCTCTTGATCATGACATGATGCCCTTAGTTTACGAACACAAACTATTTTTATTTATTTATTTTAAATTCTTTAATACATTTAGACTTACTATTTTGAAATTCGATATCCTTAATGTGATGAGTTTCAAATTTTGAAAATAATACGCGATAGACTCTAGTTGATTTAATTCCTTCCTTTAATAAGATTTGAGTTTTCGCATTATTGTTGTATTTCATGAGTTGAATAGTTATTATAAGTGGGGTTGCATTCATTGATTAACCCATCTAGAAGGTTGCGTGTGAATGCCGCTCTTGAATTGTTACAATACGTTATATAAATTAGGACAGAGAAATTCACGATTTAGCCCAAAATTAGTATCCTTACCTGCTTTAACTGCCTCCATTGACAATACGGGAAAAGGGCCTAAAATACCCTCAAAGTATTGAAAATGGTACAAAATTATCCTCCATCCACCTATTGGCTCCAAAATACCCTTTCCACCTATCTATTGGGTCCAAAATACCATTGTCATCCACCTTTTGGTTCAAAATTGACCACTTATTTAACGATTTTATATTTAAATATTTTTTAAAATACGTGGTGCTCAACTATTTGTTATAATTTAACTTATTAGTATAATTTATATATCAATCCATTACCCACTCATTACTAATTAAATTCCTCTTAATAAACTTGTCACATTATTAATGCAAAGTTACTACCAATTGAGTGTTTTTAAAAATTAATATAGAAGTAAATTATCATACATTCAAGTGGCTAAATAAAAATCACCGATAAACTTAAAAGTCTGACTATGTTGATCTTAATTATTCTTACGTCTCAATTATGTGATGTTACTTCAGAGGTAACTTTTTTTCAAAATAATATATTAAAGGTTTTAAAACAAATCATAAATATTTATAAATTATATTTTAAAAAAGTGCATGAATTAATTCGGGATGTATTATTTGTTTACCTTTAATCATAAATTCCTAATTCAATTTTGAAAGAAAGTGTCCTCCTAAATAAGCGGCTCAACCTAAATTTAATTGGGGTTTCGATTCGCACTCGAATAATTTTGAATGTCATTTTCAAAAATCTAAAATTTCATCGTGTTTTAGTAGTGTTTATGACGATTTTGATATTATAATTGGATCATTAATTGAGTGAGGTTTAGTTAGTAATGAGTGGGTAGTGGGTTTGTTTATAAATTATATTAATAAATTAAAATTATAATCAATAGTTGAACGCCAAGTATTTTAAAAAATATTTAAAGAGTTTAATTTTAAAACAATTAAAAAAGTGGTCAATTTTGAACCCAAAGGTGGATGACAGCCAATAGATGGATGAAAAGGGCATTTTGGAGCCAATAGGTGGATGGAGGGTAATTTTGTACCATTTTCAATACTTTAAGGGTATTTTAGGCCATTTGCCGTTGACAATAACATTTCACCCTAATTAACAAGACCTTTGATAATGAAGATGTTAAATTCATATATAATAATTGAAGGTTTAGGATTTTGGAAAGAAAGTAATAATTTCTTAATTTATGATTATAATTTTTATTTTTTGCTGTATAGAAACTAATTGGGAGCGATATTAACCTTATATATTTTAATATTACCTGATGAATTGAAATAAAAAGTTTAAATCTTCATTATTAGGGTTTTTAAATATTCAAACTCTCAAAAATGAATTTTGTAAGTTATTGATAAACAAAATCATCTTCAAAATTGATTTAAACTTCTATTTTTATAGCAAAAATTCACCAGACGTAATAATTTGAAGTAATAGAGGAGGACACAAACTTAGAACTTTCAAAGTAATCCCTCAACCTATGCCCGAAAAAATCCAGACACACTTATACTATACTAAGATCCTATTACCTCCTGAACTTATTTTATAAGTAATTTTCTACCCTTTTTTAAACTACGTGACATTATTTTGTGGGGCCAACGCTGATTGATTTTTTTTTAACCTAGTGCCACGTAAGCCGAAAAAGGTAAAAAATTACTTATAAAATAAGTTCAGAGGTAATAAGACCTTAGTATAATATAAGTGTGTCTTCGAAATTTCGGGCATAAGTTGACTTGAGTATTTTCCCCATATATATATATATATATATATATATATATATATATATATATATATATATATATATATATATTCAAAGTAATAGTAAGACTATTTCTAGCCTAGACAAGTCTTTCAACGATTTACTAGAACCAGTAACAAAAAATTTTCATGCTCAAAAATATTAAAAACTAGAAAAATGTGATATCTAATATAAATTTTACAATATATTGCATAAAATAAGGTGATTCATTATTCATATTTACAGTGCTTAACTATAAGACAATAATAAACAAAGACTTTAGAGGATCCCAAAATTTTATTGGGCCCTATATATAACTAGGGATGTATAAGAAAAATTGACAAAACGTGCTAAATCGATAATTCGAATTATAAAAAAAATACCGAGTAATGATTTAATTTGACATGATTTGATATTGAGAGAAAATAAAATCTGATCATAATTGATTTATTTTGGTTTTAACTATAGAAGTCAAATCAAATTAACCAAACCAATGAAACACTACACGTATACAATTTTTAAAAGAAATTTATACGTAAAGTATTTATTTTGATGTGATTTATAAATATTTTTAAAAATTTCATAGATTGTATCTTTCAACTCATTAATTTTAAGTTTGAGAGTTAGAATTTCGAGTCATTCCAATAAGGTGATATAACCCATAGATATTAGTAACTCAACAATGTTGAATATTAGTTCTTAAGTTTTACATTAGTTTACATAATTAAAATATAAAAACTACTTTTATTATTTCTTTAAATATTTAATCATACAACTAATACTTATTTTAGCATGATTTAGTACTTTTAAATCATCATTGTTTTCATTATGACTTAAAACTCTATAATATTTATTCTATGAGATTTTATTATTATTATTTTGTTGAATATTTTAATGTCATCACCCATCTTGAATTTTGAGCTATTTTCTAAAGAAACACGGTAGATAGTTATATCTTGATAGAATTATGAAAATGTTTAAAACATAAGTTAGTAGTGTGTTTTGTGAAGACTTCACTCGAATAAATAAATAAATCCATATTCCCGAGAAAATTGAAAAATCCTAAAATACGTGAGGTTAGAAAATCCATTTTTTATTAATTTGATTGATGTATAGATAACACAAATGAGTACATTTGGTATTACAAAATTCAAATCAACCATGTCATGTATATCTCTAGAAGCAACAACCATAATACATTCAGAGTGATTCCATAAGCGAATCTAGGCATAGACCTTACTGATTACTTATGTGAGTAGAGAATAAAGTGTTCCGAAACTAGTCTCGAAAATAAATGTGTAAAGAAACCACTACCACAACCACCTTTTCCCCACCACCACTTTCACCAACAATAACAAAAAAGAGAGAAATCAGTACTCAATTACCTATAAATCTTTTACCATAATCCTCGACCTTCATGCTCTTATATCTAAGATCATATTAACATTGAACTGATGATATATCATATCAAACAATTCAAAGCATACGATTTTTTTTTTAAGTTTAGAAGTAAAAATTATATAATTAGTCGATTATGAGTACATAAAAAATTTACGAAATATTATTAAAAAAAATATATATACAATTTCACTTACAAATTTATTATTTTAAATGTCTTTCATCAAAATATAACTTTAGATCACCAACTCAATTTATTTAGACTCTCTTATAGTGTAAAAATATCTAGTAAGGGACCCTCCTAGATATCTCACATATTTTTTTCGCCTATGATTTAATTGTCATGTTAGTTGTTAGGTGTGATCGAAATTAATGGTTCTATGAATGTGGTACAAATCTAGGTAAGTCAAAAGATTAATATCTCACTTATAATAGTGATACAAGTAATAATTGATTTAGACTAACCAAAAGTAATTATACTTTCTTTTTACATTAAAAAAAACGTTTTAACTTTGCCCTATTTACATAAATATAATCTTGTCCTTATTTTATGCAATATCTATTTTGTCATTGATATTTTTTTTGGCAAAGGACATAAATCAGATACTTTTAAGGTAAAATTATCATTTGTCCCTTGTAAGTTTATAATTATAGAAATCCCTCAAATCGATACTATAATATAAAAGCTAATACATTAATCTGATGCGCGAGATACATTAATCGTTAAGTAAGATACATTATATTTTATACATGATACACTAATCTGATGTACATTTTATACATGATACATTAATTTGATGCGCGAGATACATTAATTTGATGCGTGAAAATGAGGGATTTTGAAAATTTGTAAAACTAATAAGGGATAATATTAGTAAGAGAACTGAAATGTGAGATTTCTGTCATTTTTCGTATTTATTTTATTTATATAACTTATTTATTTTTTTGATTATTTTGTATTTTAACTCAAGAGATTGAAGCCTAGTTTTAAATATGAAATTTGAACTTGATTGTTGTTGTATCACTATCACCTATGGGCTCTTATGAGCAAGTTGAGTTATTGAAATGATAATGCGCGATGAACTTATAATTCATTAGATGCTTATAATTCATTAGATGCTTTTAATGCTACCATAAGTAATATGTTTTCGTTTATTCAATCATTTGATAACTAATGTCATTGGTCGATAAACGATCACTTATATGTTGACATATACTTTAGAATAATTGTAAGATTTGCATAGACAGTAAAATAAAATGAATATTGGCCAACACATACAGTATTCATATAAGCACTTTGAAACAAATATGAAATGAAGGCAACAATTTCCCTATTGTATTAAGAATTTAACTATTACCTGATCCCACCTTCAACATTTTTGCACAGAGAACACCAGATACAAGATTCTATGAGCAATTAACTCTTTTTCATGACGTTTTTCGTCTACAGTAGTATGGACAATATATATGTATATACTCTCTACTCTGTCTTGTCTTCTTCTACATCACCACCATTAGATGTCCCATCTCCACCAGGCGTTGATCTCACTTCGAATGGAATTCTTACATCCTTTGATGGCAGAGGGGAGGGTTTTATGAGTGTCAAGGTGATATCCTTATCAAACTCTTCACTATCATCAGAATAGGCATATCTGGTTGTATCGAAAAGAAAAACCAATTAGAATGTAAGTGTAGTAAAGGAAAGTAGATATCGCGAATATATAGGTTCTACCAAATGGTTTGAAGAAAACGATGCTGAATATTTGACACCGGGAAAATATGTATCATTTTCTTCGTTCTTTTTCAACTGACAAAGGAACTTCATTCGTTCATGATATCTCGATGGAAATGGGGAGGGTTGGGTGAAGGAGAAAATCATCTCATTTTCTCGCATGGTAAAAAGTATTCATATACTCTATTAAGATAAAAATCGCCAGTTCAGAGGACATTTCAGATCATCTTTATATAAGAAAGAACAATCATCATTACTAAAACGATCATTTTTAGCATGTTTTATGGTAAGCAATTACACAATAGGAGCTCTGTGAACTTAATCAAATCTAAAACATGTGTTATAGAGATGAAAGCCCGGTCTTACCTCATGGAGTTTTGAGATGGAGCCCAAAGAGCACAGATGACGCAAAGGAGAGAGAAAGACAACACTTGCCAGAAGGCAGGAATAATCCAGGCCTTTTGCCATCGCTCATTGTACACATCAGTGGATTTGAAGTACAGCTGCCATGGAAAAATAAGTTTTAATGCTTAGCTTGGTAAAATAAAAAACCGGAAAATTAGGACGATAAGAAACTTATGTTATATGAAACTCAGGTACGAGATAGGAGGACATTCCAATTTTGAAGGATCCACATAAGCCCCGAATCATTCCAACTGATCCTAAGTTGAGGAAAGTAAGAATCTCGCTATCAAACATATGTGCTTCAGCTAATGGAAATGCTCAATAAATAGGTAGGTCTCGTAGCCCTCGCACTCATTAAACTGATTTACTCATTTTACCTCAGTAACAGATTCTCTTTCCTAAAATTTTGCTCATTTAGGTTTCTTACGAATTCCCCGATAGAAGAAAAAAGATTTGTTGAGTTATGATGCTTTTAGTTATTTATTTAATGGCTCAGAGCAGATGAAACAGGACACGAATAACATTACAACTGTAACTCCAAATAAAAGCACCACCTTCCTGTCACCCGTAAGCACCTAATTCACTGTTTTCATGTTTGTTTATTAGGAATTGCAGGTCAGTAAATGGATTAGATGAGTGCTAGATATTTTGGTTACTGTTTCAACAAACTCATTCCCTGTGGCTTGTACACATAAACTGGACACTTGAGCATTATGGTTTGGCTATTTTTCCTTTAATTCAGATCACTTTGGGGTTGCCATCATTTGGCTCTTTCCGGGAGAGTAGACAAATCTAAGAATCGCTATGTTAGGTTGATGAAAATAAACAAAAAGATCAGTCTTAAATTGAAGATAGCCAAATATTACCTCATAGCATACCCAACCAACAGAAACAATAACTGCGACAGCTAGAGCATTTGTGAACCTCCGGTATATGTCTAACTTGGCCAACAATCTTCTAGCCTGTCAGTCCACAACAGCAGCAAATGAACTACCATTGATTGATAGTAAGAATGATTGGAAACATGAAGTCATGTTATAATTAACCTTCATATATATATATATATATATATATATATATATATATATATATATATATATATATATATATATATATATATGTATATGAAGGTGAACTTGTATCACATCAAGATCTCTGGTCACTCACAAATACATTAATAGGATAGGAATTGCGGGAAGGAAGCCCTTTTATTATAGACCACCAAATTAACACAACATAATACGCAAAAGTAAAGGTTACTATACCTGAAGTTTATTCAAAGTTGCAGAAAGGGAAGTGAATATCCAGAGGATAAAGAAAGCATCCAAGATTGCCACAGGAAGTACAAAAAACAACCTTGCTTTTCCTGAGAAATCACTAACAGTACCAACATTTTCTACCAGTTCAAGAACTTCTGATGCCAGAAAGAAAGTTCCTCCAAGCAAAAGAACCTTGGATGTAAGACCACCAAGGGTAGGTCTAACAACACCATACCCCATAGAGACCATCAAAATAATCAAACGAGCAACTGTGCGCTTTACTGCACCAAAGGTAACAGCCCATACAGTGATCCCAGTTGGTCTGACTCCGGTTTCATTGAATTCAGCATAATCAAAGTACCATAATGCCGTCTCAAACATGCCTAATGTTATTACGAGAGTAATACAGTTTTGTAAAGCAAGAACTTCTCTCCAGAATCTCGCGTACTGAGAAAACCAAAAGATCCCAAGTAACACAAACATAAGAGACATGTACCCATAGAAATTCATAAGTGGTGCCATTCTACCAGGTAGGTAACCGGTAGGATTTTTCCATATGGTTTTCCCTTCAACAACAACTTCCTTAAGATTATGGTCGCAGTGCATAAAGTACACATTGTACATTCCAGTTTTTGTTATATGTATTGTTCTCGGCTGCAGTTTTGCTTCAAGCTCGTCAATGCCAAATGAGGCACCAAATACTTTAGGCCAACCAGGATTATTAGTAGATGGGCGGTTAATAATTTCCCCTTGTGTACAAACTCCCAGTTTTGCAAGGTCTGCTGTGCAACAAACAGCTCTTTGCCCCCCATAGGCAGAGCCGCCAATTGTCTCTCGGTCATCCACCTCAAAAACAACTGCATGAATTGATCCTGAGCTAAAGTTTGACAATTCTTCAGGTCTCCGGAATATAATCTTCTCAAAGCTGATTTTTACAAACGATAAAGGTCAGAAAATGCTGAACTTTTGTCTCTGTGATATTTGTTTCTATTACCAACATTCCAACAACAATAACAAGCAGGGGTGAATTTACATGTTAAAAATGGGGCACATGAACCTGGTCTCACCGTAAAATTAGGTATTTTATGCATATATTTTCTAAAATTTGGTATAATATTATCTGTTGACACTTATGCAACAAGAATGCTAAATGGTGCACTTGGTTAGATGTTGAGTTATTTACCTAGGGATCAATTGCCACTTAATACCTTTTTCAGTGTAATTTTAGCATAAGAATGTTGTTATATTTGACATCTAGCTTAAGTTTCCATGTGACAAGTTAGAATTCTAGTAGAATTTAAGCTTTGAATAATGAATCATGTCGAAAGGGGCTATTTGAGAATCTAAAGCAATTTCAGATATCAAATTTCACAATGTAACATGGTCAAACGCCATGGAAAGGAAAAACTAATTCACTTTACTTGGAATTTTTGAAGTTGGAGTTGTGTTTTTTTTCTCGCACACCGCAAGAATCATACATCTAGGCTTGATATGACACAGATAATTGATCTTCTTCAAGGACATCACACAGTGTTAACAAAGGTGCGCTCTAAGTGCACTTAAGCCCTGAAGCAAGGCTCAAAACATGTTGAGGCTTTGCTATGTGCGCTTTAGAGTCGTCATCAAGGTTCGAAGGCAAACTTTCCTTGCCAGTGAGCCTTTTATGAAGAAGTGACACTAGACAATTGATATTTCACTCTATCATAATTTTTTTTCAATTTCGTTGGTCATAAATGTGTCATTCTTATAATTATTATATTTGTACTTTTTTTCTCCCTTCGCGCCGTTTTTCATTGAAGTCCATCCTTAATTTGCGCTTAAAGCCCCACGGACCATAGAGCTTTTTTGCGCTTTTCGCGATAACACTGACATCACATGCCTATATAGAAATCTACATGTTCCTATCCTGAAATGTTTTGTCAGCTAATCTAACTCCAACTTCAAAAATTCCAAATAAAGCTAAATAGTTTTGGGTTTTCATGGCCAAACACCTACTAGTGTGCATTTGACCATATTTCATTGTGAAATTTGAAAGAAAAAAAATAGGTTTTGTTTTCAAAGTGAAAACTAATAAATTACCAAGTCAATACTCCACTCTCAAATCTCAATTCAGCAATCAACTAAATCTTCAATAATCCCAAATTAAGATCATAAATATCAAAATAAATCCCCAAAATGAGCAGAAAAAACAACCAGAAAACAACAGTAACTACAAATGAAGCAATTTAACATCAAAATTCAAACAGTCATATTGAAGGAGAGAGATTTTCACCGTATAAAAGAGTGTCCATCTGCCGAAGCGGTAGAAGATTGGTTGATGTTAGGGTTAGAAGAGTAAATTCCTTCACTACCTCCATGAACTACAAACACATTGCCTTTGCTTACGAATTTATCGGCGGAGTAATCGTGTAGTGAAGCTTGTATAGAGTGAATTAAGCATAAGCAAAGTACAACAATGGCTGAAGCTGAAACTCCGAAGGACGACATTGCCCCTTAACAGAGCTTGAAGTTGAGCTTCAGTGTAGAAAAAATGGTAGATCTGATATTTCAAACAGTAAAACAAGTGGAGAAGGAGGAGGACCCATGGGACCTACAAGTTTAAAGAGGGCTATTTTCTAGTAACTATGGTGAATTTTTTAGATTAGATTTTTTGAAAAATTATTGAAATACACGTTTTTTTTTTTAAATACCTCTTTCTATTTCTAAAAGTTTTTAAAATTTTTTATTTGTTTAATGTATTTGAATTACATATTAATATATTTAAATTAGTATTTAATATATTTGAACTTCATATTATATATCTGATTTATTTTATAATGTATTCGAACTACATATTATGTATCTGGCATGTGCTATAATGTATTTAATATACTCTTTAATGTATTCGAACTACATATTAATGTATTAAAATTATGTGATTTTTAAAATTTATCCTTTGATTTGACCCAGAAATTTTTTGTTGGTATCTTTTTTTTTTTAGGGATAATTATATATAATAGCAAATTAATAATCTAAATTAAATGGAGTAGCTACTGTTTGATTTAATTGTGCCCCACAGCAAACGTGTGCCAAAGTTTGCTAGTCGCCACTCTCTCTCCTCGCCTCTCTCGCTTTATACAACAGAAGTGTATAAATTGTGTTTCTATTTTGTATAAAACGAGAGAAAATTGTATATACATATGAAAAAGCATATATCTTCGTGCTATACACTTAATTATACAATTTACAAACATTTTACTTCGATTCAATCATATACAAATGCAAATTCTATACAAATATTGCAGCGAAAAATCCAGCAAATTATACAATTGCAGTGAAATACAATTTTCTCTCGCTTTATACAACAGAAGTATATAAATTGTGGGTTTTTTTTTTGTATAAAGTGAGAGAAAAACATATATCTTCTTCCTATATACATATAATTATACAATATACACACATTTTACTTCGATTCAATTGTATGCAAAGTAAATTTTATACACATATTGCACCGCAATAGGCCGCCGAATTATACAATTGCGCATTATATAATTGCAGTAAAATAGGCCAGTGAATTATACAATTGCAGCGAAATAGGCCAGCGAATTATAAAATTTAGGCCAGCGAATCATACAATTGTATATGTATAGCGAGGCCAGTGAATTATACAATTTAGGCCAGCGAATTATACAGTTGTATATGTATAGCGAATTATACAGTTATATGTTTGCTATGGAGCGCAATTATGCAAACTTTGCTATAGCATACAAATATGAATTTTTTGTTTGCTATATGTGAAAGTTGCCATTTTTTTAATATGTTCTTAGAATGTATCATTTGAATTTAATCAAGCTTTATTATATAAGTATTCTGGATATTGAGTAAGAAAAATTTATTTACCATAACAAATATATTGTGCAGCATGAATATTTCTTTTGAGAAGATAGAAAAAATATTTTTTGATAGATTTTCGCTAAAGTAATTTGGAAAAACACTTCGTTTGTTCATAATATCATAGTCCATTATTCATTACAATATAGATTAATCATAAATAATATTCATATTTTATTAAGTGTTTTTTACAGTAATAGATGAAATATCGATATTTTTTATTCAAGTCCGTGACATTGAGTTTGATTATGAACAGTTTTCGAACAAATATAATTTTGATTAGTGTTTAATCATTGATTTTTAAATATTTTTAGAAAATATCTTTGAATAAAGTTCCAACATGTGTTTTTAATTTTAAGAAAATATATTTTTCTTTTTTACAAATCAAACTATCAAAACACTCATAAGTTTGACACAAAATTTTAATTATATAGTGAACTAAATAATACGGTATGCAAACATAATATCACGATAATAATCACTAACAATATAATTATCAGTTACCACAATTTATCAGCTATTTATGAAAAAAAGTAAATAATTGTAACTAATTATTATTTTTATGTATAATCTAACAATGCAATCTCTTTAATAAAAATGCATTTAAGGAGGGAATGAATAGATTGAATTATAGTTACAGTCATAATTGATGGACTTTTTTTCTTCTTTTGATAAAATATAAAATTTTGATGCAAGTTTAAAAATCTTAAAAGAACCCAAACACTAGATTTTCACCTAAATATCATTTTTCTCTCTCTAGATTTTGGGATCTTGAATTTTTGTTAAAAACTTGAATTTTTCTTACCAATTTTACTAAAAAATTGCTTTTGTTAAATTTTATCACTAATATGTCTCAGTTAAAATGTGTCATCCAATAATATTGATTCATGTGTTATTTTTATTAAATATAAATATATAAAATTAATGTAATAACGTATAAATTTGAATTAAATGACACCGCTAAACAAAACTTATTTTGATAATAAGGTTGTAAGTTTGAAACTACCGCCTCTTCTTTTATCCAATAATTTTTAAAATTTATGAATTCGAAAAAAAAATGAGAGAGAGTTAACATGCGTACATGCAGAGTCATATAAACAAGTGGATCAGTTCTTGTGTATGCATGATTGAGATAATATTTTTTAAAAAAATTAGTTTTAGTAAATTATTATATCAAGTAAGAGAAATGTCAAATCAAAATAACATTAGTTTATATTTTATCGGCTTAAGTCAACTAACACTTTAAAGTTGTCTAAATTATTTATTTAGACATTTTAATTAAGGCTAATACTTATTAAACACTTATCAGAAAATTTATTTTTAAGTAGGATGCATGAGAACAAGATGTAGCATGTTTGCATTTCTAGGAGTTTTAATAACAATTACTTATTCAGTATTTGAAATTAAGATATGATTGGTTTGACATTTTATTCAAAATCTTAAGAGATCTTAGTTTTATAAGAGTGTTATCATGAGCTTACCCTCGGAAAGTGTGTAGTCCCTCGATTCAGGGATTGGTAGTGTCTTCCTCAATCGGTAGGTGGGTATAAATGGAGTTTCAAGGAGTTGACACATGGCTTCCATTAAAGTGGAAATTTTGGGAAATGGAGAGAAAAAGTAATGAAGAGCGGTCTCTAACAAGGGTTTTCAATATGGAATTTGACATTCAAGTTCATACTATTATAATCAACTATCTATATAGACGAATAATCAATCATTATTTTTTGAGAGCATGTAAAATTCAATGGACAAGTAAAAATAAATATCATAGCTGATAGATTTTATTTTTATCTTATGAAGGATAAAGTATGTCGTAGTCAAGAATCAAATAATATAAATAAATAAAAAAGAGAAGATCATATTATTAAATTTCAAAATAAATGTTGTTACAACTCATTTTATGTCCTTTAATAAAAATATATAATTTCAAAACAAATATTGTTATATATAACTCTTTAATGTAAGGGTATAACTAAAAATAATTAAATATTATGTTTATCTTGAATTTTAAAATAGTATATATTTTTGCTAAAGCGATACTTAGTTTGAGAAAAAAAAACTAAGAAAGACATGAAGAAATGTATATGTGAGTTTTTGAATCTTGTTTGGCCATAGATGTTTGCTAGGTGTTTTTGAAGAAAAAAATTGGTAAAATTTGTTTGCCTTAAAATGTGAGTATCAAGTTTTGGCAAAAAATCAAGATCCCAAAATCTAGAAAAAGAAATGATATTTAGGCCAAAATCTAATTTTTGGGCTCTTTTACGATTTGTAGACTTGCACCAAATTTTTGTAACTATAATTCAATCTATTCAATACCTCCTAAATGCATTTTTATAAAAGAGATTGCATTGTTAGATTATATATATAAATAATAATTAGTTACTGTTATTATTTATTTTGACCGAACTCATAACTAAATTTCTAAATTTGTTGGGTTTTTCTTTTAAAGTATCTCAACTATGTCATTTTCCTATTGAGTCATTGAACCACTCACAATTTGTTCCTTTTGATATTGTTGTCTGATTTTAATTGACTTTTCTATAGTAAATGTCATTAATTATGTTCGTATTGGAATGATTTTGATTGAAGGAATGAAGACAAACTGTGTGTTAGTCTCATTTGTCTTCTAATGTGTTCAAATGACTTCAAATTAATACAACTATTCTCGATCTATCAATTGGACTAATGTGTTCAGGAAAAACATATGTATCCTCTATCATTACCTCTCACAAAATTTGGTTCCACATTAGCCAACGGTGTTTAAAAGGAATAAATTTATGGATGGTTTAATGATTCAACAGGAAAATAATATAGTTGAATTACCTTACGGAAAAAATCCAACAAATTTAGAGATCTGTTTATATATTTGACCTTTACATTTTTTCATCAATAGATTTTTATTTTGACAAATCGTAATAACAGATAATTACATTGCTATGTACTCATCGTCTTCAAATCTCAGAGTGGCTGTCTTACCCACAATCATGACATAAAAAAATAAGATAAATTATAAACTTAGTGTTGTTTTGATTGGACATTTCTCTTGCTAAATAACAACACATTATGCCAACTAATGCAACATTTTCAAAGTCACAAATAGTACTAGGTACTTAAAAGAAGATTAGAGAGACTTCTTGTACTACATTTCTATAATATTATCATAACATATAATAAAATAATATAAACATTCCCAACAGATCAGTACAAATCACAAGATTTTCTTTTATAAAAAAAAAAACATCACACAACATGTGTTGCATCCATTATTAACAGATACAACCATGAAAAAAAGGACAAGAAACCTTAGATAAAGCTATATTTGTACAATATTTTTGGAGGGCCATTAAGGTTTTCTTTGAAGAAAAACCCAAACAGGATTGTAGAGAAAATTGGAAAAAATGGTCAAATTTGCCCTTGTACTAGTTACAATCGAACGAAGATTTCTGGTCTAATATTATCCTTCCGTTAGGAAAAGGCGATTATCTTCACCCTATATAATAAGGGTTTATACAAGACCTCTAACGTGGATAATAATAGAACAAAAGTCTAACAGAGACGATAGTACGTGAGTAAATTTGACCTTTTTGCCCTAAACAAAAAATTTATACTATCATAATACATTGACTTTTCCTGAATGGAGCAACTAGCAGAGAGGCGATATCTATATTTCCAAGACGATAACTGCAAAAAGGAAAAAAAGTTTTAATTAATATAATCAAGCTAATAATAATTTTTAATTTATTTTTGTTGAAAATAATTTACAAAATATTACTTACATTCAGAATCAGTCTTCACCCATTTAGATCCATCATTACTATTTTCCTCTCTTTTTTTCTCTTCTTTCTCTTCTCTTTGTAGATGTTTTTCCTCTAAATATCTCTTTGTTGATGTTCGAGGGGCATTTTGGGGATGTATTTTCTTGGAAAGCATTGTCCTCAAAAGCTATAATAATAAATATAAAATTTTGTTAACACAAATGACAAAAAAACTATTAAAATTTTAATAAATATTAAATATCGCGAGTTCAATAGTAAATATTGAACTCATAAAGGTAAAAGTAAGTGTAAGGACATATTTATAGTCCAATTAGAAGTAATTAATGCTTCGTTCGTACGTATTAAATTTAAATCTTAAATTAGTGGGAAAAAATAGTTACCTTTTCCATTCTTGATTCGGGAAATGTGTCACGTAAACTGGGAGCGGGAGCAAAACCACCCTTTGTACAAACAAGCATTTTCTTGAGAAGGAAAGAAATTGATTTCATCCCAATTGATTTCTTTTTGCTCTGTTTTCTACAAACATCCTTGCATCTACCTATAATTACTCTTATTGTTCTGTCGATTTCTTCCTCGTCGTAATCATACGAGTAATCAACGCTGCTAAATCTACTGGAATTAATCCTACGATCAACTTCCAAACTCGATGGACAATTAAGAAATCTGTCCAACGGAAGGATATCATCAGCATTGGCAGCGCCGTTCTTGATCTCAACAAACTCAGAATTACTAGCAGTTGGTGGTGGTTTTCGCGATAGTAACTTTGTTAACTCCTTTTGTAACTTCTCGACTTCTTCAGATGTGAATTCTGCTAATTCTGGAGAAGAAGAAGAATAAGAAGTTTGTTCATCGTCTTTCACGTGTAATTTGCTCTGTTCTTTGAGATCACTGCTTCTATTGCCAAAAGTTCCAATTGATAACAAGGAATCTGGCCAATCTTTGAATTCTTCATTCATATTATGATCTGTGGACGATGAAAAAATAAATTAGTTAGAAATATATTAGTCGATAGAATTAAACAAATTTACCAAATATTGAGACAATCCATCATTCTTCTCAAATTTCCAAAATTTATTAATTTTTTATTATTTAAATGCACTGAACTCTCACTATGCATAGAATCACAAAAAATGATCGGATCATATTGAGTTTATCATATCGATGATGACGAAGTCAATTTTGAAATGTGTAAGTTTTAGCTAGGTGAATGCTAATGAGAATATACGACGATGTAATGGATGTCGTGGATATATTAAAAACGCACGAACGTCTGACATGTAATTATTGCAGTAACATTCTTGAAGAATACGAGTTTTTACGAGAAAGAGGAAGAAGTTTTACTTGTAGTAATTGGAATAGCATTAGACCTTCTAATTCCTTGTCCACCATTGAGCTTGTTATGCATCCAATTAAAGAACTACAAGCCAAAACAAAGAGTAATTTAGTTACCAACCTAGACATAAATAGATATTTCAATTGAAAATTATGAAACAAATCTACGATAATTTAAAACTTAGAATTTTGACCAACCTTCATATTTGAAAAAAAAAAATGAATTTTGTGATGATGTTTGAATAGAAGAATTAAGTCAAAGTGAAAAGTTGAAATCCTAGAAGCCAATAATAAAGGAGCTTTGGATTGAGAGTAATAAATAAAGATTTGAGTTTCTCACTCTCTTTAGTATATTTGATGATTCCACTAATTATATATATACCAAAACATACAAGCACTAGATTTTATTTATTTATTTTTTTTTATTTTTTTTTTAATACGTGGACAAATAAAAAGGAAACATGCAACATTTTCCTATGTAGAATAAAGATAATACACACACATGATGAGAGTAATTTGAGGATATTGTACTACTTTGAAAACGTGGCTATGATTTCTTCCATTAGATTAAAGATTAATATGCTAATCTTGAGGGTACTCTTTATATTAGATGTGTTTTAACGTGTTATAGCAGGTTAGAATGTGTTTTATTTTACAGCTTCATATTTTGCCTACTAAAAATATTACATATAGTTAATATTTTGAATCGGATTTTGTGTGTTATATATATAGAATTTTTTTTTATACTTAATTATATCAAAGAAAAGATTTATTATCCAATGGTTGTTGTCACACCACGATATGACTTAATTATATTACTAACCCTCCCACCTTGATGACACAACTAGTAACTTAATTACATATTACTAATATTACTAATATTACTAATTATTTGCTGTCAAATTTCATTTTTTATTTTACTTTTCTTAAAAGAAATGGCCAATCAAACCACCAAAAACACTAGGTTGATTTAAATATAAAAAAAGAAGAAGATAAAATTTATGATATTAATAAATATCAAAATTTTATATGAAATATATCGTAAATAATTCTTATCAAATTTAGAGAATAGTTTTCTAAAATTAGTTGACTTAACTACGTTTATGATATTTGTTAATATAGTATAATATAATTCTGACCTTTAAACTTTATATAAGACAAATATCCCTCTACTTGGAGATTCTTTCTGCCATGAAAAATATATATTTATTCGGGATAATATTTTTACTTTATTTAATAATTAGTATCTGACAAGAAAATTTCAAATCAAACTTAAAATTGCATTCCAATTTTGAAAATAATTAATTACATATTTTACAATTCATTTTCTTTTAAAGTTGTATTTAAATAAGTTCAAGCATATTTTCAAATATTCTTTGTAATAAGTACAATCAAATAACTCTAATTATATCAATTTCAAATAAAAAATATTTTAAATTTATGACTAAGTGTCTACCTAAATGAAATTTTTTGTCCCATCAAACAACATTATATTATCTAAAATGAGAGGATATGCAATAGCTAGATACTAATAATTGACTAGAACCACAAAAAATAAAAAGCATGTTTGTAGTATACACTATATAAGAATGGATTGGATCGAAATGATTTTTTTTAAACTGTTTATTTTAATTGAGTGAGGGATATGTGATAATCTTTTAAAATGTATTTAACATATATTTATAGTTTGTTTGAATATACAAAGTAAAGTCATGATATGTAATTAAATTAATATAAAATTAAAGTTTTATTTAGATTTGTAAATTAAATTTCTTATGATAATAGTTTTTTTTAAAACGAGAAAATTTCACTGATTGTGAAAACTATCAACTTTTTCAAATTCATAAATAATCTTACGAAATGAGTGATGCACAACCCACAAAATAATATATTAAAACATCCTAAGACATCACAAATTGTCACTATTTATGGACCCTAATCTGGATCGATGATCTAGCCATGACTAGGTTGACAAGTCGCATATATAGGCATGTTCTTTTCAGATCTTTGTGATAACAAACCTGTCGTTTTATAAATATTCACTAATCAACACTAATAATAATTAATTATTATTTAATATAATATTTCCACATAATGCGAACGATATCATCATACGCATGAATCCCCTTTTAGAAAATTTAAAATGGTAAAAAAAAAATTGTCTACAAAGTATAAATATTTTTTAAAAATTATAATTTGAAATCTTAAATCAAGTTTTTTTTGTTAAAAATTAAATATGAAAAAATAATCATATATTTAAACACTAATTTTAAATCATAATGCATAATTACCAATCAAAACACAGACTGAAAAATGAGAAGCCCACCATTATATTCTTTTCATAGGAATTTTGGCCATCTCTCTTTGGGAGCTATCTAAACAAATAGGAAAAAGAAATTGCTAGATCTTTCTACATGACCCCTCAAATAAATGTATAGGCCCCCATGTCTCATGTACCAACTTATAACCATCACATTTTTTTCTATTGGTATCAGGTATTTATATTGAATCTATAAATACAAAATACTTAGAAATGATTTGGTATAAAAAATAATAACGTATGAATTAGTTATGCGTAAATCAGTAATGTAAAGTTTTTTTTTTTAATCAAATGTTTGATATATTGTTTTTCTTTAAATTTTGTGTTTGGATTAAAACTTTATAAAAAGCTTCTTTCAAATTATAAATTTGAATTATTATGTCACGATCCAAAAATGGACGTGATGACACTCGTCTTATCCCACCAAGACAAGTCAGCCTAAAACCAAATATCTAACAAAGTGCGGAAGTAAATGACAATCCAACAACAATTCCTATTATGAAACCAAGTCATATTAATCCAATCCCCAAAATCAGGTTGTCACGTGCACAAGCCTCTAATGTACATATTAGAATTGAAATAAAATAGGAGTCTAAAATGAAGTTGTCTTTCAAGTAAAAACAAAATCATAAACTGGAGTAGGAAAGTTCGCTGAGATGACAAGCAGCTACCTCACAATCCTCCACAAGATGCCTCGGAAACGAAAAGAATGACAGGTATCACGAAGATCCAGGCTCGTATCCTACAAAAATTTGTAGAAGCAAGGGGTGAGTACCAAACCACGCGGTACCCAACAAGCAAACCTCTAAACACAAGTTAAGTGAACAAAATACGGGCACTTCTTACACCATATCTAAACCTCCACGCTACAGTCTAACAGTTTACAGTTTACCAAACACACAACTCAATAACCACACTCTATCAGTTTACACATTCTCAATAACAACTCAATATTCAACAGTCACGATTTTCACAGAGAAACACTCACAAAATCAGCAAAACACGTGTTCAAGTTCATCAATAATAAAATGTGTAATGCCATGAGGTGCAATGTCAAGTATAGTGATGCATGTCTTCCCTAACGATACACACCCGCTGTCTCTCAGTCCGGGACCCATGGGGGACATATCTGTCCATGCATCTGTCGCGGAGCACGACACGACCCTCGATAATAGTAACCTTCGCGGCGCGCGATACGTCCCTCGAAATATGATATCCATCGCGGCGCGCGATACGACCCTCGAAATGGTACATCCTCTTACCACAACCATGTCTCAAGTACAATGCAAATTACATGTTCAAATGAAAAAAAATGAGGAGATAACCATTTTGATACCAAAGCTCAATTTACAACAAGGAATACAACACCAACAAATAAGCAACAAGTCTCCAAATCATTCTCAACATCACACAAGAAAATACACGAATTTCATACGCTTAACAAGGGTTTAGAAATCCACTTGCCTTAGCCAATTGAATAATTACTCTTGGACTTGAGCCTTCCCTTTCCGTTGAGCTTCTGAACCAATGGAATCTATTAAAGTATATATTCACAATAAGGTTTTCAGAACTAACAACACTCACACTTTTATGTGTTTAACCTTTACCCAAAAATACACCCCAACTTCATAATCAAATTTGTAATTATTGATACCAATTCACATGCCAACTCTTTATATCTCATCAAATTTCAAGTCTAGGGTTATATCATAATTTCTCCCAAACATTATAACTTTAATAGTATACTATAATACACCCAATATTTAATCACCTATATTGATATATCAAATTTTTGATCATAATGAGATAATAAAATAACAATTTCTAAATATAGAAACCACTGGTTTCAAAACCAGTGGTGGAAATCCTATAAAATAAAAAAAAACGCCAACACTTCACATATATATAATATTATAGTTATACCAAGTATGCCATACCATCACTGCCAATAGAGGGGTAACTCGTTTCCTTACTTAGATTATTTTATTAATTGGCCAATTAAACCACACATTAAACAATATAAAAAGAAAACTATATTCAATTATATATGACCCCTTTTGTCCTTTTCTTAAAGTTTCAAACAATACCACCCTAATAAATTTATACATATGAGATGTTAACACTTACTTGTTTTTTTTTCCAGCCGCAACGAGTTCTTCAACTCGTTCTTCTCCTCTCTTGTTGTCGCTCAGGTAAGGTTTTCGCCTCTCCTTCTTTTCTAAATTAATTATTTATTAAACTGATCAAAACCATTAACTTATTTTATTTTTTTATATATATATACATGACCCTAATAGTATAAAATCTTAAATAACTGATCACTTTAGCCCACTAACTATCTATTAATTTTTATTATTATTATTATTTTTTTTCTACAATTACTCATAAATAAATTAACTCAAGTTATACGAATAATTTAAATTTTCCAAAAATAACCTCACGGGTCATTACATATTATGAGATGGTCTACTTCATGTAATTTTGTCAAGATAGATAATTGTTGTTCATCCTATTTTTCTAAGATACTTAGAATAAAAACATTGAAGAACCTGATACGAAATAACAAAATTTAAAGAGTATCATTCAAACTAGAGAATTAAAATCAATAGAGAAATTAGAGTCAGAAACAAATTAGAAATAATATTCAAAATATTTTTTTCAAAGAAAAAAATCGAACCCACTGAATGCACATTGTGTCTTTAAAGGAAATTATTCCCCTCAAGTACACAAGGTTAATGAAATATATTCTCTTAGGACAGAAAGATCTTATTCACTCGTGTATCGATACTTAACCTTAAGATGTCAGCGAAGCACTCAACGACATTAAAGTACACTTAAAATACTAGATTTAGTAGTAGACGATCAAAAGTCCAGAAAATTGATTGTTTTAAAAGGAGAGGGAATTCTTATTCATATACAACAAAGGGTAGTACGAACAAATATTTATTGTGCCTTATTGCAAGGTCATAACCTTTTGAAAAGTTACAACTATTCGGAAAGGTCATAACCTTTCATAAAAGTCACAATTTTTCATAAAAGCCGCAATTTTTCATTAAAGTCACAACTCTCCATAAAACTCGCAACTCTTCATTTTCTATTCAACACCTTTTAAAACCCAACATAGTTAGGAGAAGAACAATGTGTTGTCATGTTTGCTATTTTCTCACTTGAATTATTTTAGAGGGTAAATAATTGTCATCTTAATAAATTGATCATTCACAAAACATCAATTTTCAATTTATAAAAAATAGACCATCTAGTTTTAAAACTGAAAAGACGATAAACAATAGTAAGATCGAATAAACCATCTTCATTTACACATAAAGTTTGCAAGTTGCATTTATTAAACGTCTCTCTTTAAATAATAAAATTTTTAAACCAATTTCATTTATATTACTAGTATAAATATAAACATAAAACCAAGAAAATAAATAAAATGACTAAAAGAATTTGAGGAATATATTTTTCTTTACTTAATTAGATCAATCTCGTGGTATTAAGCCCTATGTATTACTTATACCATCAAATAGAACGTATAGTTATACATCCTACAATACTATGTAGGGTGTATAACTAATACATGAACTAGTTATACATAAGTTTAATTTTTTTAAATACCATACAAAATACATGAACTATTTCTAATCCACCCTATGAACCGATCTCTCAACGCGCACTCATATATATATATATATATATATATATATATAGTATAAGTTTACTTTGGTTTATGGACAAATATTATCAATTAAATACTCATGATCATCTCTACAAAATTGATATGATTTGCTTTAAGGAAATGCATTATTTAGTGCCTTTGTCTAGGTAAACCGTACGTTTATTTGATAAGTATGTGCACTTCTAAAAATATACTTCTATTTGCACTTTGATAAGTATATGCCAATTATAATTTTTTTTTAAATTTAGGTCCTGTTTCCAATGAAACATTCCTACCCTTCCAATTAAGTATGGTAGACCTAATTTCAATTGTTTCAAACTTCATTATATAAATATAAGTAATACATTAATTCAAATCAGGTATGATATCCATTCATCACATCGAAAGGTTATTTTTCGAAATAAGTGATGAAATGCGAAAGAAACATATAGATATGCAATATCATTAGTACATACTATAAATGCGATATGAAGTATATATTGTGATAAATTAATAATAATATATGTACTTATACTTCACAATTACATAGTGATTATCATAGTTAATGACAATTTAGTACTCCAAGCAATTAAAAAAAGGACTATATAGAATGAGGAGCCACGTGTCCATACAAAATAAGGTCATTGATTATGTCATAGTCAGACCAACACGTGTCCCAATAAAAGAGGTCTGGTTGACTTACATTTCAACCATTCATAGTACAACATTCTCTAGATCATTGTCTAATATTGTTAATAATCTATAAAAAATTTGGGATTATATATTTAAGTTTTCTTATTTGCTTAAAAGAAAGGGAAAATGCACAAGTACCCCTCTCAATCTATGTCGAAAATTTCAAAGACACACTTATACTATACTAAGGTCCTATTTATAAGTAATTTTCTACTCCTTTTCAGTCTACGTGACACTAGCTTGAAAAAAAATTCAACCAGTGTTGAGCCCACAAGATAGTGTCACATAGACCGAAAAAAGGGTAGAAAATTATTAATTAAATAAGTTCAGGGGGGTAATAGAACCTTAGTATAGTATAAGTGTGTCTATGAGATTTCGGACATTGATTGAGCGGGTACTTGTGCATTATCCCTAAGAGAAATAATTAGGTAGTGATTTAAAAGGTTCATGCATGGAAAGGTATATGAAATCAGAGTCATTCTCTAAAGAATTATTTCACAAAATGCCAACCAATAAAAATTTCTAAAATTTAGATAATCATATTTTTTTAATAATTGAAATGATTTAATTTATTGATCATTACAAAAATATTATTTAAAGCCATAATAAATTCAAAAAAATAAATAAAATTTGTTTATGCTCTATCTAATTAATCAATACCAACATATGGAGTATATTTTAAAGGTTATATTATTTGAGCAAATACTAATGAAGCAGAGCTGTTTAATTTCAATTAGAACGACAAAATATATTTTGGTCAAGAATCTTCGATTTTCAATAAGGACACATGACAATTATCCAAAATTGAGTTGCTTATTATTTGAGCAAGAACTAATCGTTTCCAATTAGGAAATGAAGAGTATCTTCTAGTTGCAAGAGTCTATTTTCGATAAGGACATACGACAATCATTCTAAATCGAATTACTTATTATTTGAACAAAAACTAATAAAGGAGGGCCGCTTAAAATTAGGAAGAGATGAGTATGATCTTTTGATTAAATTACATTTTCGACGAAGACATATAATAATGATTTAAAATTAAATTATTTATTATTTAAGTAAAAACTAGCAAAGCGCAACGATTAATCTTGAAAAGGAATGGATTACTTTTTTTCCCTTCCCCTTATGAGGGTGGGGGCCTATAACTTTTTGAAGTGATTGGATTGCACCATTTGCACATAAGTAACTTTAAAGAATTGGTGGTGATGATTAAGCCTCTCTTTTATATGTTCATCCAAAAACCATATGTTTAGTTAGTTAGTGAGGAGACAATTAACATGTGGTGATCATATGTTATTTTCCCCCATATTAGGTTTGGTTCAATATGTTTGCTTTAACCCTAGTGAAGTATATTATATACCCACTATATATCTTCACTATGCCTTTTAGAAAGTTTTTCAGTATTTTAATATTTTATTATGTATTTTTTTTGTAAGTTGACTCGATTGAAAATTAATAAAAGAATCATGTTTTATGGACGATGATAAGTAAGGGCGAAGCGGTGGGGTGGGTGGGGGTGGGGGATTATTTTTGCAAATAAAATGTATACTATATCAAATTTCAATTACTTTGTTGTATATAATTAAAATTAGAATTTTCAAAACCCTTCTAATTATTTTGATACAACTTCGATATTGATACTACATTTTAAAGACTTTATGTAAGAGTTGCATTAATGTGTCATTGTTATATATGTAATGTAAAATAATAGTAACTTTTAATGTGATATACAAAGTATTGATCAAGAGTATCATAGATTCGTTGAGGGTAATATTTTACTATAAGAGTTTGTATTTATGCATGCAATGCTCAAGAAAGATTTGATTTACGTGGCAGAAATTGCAGCCATGCAAAGGTTGCACTCCTAACTCATTATTTACCAAAAAATAAATAAATGTTTGTTCTATCTTAAGAACGAATATTGAGTTTTGTTTTTATCGGCATTCAAAATCTGTAACGGAATTTCGACTAAAGCAAAACTCATTTGGAGTGATACTTTCAATAAAATTTTCTCTATATCCTTAGAATTTCTGGCTAAGAGTAAAACAATTCAACATTGCAGGATACCCTAATGAGTTGCTAATAAAAAAGAAATTACTAGATAATGTGCAACATCGTTACATCACTAGAATTTGTGGAAAAACTTATTAATCTTTAGCCAATTTGTATACTTTACATTCCATTTTGGTTCGACTCAATTTATTTTTATTAATTTCTTGTTATAATATGAGATAAGGAACTAGTATTCCTATGACCAGAATTTCAGAGACACACCTTAATTAAACTAAGGTCATATTACTTTTGATTCTTTGTTTTTTTTTGTAATTTTGTACACTTTTTTGGCGTACGTGGCCTCCAAACATCTCCCACACGCCTCACTTAAGTGGAGTCACAGAGTGTACCACATGAGCCAAAAGGTGTACAAAATTACACAAAAAATAAGTTTAGAGGTAATAAAAACTTAGAGTAGTTAAAGTGCGTCTATGAGATTTCAGTTATAGTCTAGGGGGTACTTATGTCTTATACCTTATAATGTTAAATGTATACAATCTCTCTACCTATGTAGGATTAAAGTCTGCGTACATTTTATCTTCTACAGATCCCACTTGGTTGTTGTTATTGTCATTAGGGGCGGATCCACAGAAGTCACTTTGTTGAAAAATAACACCGTATAAATATATATATATTTGATCAATTTTTAAAATTTTATATGTATATATTAACTTTTGACTCCCTATTCCCACATTTTAGTTTTATTTTTTATATGTTGAACCTTGATTGTCATTAATGTGTTATACAACTTATAATATTAAAAAAAACTATCACTTAAATTATTGAATCAAATAATGTTCGATTCGATTTGACTTTTTATAAAAACAATTACATATCTATACAACCGACATACGTACTATCAAGTTAGGAGTAATGCTTACACAAATGATTAATCAATGGGAAAAGTATTTTATAAAAATATAAATTAAAATTCTTTGGCGTCACCAAGTTCGTCACTTAAGATATTTAAGCCACAAAATGGTTTATAAAAATGTAATTAATTAGTGGAACTCGAGAGAATTAGTGGAAAAATCACAGTAATCAAGAAAAGTTAATTAAAAGTAAAGCAGTAATTAAGGGCATGTGATTAGAGTACTGCAAAATGATGAATCTGCTTATATCGAGAGAATTGCTAGATGTGGAATGTTCTTGATTAAATTTAATTAAATTAATTAAGTCGCTAATTGCATGATGTGGAGTTATCTCCTCCATAATAATTAAAGTTGTGTGCACTTTATGTTCACTTTGACTAGCTATATCATACATCTACTTTTTCTATAGATTTACTAAATTAAATTTTGAGGATAGTTGACTTTGCATCATAGTCCCTAATCACAAATTCATAATACATATATAGGAGGAACTACATCTATAATATAAGGGCGTGAAACAATTACTTTTAACTGATTTGACTGTTTTTTTTTAAAAAAAAATTATGTTTGCTATGTTTACGTGGAGAAAATGAACGAAAAACGAGATGAATATACTATTTTTAAATTGATTGATAGATAGTCTAATCTGTTATGATAGATTGAAAGAGATGGAGAGGAAATCAATCTCTCATTTCTATCTATTGGTGAAATAGCTATTTATTATTGATCCATCTAAAATAAATTGATATTATGTGATGTAGTCGATCTACATCATACGTAGAGTGACCAAGCTCTTTTAGGCCATATCCGTTCTCTTTATCCATCAGTCTAATGCATGAAGTGATCTTATTGAGGAAAAAATTTCAAAATATAGTTGTCTTGCTCGACGTCCAGACACATTCCTCTCTCTCCCTGGTATAGTTCCACCTAGAAAGAAAGAGCGTAGAGTCCCGATTCGACATGTGGGTCCGCTAACATATAGTCACACCGAAAGAAAGAGCGTAGAGCCATGATCCGACCTGTGGATCCACTAATATATAGCAAGAAGTTGAGTTTGAACTGGCGAACCAAAGTTACTTTCGGAACAATATTTCGTACATGTGAATGTATTCATGCATTAATAGTTTTGTTCTATACTTCTACTAATTATACCTTGTTTGGTACACTTTTTCAAACTACGTATAATCAACGATACATTCTACTTGATATTATGTATAACTAATAAACGACAAACCATGATATTAGTAATGAAAGGGTCTCGTGGTCAAGGGGTAAAATTGTCCAAAATCATATAAAATATGTAGATTCAGTTTCAAGTAGCACATGGTGATCAAGCTAATGTAGTAGTTTATGTTCTTCCTTGTTCAGTCAGTGTAATACATGATTTGAAATGTGTAATTTGACACATATTTGACACATATATCTATATATTACATGTCGAAAATACTGAAAATTCATCGTACTTTTGAAAATATACATATATCTATGTTAACATTTCGAAAATACTGACAACTAAACTCATATAATGTAAGCTCCATCTTACTTTCATTAGATTGAAGGATACAATATCTCAGAGGACAACTCTATTTAAGTTAGCTGCAACAATCTGTTCATAGAGGAATCTGAATGGCACGATTCGATTGTTCTTCAATGACTTATAATTCATCATGCTTAGATGCATATCCTGCAAAGTAACGGATTTTGTGTAGAACATTAATCAGACAAAGAATCTTAATGGCAACAAGTATACTTTAGTCTCTGATTCTTTTAATTAATAGGCTATCAATTTCACCAGAAAGGTGGCACACGAGGGGGGCCGAAACTTACCTCCAAAAATACATCACGAGATTGATTGCAGTCGATCTCTCCAAAAAAAAAAAATGCTAAAATAGGGATTACATTTCAATTCTAGTCAGTATGCTTGGTACATCAACCAAGCAAAAGACAGGTACGGTTATTTTCTTAAGGGAAAAGGGGCAAATATACGTATCAATTTAGCGATTTAGAGTAGATATAACCTTCTTAAAAAGATGTGCATAGACCCCTCCGTCGTCTAACAAATAGTGCATATTTACCCCTTTTAAATCAGTTTTAGGATTTTACTGCACCATTTGTTACAGGGTATATATGCACCACTTTTTTAGCAAGAGGTATATACACTCTAAATCACAGTTGAGGGATATATTTGCCCCTTATTCTACATATTTAGTATTGTATTGTCTTTTCTTTTGTTTGGTTCGGGAATTGGGGGAGGAGGGCATCTGCACTCGAGAGGAAGGACATTTTTCCTCTCATATAATCTCATCTCGAACCCTGGAGGTTTAGAGGAACCATTTAAAAGGTTTAGAAGCAATATAGAAGAGGCAATGGATTGGAAGTGTAGGAATCCTTGTAACTGTTAATCCCATGATCCCAGAGGCTGAAGGACTAAATTCGTTTGTCTCAATCTAAAAAAGGTTAATGGAGGTATGCATAAGCCTATAATCTAAAAAGTAATGGTTGTTGATGCCTGAACAACATGTCACAGCCAGCAAAACCGAATATTATTAACATGTCATAGCCAACAAAAACCGCCTTTTCTTTTCATTGTCAAGAATAAAATGTATACACATAATTAGAACATAAAATGGGGTTAGTAATTTGACCTGATGATGTCGTTTTAAAGAAGAATGATATTTCCCGGCTAGCAGACTGAGGTGAGTCAGAACCATGAACACAATTCTCCTGTAAGTTCAGCCCACATATGGCTCTGACACTGTATGTATAAAGACACAGTTGAAAAAACATGTCTTGTTCAGAATTAACAAAAGCCTAAAAATAATTTTCAATATAAAAGGACAACTTGGGCTGACAATTTCTTTAACTATGTGCTATGTATGGAGTCTAAGGCACTACCAACAACTTTAACATCGTCAATCATTGAGGTAGTCGAGAACCAAACTTGCAAATGCTCATGACAAAGAAAGCGAGAAGATGCTAGCTGTTATAGATATAATGTTAATCATATCTGGCACGAGAAGAGTCACATAATTTCAAAGAATATCAGTAAAAATAATGTATTATTTCCACGAAGGAGACAAATTCTTTGGGAAAGTAACCTCATATTAAGGGAAATCAAAGATACATATATTTCACTATGTTTCTTTTTTAACAAGCAAATCTTTGAGAAAGCATTTTTTTATTTCAATAACCATGGTGTTGGGGCCAGCTTGCGGCTTTCTCGCACCTCGACTAATTCTACAGGATACTTGTCACCCCCAAAAGCAACAAGTGTCATAACTCTGTCCACCAAGTCTACAACAAAAGGAAAAAAATCACCTAGTGTTTTTTTCTTTATCAGGATTTGAATTTGAGACCTCGTGACTCTCAACCTACTTCATTGCCACTAGGTCACATGAGTTAAATTGAGGTAGTAACCCTTTTTTGCAAGGAAGGAAAACTTATCTATGTCTATCTATTTAGTTTTCTAATATTCTAACTATATTGCCCATGCAATAGTAATAGACGTAAAAATAGAAAAGAAAAGGAAGAGAGGAGGTCTAAACCTGTGAGGATGAGTAACCTTTGCCTTGAGTGGGTCTGTGGGACCAATTAATGCACGCCAATCAGCTATGGCATTCCCTTTCTCCAGAACCATTATCAACACTGGACCACTGCCGATAAATGGTTAACGAAGGAAAAAAGGAGTAGTAAATGGATGAGAAGGGAGGAGGAGCAGCTGTAAAAAATTCTCACGAGAAATCAGTCTATGAAACTATTCTAATTCAACATAATAGCATATATCCGATTGACAGATCTTTCACTAATTACATGGACAAAAGACCTTTTTTTTCCTCAATAAACAAGGTACTTTATTTGAAATGGATGAAAAGGCAGCAATCAGGTATATTAAACTAAATCTTTAAACCACTCAAAAGATTCGTACAACTTTCTAAAGTATGTACTTTTTGATGAAGAGTTTTCTATATCATTCATACAAAATTTATATCTCTATAAAGGTTTCTATATCATTTAGAGAACTTATTTTTGTTTCTTTCGATTGAAGAATATATATCTTTTACAAACCTTTGTTCCATTCAATTGTGTCTCAAGTATACGATTACACAACCAAGATACTTGGACTTCCTTTTGATTTAAAACACTTCAACGATGATAGACATTCCGAAACCATCCCACTCCAAAAGGCACATAAAATATGCTCAACCATATGAAAAAGGAGGTGATTCACGTACTTCTTCATCCTTTCTCACACAAAACACCCCATACAGAGTTTTCCCTATCTTTGCAAACTATCCAGGTGATTTTGCAATACTTATCATTCACAACAAAAATAGCTGCCTTACAGGTGCTTTTGTCTAGCAAATGCCTCGATGGAAGTAACATCCTTCATCACCACTGACTGAACAGGGAGTAGGAAACACTAAAGCTCCCAATTTTCTGTCAACAAACAAACAAGGGTTTTTGCTTCCTGTCCGGCTGTCCCATATTTCCAAAACCGTACAACCTATGCCACCTTCCAATCGTTCTGATCGCTGAAGAACCTCAAATCTCACTTGTTTGGAATATTAATTAATAGTTTCTTTCGTATTTGTTCGGAATTGACTAATTATATTCTTTATATGATTTTTTCTGGGGTTCTATCGCTACTGTCTTGGGGAAATGATCATTAATGATAACAAGGATTCAAGTGAAGTTAAATACTTGAGTTTGTGTTATTCTAATCCGTAAAATTCAATCTATCCTTTACTCTTTCTAAGTGATCTCCTCATATTTGTTGCGTTCTGCTGAGTCGTGTGATATGAAGTGGTATCAGAGAGTTATCACTCAATATACTACTTCCTGTTGTCCTGTTAAAAGAGCAAATATAATAGCTCCAATCTAGAGGTAGATGCAACAGTCATGTTAGGCTGCAATGCCTTTTGGTTATGTAACAACTAACAACCATCATCAAATATCGTCCATTTTCAAAAGGAAATGATTCTTTTCTTTACAAATTCTTAGCTTAACCGTATAAATGTTCTCAACAACCACTTGATACCAAATTAAACTAGCCTACACCCTATACTATAACCTGCAGTTTTTACTTCCCTCAAAACGGAATGGGGATCACTAGAAAATTCAGAATCAAATACCATCTCTAGACGGGAAACGTTTACCTGGTCATGTATTCAACAAGGCTTGGAAAGAAGCTCCTTGAAGAATGCTCAGCATAAAAGCTTTTCACACGATCCTCATCAAGCTGAATGAGCGATTCCTCTGTGATTTTGAATCCATGATTGAGAATTGTCTCCTTAACGGAATTTGTATGGTTTCCAGAAACACCATCTGGCTTTATTATAGCCAATGTCCTTTCTGCTTCTGTAGAAGACTCTGCCGAACATCTACAACATTAGAACATTGACAAAAGAGAAGCACGGAATGTGAGTATTATAGCCGACTCCGATTGAATAAAGTCGAATGGCTATAGGGAACTAAAGTCCGACCAACTCACGAGAAATGAGTTAGATATTTTACACACTCAAGTAACAGTTATTATCTCAGAAAGTCACCTCTCTTCTCGATTCCAATTTTCTTCACAAAGAAAGTGACTTTCTAAATAATAACTATTAGCTGAGCGATCATATAAGAAATCTAAGTCGAGTATGAGAGCAACAAAAAAATAGTCACAATATACACATGTAAACAATGAAATTTTGTGGACAAGCCCAAACATATTAGGGTTATTGGAGGTCGGCTACTCTACCCTAAACTCTAGCTCACGCTTATATAAACGGTAGTATCTCGAATATCCCATAAATTCTTGGTGATTCACATTGTTTAGCTGACTGCAGTTAGAAAATTTATTGCAAACAACACAATAATAGGGAGAAAGAACCACAATAATAATTGTATAAAAGGCAAGAATATGGCCTTAATGTTCAAAATCACCACAATAATTGTACTAATACTTCAATCCTAAACTTTTTTTGGGAATTAATTATAGGAATGCTTTGTATCTATTCATTTTCAGTACCAAAAATGGTTTGTGCAGATAATAAAAAAGACAGTAAGCAAGTGAAACTCACCTGTTAGGAAGAGAGAGAATGGACAGCAGGAAGAAGGGAAGCAACATTTTTATGAAGAATTGAAGAAACTGAAAAAAATTACAAAACATTGCAACAATTTTACCAAATTGATATAAGAATTTCAGAAGCAATTATATTTGGGGGGAGAAGATGCTCATTCGGACTAGCCACTTTGACTAAGGGGCGAAAATCCTTGGACCCATAGTTGCCATTTTTTTTAAAAAAAAAGTAACATGAGTTTTAATTAGGGCAATTATCGGTTCGATTCGATTTTGGAGTTGATTGATTTGATTTATGGGAAAAGGATCTGACAATTTTGTTATTTAGAGTTGATATATCCCTTGTTATGAAAGTGGCTCATATATACCCCTACTTGTAAACAAATGGCTCACATATACCCTTTTCCTCTAACGGAAATGAAAAAAATAATAATTTTAATCTAAATTTTTATTATTTATTTCTAAAAAATATAATCCCATATGAGTAAATTTAATCCTCGTCAAACATATTCTTTTTGATTTAATGACTAATTTATAATTATTATTTTGATAATCAAATTTATTTATGTTTCACAAATATTCTTTTAAAACTTATTGTAGATGACCAAATTTTTCTTCGAATACGAAATTAAATTACAATACACACACAAAAAAAATAGTTTAATTTTTTATTCTTTAAACTAAGGAATGAAAGAAAAAAAAATAAGAATAAGAAATTCAAATAATTATAATAAAAAAGTCAAAAAATAATTTATGTATGAAAAAAAATTAAAATATACCTTGAACTTTGATAGAAGAATCATATATACCCGTAAATAATTTTTTAAAAAAAAATTAGAAGTAATAAATATAAATTTAAAACCATTTTTTTAACTTCCGTTAAATGAAGGGTATATGTGAGCCATTTTGTAACGGCAGGGGTATATGTGAGCCGTTTGTATAACGGTAAGGGCATATATGAGACACTTTTATAACGTGGGTATATCAGCTCCAAATGACAAAGTTGAGGGGTATATCAGACCCTTTTCCCTTGATTTATTCATTATTAATTTGTAAACAAGATAAATCATTAGAGAGCCCTTTGACTTATTGATCGCTTTCAGTTTGATTATTAATTTAACAGTTAAGATTTAACCAAAATCACTTAACCAGAAGTCAAGCAAGAATCGACTTCACACACTAAGAATATCATCATTATCTGAGAAAGAGCTTAAAAGATCAAATAAGATGAAGTAGAAACAAGGTGACGAACTAAATGAACAACGCACGTGATTTGACATATTGCATTTTGCTAATAAGTAAAAATCGATAAATTATAAAATAATCGAGAGTTGGGACAACTAGAAACGAAATTATGAGGCCACAGTCTAAGTCGATCAACAGTTTTATATATCAAATAGTATAAATATAGAATAATTGAGAGTTTGAGATAACTAGAAGATGCATATTAAGGAGATGTGGATGTTAAGGTGGATGTGAAGTCATACTAGGAGCGATAAGAGAAGAAATGAAGATATCTGGAATAATATAGGAGTAACTTTTTTGGTGAACAAGATGATGAAAGCGAAACTAATATAATTTGGACATGTGGAGAGCCGATGCATAGAAGCACTTGTAAGGAGGTGCGTAAGGTTGGTTATATAGTGTACAAATAGAGGTAAATGTAGATCAAAGAAGTATTGAGGAAAGGTGATAAAAACATGATATGATCCAACTTCAGGTCACAGAGGATATAATTAACCCTAGATAATTAAAAGGGTGTGGTGAGCATGTATTATGATAGAAAGTTGGATGGTAGTGTGATATATTGTCTTGCTTAGGGTGGCTGGTGATTGCGATGGTAAGTTGTATTATTGTAGTTTTCTCATTATTTATTATGTTTTCTTATAATTTATCCTAATACTATGTTGTTTCAATTATCACATGATTTTATTGTTTTCGCTGACTTTCACACTTTTTCGTTGTTATTTGTTATGTTCTCTTCATTGACTTCTTCATCTTTATACTGAGATTTATTGCACTTGAGTTGATGATCATTCTCGCACAGAATGTCTACTTTTACGAGATAGTGATAAGATCTATGTACATTTTATTATTTCCAGATCTTACTTGTGAGATTTCACATACTCTGTTATTGTATCGAAATCACTAAATGAATAACCTATTATCAAGATTTTCTTTTGTTTGCTTCCTTCTTCTTTCCAAATTCATGTTAATTATGTTGAACATTTTTATTATAAAATAATTATACAAGCTTATGAGTATTTTAATAATTTTAAAAATATATATGTATAAATCATGTTATTTTAAAGTCAAATATTTCTCCCTAATAAATAGAGCCGTCAATGGGCTAGGCTCGTTTGGCCTGTCTGGCCTAATCCGGAATTTAATAGGGTTAGGCTAAGATTTTTTGAGCCTATTTTAGAAGGGCAACTTTCACATATAGCAAACAAAAAATTCATATTTGTATGCTATAGCAAACTTTGCATAATTGCGCTCCATAGCAAACATAAAACTGTATAATTTGTTATACATATACAATTGTATAATTCGCTGGCTTAAATTGTATAATTCGTTGGCCTATTTCGCTGCAATTGTATAATTTTTTTGCATACAGTTGAATCGAATTAAATGTATGTATATTACATAATTATAAGTGTATAGAAAGAAGATATATGTTTTTCTCGCTTTATACAAAAACACAAACACAATATATACACTTCTGTTGTATAAAGCTAGAGAAAATTGTATTTAACTACAATTGTATAATTCGCAATTGTATAATTCGTTGGCCTTTTTCTCTGCAATATTTGAAGTAAAATGTTTGTAAATTGTATAATTAAGTGTATGACACGAAGATATACATTTTTGCATGTGTATATACAATTTTCTCTCGCTTTATACAATATAGAAACAGAATAATACACTTCTGTGTATAAAGCGAGAGAGGCGAGCGAGAATGGAGAGTGGCGAGCGAGATTTTTGGAAGAGAGACGCTGGCAAATTTTAGCTAATGTTTGCTATGGAGCACAATTGAATCAAACCCTAGTTATTCCATTTAATTTAGGTTATTAGTTTGCTACTATATACAATTTTCCCATTTTAGAAAAGAGCTTTTTAGCCTGGCCTGAATATGTCTGTTGATTTGATGGACTTAAGAAAGATAGGAAGGGCCGGCCCGTGGACCAATAATAATTAATTAAAAAATATAATATAATATTAAAATTCAAAATTAAAGAAGGTCCAAATTCAAAATAATTAGATTAATATTTTTATTTATATATTTATACTTTTACTTGAAATTTTTTTTTAATAAATATAGATAATTTCAGAGACCTCCCTCCAGGCTTCGCTCTATAATACTCATCTTTCCTGTGGTTTACGAAATTACGACTACCTCCCTTATTTTCATTTTCTTGTAACCATTCTTTAAACCTATTTAAATAAATATAAATTAATTTAGATTTGACAAATTTACCCTTATATATGAATGTTTAGATCTAATTTTTAATGATTTATCTTTATTCGTTGGATCATGTTTCTTCTTCGCTTGTGTAAATGTTTAACTAGAATAAAATCTTATCGTTCTTATTGAATTTCTTTCTTGGAAAGTTCAATTGTGTCTTCTATTTGAAAAAATTGTTGCCGGAAAATGATGGGTTATTGTGGGGAAAATTTTTACGTGAAGTGGTAAAGGTGAAATAGAGATAAAGAGTTAGTATTTGGTGAAAATGTAGGTCAGCTTAGTTGAAGACTTTGATTTTTGTTGGATTAAAAAAAAAAGTCTTTGTGTTAATTTATTTTTAAAGTATTTGTTAAATGAGTTATTTTTTATATAATATTTATTAATAAGAAGTAATTTATATAAAAAAGAGTAAAATTGTCAAATCTATATTAATTTATATTTATTTTAAATAGGTTTAAAAAATAGTTACAAGTAAATGAAAATACGGGAGGTATACGTAATATCGTAAACCAAAGGGGGGAGGTATACGTAATATCGTAAACCAAAGGGGAGGTGAGTGTTATAGAGGAAAACATGGAGGTCTCTGAAATTATCCCTAATAAATATTTTAAAAATAATTTTATTTTGATTTGATTAACAAGTACTAACATTAACATCATATAACATTGTTTTATCGATATTTATGATAATATTTTAAAATTATAATTTAAAATTTAATTAATAATTATAAAAAAATATAATATTTTTAAAAAATGAGTTGACCCGTCAAACCAGTTGCCCACGTACTTGTGAATTGGGCTGATCTTTTTCTAGCTCACGCCAAAATGGGCTAGGCCGACCTGACCCGTATAATGTCAAAGCCTCTATGAATTAGTCCGGATGAGATGGACTAGCCCATATTGACAGCTCTATTAATAAATCAAACACATGAAAAATGATTTGCCAACAATATTTAAAAAATTTTGATCAAAGACCAGCTGAATGTCTTTTGAATGAGTGTGAAAAAATTAATTACACTAGCTTCATACACAATTGAATTAAATTGATCCTTAATTTTTACACGCCATCTTTATTGCCTTTTGACTTATTAAATTGATCCTTGGCAGCTTGATGATAGAACTTAGGCTCAGTGTCGATTGAAAGATTAGCAATGCAACATTGATAAGAGGGAGACAAGTTACTGTAATCAATGCTATTTTCCAGTGAGTACAAACAGTTGGACTTTGATCTGGACTTGAATGTAGTAATAAAATCCTTTTGCCAAAGTGGAGGCCTAGAAGTTCTAGTTGATTGTCGTCTGTTGGAGCTCAAAGATGAATCATCTAGAGTTGGTTGATCCTGTTGATGATGATCCTCAAGACCATTGTCAAATGCCTGTCCATCAGTATCAATGGGATCATTTACATAGTCAAGATCATCAGATCTGGCTGACAAATCTGAAGATTCATTAGATAATACAGTATCTTGTATATCATCAAAACAATGAGTTTGAAAAGGAAATATAGATTCATTAAAAACCACATCTCTACTGACATAAAAGACCTTATTTTGTAGATCATAAAGTTTGTATCCCTTCTGTGTAGTGCCATAACCCATAAGTACTGACTTGATGGCTCTAGGACCAAACTTATCAGATCTCAACAATGTAGTTGCATGACACAAACATCCAATGATCTTCATGTAGGACAAATCTGGTGGCTTTCCAAATAGCATTTCAAAAGGAGACTTATGAAGTAACACAGTGGATGGAATTCTGTTGATGATATGAACAGCAGCTAAAGCACATTCTCCCCAAAACTTGATTGGGATATTGCCTTGAAATCGAATAGCTCTTGCTGTCTCCATTATATGTCTATGTTTTCTTTCCACTACACCATTTTGTTGAGGTGTATATGGACAAGAACTCTGATGTATAATACCTTGAGAGTTAAACAACTCACACCTGAGCATTAAAGAACTCTCCACCATTATCTGATCTAAACATTTTAACTTGGACATTGAATTGAGTCTTAACCATAGCAAGAAACTGTTTCAATATGGTAGAGACATCAGACTTAAGATGCATGAGATATATCCATGTCCATCTAGAGTAATCATCAACCAAAGTAAGAAAGAACTTCATTTTATTATGAGTTGTAATCTTGTAAGGTCCCCATACATCCATATGAACTAAATCAAAACTTTGTGAACTTCTAGTACTGCTATTATGAAATGGTAGTCTGACTTGTCTAGCTAATGGACATATATTGCAACATGTCAACTGAAAATCCTTCTTATTAGCAAACATGTCTATCTTCCTGATGACACTCATAGGGATATGACCTAGCCTTTTATGCCAAACTTCACCATCAGCAGAATTCTTCACTGCAGCCAAACTCTTATGCTGTCCAATGTTTATCAATTGTGGTGACTTTAAAATGTATAGGCCACCATTTTCTTCACCAATCTCCTTCACTTTCCCAGTGAAGAGATCCTGAAGAATAAAGAAATCAGGATAGAAAATTGCACAACAATTCAACTGCCTAGTAAGTTTAGCCACTGAAAGAAGATTAAAATTAAGGTCTGGCACATATAAGACATTCTTAACTACTTCACCTCCTTGTAATTGAGAGCAGCCTGAATGTGTGACTTTTGTGGAATCACCATTTGGAAGTTGAACATGTCCTGAACTCTTCACTGTTGATCCATGAGTTAGTAGATCTTTAGTTCTCACCATATGATCAGTTGCCCCACTATCAACAATCCAATCAATACTAGAAGTTGAAGGAGTAAACTGAGAATGTCCTGCAAATATACCTGTTGCATTGGCATTACTATTGGTAGATACTGTATTTCCTTCATGAATCAATGACTTGTTCATCATCTGCAGGACTTGTTGATATTGATTAGGTGTAAAATGTTGAGCTAGAACAGTTCCTGAACCACCTGAACCTGAATTGATTCCATGTTGTTGTAACATCTGTTGTGAACCACCCCCCTTAAACTGCTGCATCTGATCTACAACATTACTATCAGTTGAGCTACCTGAATTGTTAAATTGAGAGTTGTAGTCTGTTGTCATAATATTTGCTTGTCTCTTCCCTTTATAATTGGCAGGATAGCCTATTAACTGATAACAAAAGTCCTTCAGATGTCCATGTTTGTGACAGTGAGTGCAATACTTCAGTTTGTTACATTCAGCTCTATTGTGGCCTCTCATATCACAGTGATCACAATACAAGTATCCACTTCTCTGCTTATTAATTTTCACATTACCACTTCGATTATTCTGACCATTAAAATTGTTTCCTCCAGATCTACTAGTAAACAAAGCTGTAGGATCCATTTGCCCTCCTAAATTGTATTGATCTCCACTTAACTCTCTTTGACTTTCATCTTGAATTATCATAGCATAACATTGATTAACAGTTGGAGGTGTTCATCATAAGAATTTGACTTCGAGCATGACTATAATTGTCATTCAAGCCCATCAAAAATGCAGAAGCTTCTGTCTAAGCATGCTATCAACATATTCTTTAGATCTTTCACAATTACAAGATGGAGGAGGGACAATTGAATCAAATTCATCCCACAAATCTTTCAATTTTGAATAGTATACTGAAACTGGAGAAGTACCTTGAGTGTGTGTAACAATCGACTTGTGTAAGTGAAATATTCTAGACATATTAACCTTGTCAAATCGTTCCTTCAGATCACTCCATACCAGTGATGCATTAGAACGAAATAGAATTCCACTCATCAATTCCTTACTCACATTGTTCATAAGCCATGAAAGCACCATTGCATTACATCGATCCCACTGCTTCTTCTCAGAATCGACTGTGTAATCTTCACGTTTGATGCTGCCATCAACAAATCCCAATTTATTCTTTGTTAGCAGTGTCAATTCCATTGCCCTGCTCCACAAAGTATAATTCTCCATCCCTACAAGTTGAATGCCAATTTGAACTGCTCCAGTGACATCAGAAGAAGACAAATACAGGGTGTGTGTGTGATCGATTTTACTTGTCATTTTATTTCTTCCTATCTACAGATTCAGAGATCCAAATGAGCCAGAATTCATCAGAGATTATACTCCTGCTCTGATACCATGACAAATTGTTGATACTAAACAATCGACAATGGAAGATTAAAGAAGAGGAAGAAGAAGAAGAAGAAGAAGGAAGAAGAAGGAAGAAGAAATCTGTTATGGAGAGAATATCTCCCTCATGCTTTTACAATGTGTTAACTAACTATTACAATGCATAACACTCACATATATATACAGTTAGCTAATTAACTAACAATGTAAATGAACCATTAACAAAATGACAGTTGGCTAACAAACTAAACAAACTACACTAACAACTAGTTAACTAACTAATTGAACACTAACAAACTAGTTATTCAACTCTTATCAATACTCTTAGCATATTCCTCAATAATTGAGTTATAACTAATAAAATTAAAATAAATTGAAATAAAAATAAATTAACCTAAACAAATAAAATGTTAATCCAAATTCGAATCCTCTTATTAATCCCTACCCGACCCAACTAGAAAACCTATATCTAAAGAGGCAAAACTCAAATACCAGGTTCAGTTTCACTTAAAAAATTATACTACTTAGCCAAACTTTTAAAATCCATTTATTTTTGAAAAAATATTATTTCTTTTCAAATGTATTTTCGTGAAAAATAATTTATGTTTGATCAATAAATTTAAAAGCACTTTTGAGCGGTAAGAACTAAGGAGCATCTAAGCAATCTTTTTTTAAAATGTTTTTAAATGTATTTTAAGTGCTTTGAGGAAAAACTGATTTTAAATTTTATATTTTTTTAATCAAAAAAGCGCTTATACTATTCGTGTAAAATAATTATTTTCTCCAAATAAACTTGGTCAAATACCTAATTATTTAAAAGTACTATTTATAAGAAATAATTTACTCTTGATTAATAAATTCAGAATGTGAGTTAAATTCAAAATCTTATTTTACAAAACTTGGACTCTATACACCAAATTATCTATTATACAAGTTGAAAACATATATCTGCATCTATTTAATATAAAAAATCATAAAATTAAATATAAATAATTATACCATAAAAATAATATAGCTAACAACATGTTTATAATATATTCCTAACAAATAATACGTGCCAACAGTAATATAAGATATGTTAGATACTAAATAATTTTATAATGTGGCAGCCCAACTAACAAACAAATCAAGAGATTTGATAATAGTAGTTATAAAATAAATTTATTTTAAACATAAGAGATTTTAAAATATAATTATCTTTCTCAATTGGAAAGTGACTACCAGAGATTAATTTCACACACAAAAAAATAATAATCAAGTAGCTAGTTAATAAGAATCATATAAATTAATTTTAAAATAAGATAATTAACATCAAATTTCATAGAAAAAAAGTATACAAACAAATTTTAGGCACATTTTTTTAAAAAAAAAAATAGTCAAGCGTAGCGAAAGACGATTATAAAATGAAAAATCAAATTCTGAACCAACAAATAAACATTCAAATAACCAATCAACTACTAAAATTTTCTAATGCAATTAATTAATGTTCTAAAATGATTTTGTTAAGCACGTTTACAGCTTTTGCAATTAGAAAATGTGACATGAGATAATCTGTTGTTGTTACCAAATTGAGCTTTTAATAAAATCTTAAGTATTTAGGGAGACATAGAGTTCTTGAGATTTGTTAATACCTTCAAAAAGCATATGGGAATCACGTTCAAGATCCATATTCATATTAGAACAACGAGTTAGGATTTTAACTTTATAAATTTTAAATCCTAAAATAAAAACTTCGATTAAGTGATAATCATTCGGTGCTAAATTTAATATTTATATCTAGTTAAATGTTTTTTATAACATAAGTATATTACTTGAACTAAAACTATTAAATTCGATTGAACTCGTATGTGAACTCCTAGTTCCACGCTCATCTATTTTCTCTTCACTATCTCACCCGTTGGGTGGTTGTTACCTGTTATATTATATTGTATTGTGTTGTTTAAATATAACGGCTATTGTAATTGTTATTTAAATTTTATTTTATTGTCACATTTTAATCTATAGTTATGTAATAAGAAAAAGTCTCATTTTGTGTAATGATCGATTTAGTGTAATCACATCGTTACCTTAATATTTTCTTCTTATTTTATCTTTACTCATTATTTTTAGAATTAATAATCACATTTAAACCTTTACCCTGCTTTTAAATAATAGCTATATTCTATACCCTACTTTTCTTTTAGATTTATCATTCAAATTATTAATCTGTAACATTATATTACAACAAGAAAACGATATAGTCTATCCAAACACTATATTCATTAAAATAATACAACACAAATGTAAAACATGTATTCTATTTTAAGGCCATTATTTTAATGTTATGTTTGTTTTCAAGGAACACGTCTCCCACTCATAATTCCATCTATATGTTTCTTTATATAACTAGCCATTTCAACAACAACATTGTTTCTTCTATCTTTCATTTAACAATAACAATCATGGGGTCTCCAATATTGAACACCTTCACTAAGAGTAGCCATAATCATCCCTCCAAGAAGAAGACGTTGCCATCGGCGCGACTCGGTGGGGGAAATGGAGAGAAGACAATACATCAAGTATTCATGGCAGCTAAGTTTATAGGAAGAGTGAAAGTGAAGTACATGGTTGAGAAGGTTAAAAAATATTCAGACTCATTAGTGAAAGAAATAAAAGAAGGTGGTAAAACCCTAGAGTCAATTCAACAAAATTTTATTATGCAAACATCTTTGTCTGTTCCTCTTATGACACCTTCCTTTAAGTCCAATCACAAGGAAAATTTGAGCAAAAAATGATCTTTATATGGTAAATGTTCTTCTTTCAAATATGTTCTTTTACATTAATAATACTTTCTTAGTTACGTCATCTGTCTCAATTTATGTAACACATTTTTCTTTTTAGTATGTCTGAATGAAAGATTTCTATATTTAATATTTTCTCTGTCCATTTTTATTTGTCATGTTGCGCGAAAGTCAATTTGACTAATTTAAAAGTTAAATTAGATTACATTAATTTGATATTTTAAACAAAAAATTTAGATATTCAAAAACTAAACGAAAAATGCTATACATTGCAATTTTTTGTGTATCAATATGATGAAAAAATATACTGTAAATTATTAATCAAAGTTTTTACAATTTGACTCTAAAAATAAAAAATATGACATTTAATAGTGGACAGAAAAAGTAATAATTTAACTTTAAAATGCTTAATTCATCCTCGACAAGATAAAATTATACCTACACAAACTCCTATGACATTCTTCAAATCATGTATTTTATGAGCTTTTTTTTTTTTTATATTTTAAATTTCATTTCAAGTCAATCAACATTATACGAATTGAGAAGGAGGAAGTAGCGATTTGGTTAGTTAGAAGATATTTTCTTTGATCATAAGTTATCACAAATACTTTTCAAATAATCTGAATTATTAATTATTGTAATTTATAATATTTTTTCTGTTACTTCTAAATACATAATTTTTATTTCAAAAGATATTGAAGATTTTGTGTACTAAAGTGACACCCAACATTAACTAGTTTAACTCTATTATTCAATCAAGATATATTTTTGGCACGGATGACAGATAAATTTATGTAGAAAAAAATTGTAATCTCGAGTAAATCTTGAAAGTTAATTAAGCACTATTAAAATTTAAATTAATTTTATGTGGTAGAAATTAATATATAATATTATGTTGTTCTACAAAGCTAATAATTTTGTGCTTCTTTGCAGGGGAGAAATTTTTTTACAAATTTCAATTAATAAAATATTCAATTCTTTTTGGAAGAGAGGCAGTAGATTTACTTAAAATGTGTGAATTTCTTTTTAATTTCCTTCTTTGAGATATTGTATGGAAAATTAGTAGTAATTATGTTATTAAATACGTGTGATTAATATGGAGCTAATTAAAGTATGAATTTATTTATTTTCTTTGAGATATTGTATAGCAAATTATTTCTGCAATAATTATATTATTTATTTACTAGAATTTGAATTAAGGTGCGTGTGATTTCTATGGAGTGCTAATTAAAATGGGAAAATTATATATAATAGCAAACTAACAACCTAAAATAAATGGAGTAGTTAGGGTTTGATTTAATTGTGCTTCATAGCAAACGTTTGCAAAAAATTGTCAGACGCCTCTCTCTCAAACATCTCGCTCGCCACTCTCTCCAATCTCTCGCTCGCTTCCTCACTTTTTTATACAAACACAAGTGTATAAAAAATGTTTCTAATTGTATAAAACAGAGAAAATTGTATAAATACATATTTTTGTTTCCCCTCTCTCCCTCTTCCAGATCTCGCTCGCCACTCTCCAAATCTCGCGCGCCACCCTCGCCTTTCTCACTTATTCAAACAGAAGCGAAAGTATAAATTGTGTTTCTGTTTGTATAAAGCGTGAGAAAATTGTATATACACATGCAAGTATATATATTTTCGTCCTATACACTTATAATTATACAATAAAAATACTCCCCTGCCCAGTTTCTTTTATCATTCTCTCTTTCTCGTTTTATACAATTTTCAAATTATATCTAATTTCTCTCTTTCTCGTTTTATACAATTTTGAAATTATATCTAATTTCTCTCTTTCTCGTTTTATACAATTCGATTCAATTGTATATTCCTTATCAAGTCTCTTTTGTATTTCTCTCTTTCTCATTTTATACAAATTTAAATTATATATAATCGTTCTATACACTTATAATAATACAATTCGTTTTAGACACTTTGTTTTTATACAGTTTTCTGTCAAAGTATCTTTCTCTTTCTTGTTTTATATACTTTGTTTTATACAATTTGCTTTAACTGTAAATGTATAGCGAATTATACAGTTTCTATGTTTGCTATGGAGCGCAATTATGCAAATTTTGTTATAGCATACAAATATGAATTTTTTATTTGCTATATGTGAAAGTTGCCCAATTAAAAATCACGTACAACAACAAATTAAGGTCAGATATTTACTTGAAATAGCGGTAGATTAAAAAAATTTACATTATATAGCAATAGTTTGAGGTTTTATAACAGATAATCATGTTATAAATAGACAGAAATATTATATATATGTGAATATAATCTATGGAAAAGGACCTAAAATATCCTTGGATTATTGGAAATGGCACAAAACTATCCTCCATCCCCTATTGACTTCAGAATATCCTTATCATCCACCTATTTGCTCCAAAATACCCTTGTCATCTACGTTTGAGTTCAAAATTGGTCACTTATTTTAACGGTTTTAAATTTAAATTGTTTAAATTTAATTTATTAATATCATTTATAAACCAACCAACTACCCACTAATACTAATTAATCCCCACCCAATTAATAAACCAATTCTAATATCAAAATCACCCTAAACATTACAAAAACACGATGAAATTGCAGATTTCTCAAAATGACATCCAAAATTATTCGAGTTCGAATTGAAGCCCCAATTAAATTTAGATTGAGATGTTTATTTAGGAGGACACTTTCAATGGGATTCTCTTTCAAGCTTGAATTCAAAATTTATGATTAAAGGTAAAGAAGTAACACAATCCGAATTAATTCATGTACTTTTTTTTAAATATAACTTTATAAATATTTATGAGTTGTTTTAAATATCAAAACTTCAATATATTATTTTTTAAAAAGACGTTATCTATTAATTAACATCACATAATTGAGACTAAGTAATAATTAAAATGAACATAGTGAGACTTTTAAGTTTGTCGGTAATTTTATTTAGACACTTGATATATAATGTGTTTTGATTGAGGACTTAATGAACCTCTATAGACATTTTCACCTCAATATTTTAGAAACATTCATTGACACTAGCTTTCATCTTGTTACATTAGTAATGAGACAAATTTATTAATTGAGTGATGTTTAATTAGTAATGGATAGGCAGTTGATTGATTTATAATTATATTAATAAGTTAAATTATAACAAATAGTTGAGTACCACATATTTAGAAAAATATTTAAATAGTTTAAATTTAAAACCGCTAAATAAGTTGTCAAATTTGAACCCAAAAGTGGATGACAAGAATATTTTGGAACAAATAGGTGAGTGAGAAGGACATTTTGGGCCAATATGTGGATGGAGGATAGTTTTATACCATTTCTAATAGTGTAAGGATATTTTAGACCCTTATCCGTATAATCTATTTCATAATAATTTTATGCGGGGGCACAATCGCTATGAATATATTTGTATATGCATAACTAATATGGAGTACTTTTCACTATTATATATTATGCGCGCATATAATATATAAAAAGTATTAAATAAAATAATAATTTTACTATATTAATCCAAATTTGTTATAAGTTATTTTTGATAAAGATCCGGTCAAGTATAATCAGGTTAAGTAATGTTTAATGGTCTTATAAATTGATGTCATGTGTACTGTATTATAATTTATGGTTAAGATTTATTTAAATTATATACTCATCTTAATAATAAATTTGAATGATATATATACTCATCTTAATAATACAAACAACAAAATTGTCAATTATTTTTATTTTTTCAAAACTATCAAATAAAGCAATTAAGTGTACTCAAGTTAATATTTTCAAGAAAAAAAATTAAGAATGACGAATATTCGAATCGAGAGTTAACGATAAGACTCAATTTGATAATGCAAATACTTTCAATCAGGTATATTAAATTATTTTTTTTGAAAAATATTAACTTAGGCATACACTTAATTGTTTTATTCGATAATTTTAAAAAATAAAAATAGTTGACAACTTTGTTGTTTTTATTATTAAGATGAGTATATAATTTAAATGAATCTCAACCATTAATAATCATATAATACATATGGCATGAATCTATAGGGCCATTAGATATTACTTGACTTAATTATACTTAACCGGATCTTTATCCATTATTTCTTATCTTACTCAATGAAAAATAAATAATATTCAATAAAAATTAAAATAATAATTCTATCGCTTGATTTTTTTAAATAAATAATAAGTAGAAGAGATCGTACATCTATTTTTATAATAGACAAACAAAAAGGAACGTGTGGAAATATTATATATCTACCATAATATAACAAGATATGTTGGTTATTATTTGGTGTATAACAAGACCATAGTGCTTACTTAGGGTGTGTTTGGTACGGAGGAAAATGTTTTTCTAGAAAATGATTAACTGGAAAATAAGTAGATTTTGGACTTATTTTCTTATGTTTGGTTGGTGAATAGAAAATATTTTTTGGAAATGATTTTTAGTGTTTGATTTATGAATGAAAAATGTTTTTCAGAGACATCTTTTATTTTTACTAGTGTAAAAAATAATTTATGACATTGAAATTATTTTTTAAAATCAAAATTATTATTTTTTTGGGGGTGGTGGTGAGAGTAGTGGGTGGGGGCGGGGGTAGGGGAGGGGGTAGGAGTGAAAAATAAAAATTTGAAGTTGATAGTATTTTTAAAAAAGAAAATTATTTTTTTGGGGGGCTGGGGTGGGTGGGGGCTGGCCGGGGGAGGGGGGGTAGGAGTTTAAAAATAAAAATTTAAAGTTGAAAATATTTTTAAAAAGCAAAATTAATTTTTTGGAGAGGGGGCGGGGGGTGGGGCTGGTGGGGGAAAGGTCAAGGATCAAGTGAAAAAATAAAAATTTTGAAATTGAAAATATTTTTTTTTTAAATTGATGTTTTTCCCCAAAAAAATGTAATTTGAAATTGGAGGAGAGTTATGAAAAATGTTTTCCTTAATTTTTGAATCGGAGTTATTATTTTTAATCAAAATATCCTATTGAAAAATAAGTAATAAATCACATATATATATATATATTATATATATATATATATATATATATATATATATATATAATATATATAATATATATATATATTATATATATGATTGTTGACTACTCTTCCATCAGAAAAATGTGACACGAGAATATAATATCTACATAGTTTAATTTACTTGAGATGGGAAGTGAAGTTGTGAAAATATCTTTTAATTTGATTTAAATTATTAATTTTATTTGTAAGCTATTGACAATTTTTTTAAAATAATTTATTTGACTAACTGAATTTACAATATGAGAGAAATACGCCCCTAAATTTTTGTCAAGTTTAAAGGTGTTATCAAAATTTCTCTCTACTTTTTAGTAAAAATCTCATATTTCTATAAGAGTTTGAGACTAGTTGTTATGTCATGTCAAATCGAAGTGGTTAAAGTGATTAATTATTCCTTGGCCAAAAAAATTATATTATTCCTTGGCCAGCTGGTTTATAATTTTAGTCCATATTTTATGCCTTTTTTTTTGAAACACAAGACATGTAAGTAACTTAAAAATTATTTGGAGTTCAATACAAAGATCGAATATCAGATTAAAAATAAAAATAAAAAACATAAAAAGGAAAAGAAGATTTGGAATCATTGAGATTGAGTTGTTGAGATACTCAATGTTGTATACCTTCAAAAAAGATATGGGAATCACGTTCAAAATTCACTTATATTTTGCACATTTTTTTCACATTTTATTAAAGCTTCTATTAATGTAGATATAATTTTCTCAAATTTTTTGGCTGTATAGGTGAACTACTAAATAATGAGGAGAACATACATAAAAATTTCACTTAATTATTTAGGGATAAGTAAATATGAAAATTCACTAACTAAGATGAGTTAGTATATAGAGAACATACACAGAAACGGCTAGTCATGCATTTGTAATATCCACTAACTAAGACGAGTTATATAATCTTGATGACAATTTGAAATTCATAAACTTCAAATTCCAATTTTGACTATATGATGCGCGGTCACTTGTCCATTTATCAATAGATCATTTATTAATTCATTATTTAAGTTTAATTAATGTAAAAAAATGAAGTTGTGCACATCCTCTAAATTATATATATATATGTTACATTTTTTTGAAAGTTAATTAAAAATAATTGATAAAATAATATGTTAATATTACGTTATTTATTTTTTCCCAAACTTTTCTTTAATACTCCTAGAAATGTAAAATAATTTTTTCTTTTAAAACACATTATAAAAAGAGTAATTTTAGAAAATAATGATTGATATATATTTGGACATCAAAATTGTTTATTTATTTTAAATCATTAAAAGTGTGCGAAAAATTTATTTTTATTGGAATGGAATGACTAATCAATAGGGCAATTTTATTTTGAGATACTACATAATTCTTAAAACATTTTTTGTCATCTTTGCATTAGTGTTTGGGCTTGGGCCTTTAGTTAGAACACACGTCAGGTCTTCAAATCACGTTCTTTTCGAAAATGGGTTTTTTGAAAATATATATCTTATGTTATTTTAATAAGTTATATTGTGTGAAAACGTGATATTTGATCTAATAATATCGTGTGGGCTCATGACACCTGATTCAAATATATTGTGTTGGCTCGTGGTATTTGGATCCAACAATATAATTAAGGGAAAATTTATATAATAGCTAACTAATAATCTAAAACAAATGGAGTAGCTAGGGTTTTATTTAATTGTGCTCCATAGCAAACGTTTGCAAAAAATTGCCAGGCGTCTCTCTCCCAAATATCTCGCTCGCCACTCTCCTCCAATCTCTCGCTCGCTTCCTCACTTTTTATACAAACACAAGTGTATAAAAATTGTTTCTAATTGTATAAAGCAGAGAAAATTATATAAATACACATATTTTTGTTCTTCTCTCTCCCCTCTTTCAGATCTCGCTCGCCACCCTCGCCTTTTTCACTTATACAAACAGAAGCGAAATGTATAAATTGTGTTTCTGTTTGTGTAAAGCGTGAGAAAATTGTATATACACATGCAAGTACATATATTTTCGTCCTATACACTTATAATTATACAATAAAAGTACTCCCCTACCCAGTTTCTTTTGCCTTTCTTTCTTTCTCATTTTATACAATTTTCAAATTGTATCTAATTTCTCTCTTTTTTTTGCGTTTTATACAATTCGATTCAATTGTATATTCCTTGTCAAGTCTCTTTTGTCTTTATCTCTTTCTCATTTTATACAAATTCAAATTGTATATAATCGTTCGATACACTTATAATAATACAATTCGTTTTATACACTTCGTTTTTATACAGTTCTCTGCCAAGTGTCTTTCTTTTTCTTGTTTTATACACTTCGTTTTATACAATTTGCTTCAACTGTATATGTATAGCGAATTATACAGTTTCTATGTTTACTATGGAGCGCAATTATGCAAACTTTGCTATAACATATAAATATGAATTTTTTATTTGCTATATGTGAAAGTTGCCCTATAATTAATTGATTATCTTTTAACATCACTTTCCACTTCATTAACAATATTTCATTAAGTCTTCTTTATTCAAGGCACTACTTTAACAGACAAGTTCAAGAACCCAACGTTTTTTCTTTCCTCAATGTCTAAGAATGTTTCCAATTATCAAGTATACATAATTTGTAAGTAAACACGTTCAATTCTATAATCAAGTTTCAACTGTGATTTCAATTAATAGGTCAAATCTTATATATTTTTTAAATGCACGCCTAGGGGTATCAATTCCGCAATTATCATAACTTTAATGGTATTCAAATGAGGAAATGACACATTAACAGTATATAGCTCAACATTAATATGCATTAAATTGTAATATATAGTACTTTTCATATAGTTTTAGGATATCTAATTTTTTTTGTTTAAAATATCAAATTAATGTGATCTAATTTACCTTTGAAAATTAATCAAATTGAATATCAATAAACGCAACATGACAAACATTTTCGGACGGAGGGAGTAATAGGGCTTTTTTTTCACTCCATTATGAAACCAATGAATAGCATAAACTAAGGAGACGTTGGTTTTATTTTAACTCTTGTATTGATAAAGACGGTCATTTAGTTTCCATAGAATTCAATAACTCGATATCAGTTAGTATATCCAAAAAAAATCAACGCAATTCGATAACCAATAAAAAATAGATGACATCTGAAATAGTTTTGATTCATCATAATAAAGAATGTGATAGTAAAATTACTACAATAAATATTGATTTCGATTGATTCAATTTCTTTTTGTAACTAATGGTCGAGACTTTGCTTCTCCTAGGAAACCTCTAGGAATTAAAGTCATGTGGACCCTAATTTATCACTAATTACTACTCTAATGCTACTTAGCATAATTATCATCTACCCTAAGAAAAGCAAATTTAATTTCATGCCTAAACATGCCATAATTGATGCAAATTTCTTATTTAATTTTATGGTTTACATTAAATAAACGTGCTAATTTTTTTAATTAAGCGCTCACACTATATGTTTGGTTAAATCTTATGACTTTTCAAGTCCTAAATAGACCTTAATGTAATGTGCATGAATATTGTTCTTGTCTTTGTTGTATAGCACTATCTTTATTCCAACTTGTACATTTTTATTTTATTTTTCATTTTAGCTTATTATTCCAAATATGTGACATCATATATATATCACTATTGTAACAACTTTCCCTATTTTTAATAATTATAATCTCATTATGCTATTTAAATGTTAAAATTAAACTTTGGTGTGATGTTTTCTTCTTTTCATATTGAATTGACTTTCAATTATATGTTTTAAGGAAAGATTCTAAAATTTGTAAATAAATTATATTTACACATTCGATTTAATAATAATTTCGACTCACAATTTTGGACTTTTTGGACATTTTCTCAAGTGCGTTCATTACGTTCATAAGTTAGTCAGTTAAAATATATCATCTGTTTTAATTGATTATATGTGTTATCCTCGTCAAGCTTTAAAATCTAAGGTATGTTTAGTTTCAATTGATTTTGTTATTTATAATTAAAGAAGGAAAATTATTTCATGAAATTAACTTATTTGTATATAGATATTTGAGAGCACACCCAAAAATTTATTTAAAATATGAGCCAAAATTAACTAATAAGAATATTTGAAAACACAAGGCTTATTTAAGAAAAATATAACATTTGATTCCACTTGTACTTTTAATATTAGAAAATAAATTTTGTAATTGATTATGATGTTAGTGCTGCAGTCAATTCTTATATACAAAATTGAAGACAAAATATAACATTTGATTCTACTTGTACTTCCAACAAGTTGCTTCCTTGCCACATTCAATCTTGTTTAATGTTGACCTTGGAAAATCTTAATTAAAGGTTAATTAGAAACAAAAGTAAATAATTGTCTTTTCTTCTCTTATCAAGTTTGAAATGTTTTAACAATATAGTTATTTTGAATCTTTTTAATTTTGTGAAAATTGTTTTTAAAAAGTTTAATCGAAAATCTAGCTAAAATTTATTCAAATTTCTTTTATAAATTAAGTACATCAATAACATTCACCCGTTAACTATACCTTATGATTGTTAAATATCTGATATTCATAATTTAATAGCTTAACTAATTCGTATTTTTGCAATAAATCTCGCTAGTGGGAGTTCTAGCGCTCCCTACAATACAAAATTTTGTTCTCAAGATTAAATCTGAGACCTCTGCTTAAAAATAAAATAACTGATACTTTCTCTTTTTAATTTAAAATTTCTAGTTGGATTATCTAAATTCTTGTTTCAAAAGTCCTATACAAATGAGTATCTAAGTGGATTAAATATTTGTAGCAGACTTTTGTTGATTCATTTCCCTTGCATTTTCTTTGTCATGATCTTTATCACTTATTATATGCATCTTATTTTCTTCATTCCCTTTTGTCTTCAAACCACTTTTAGAGTCAAATGAGGGAACCACATAAACAAATGAGCCAATTGGTATATCTTTCAAGTCCAAAATAGGTTCCAATGTCTTAACCACATTGCTCATGGTAGGTCTAGACTTGGGTTGATGGCTCAAGCATTGATAAGCCAATGTAGCCACCTTTTTGGCTCCTTGAGTCGAGTACTCGCCTTCAAGTCGTGGGTCCATTATTCTTTCGAGCTTGTGTGAATCTCGAAGGAATGGCTTAGCCCATTCCACCAAGTTTTGCTCCCTACTACCACGTTTTTTATCAATCGTCTGTCTTCCTGTTAGTAATTCTAACAAGACAACTCCATAACTGTATACATCGCTCCTAGTTGTCAAATAACCTGTTAAGATAACGGTCATATACTTTTAGTCCCAGTATTTATCATTTTGATAAATACAATCAATAAATACATTGAAAAGAGAGATAAAAGTAACCTTTTAGACAAATATTCTCAAGATTAATGGGGTCATATTACTAAAATTTTAAAATAATGTGGACCTATATAAACACTATTGGGTGCTCAAGCAACTATTGTTTTTTTTTTTCATCTAAGCACTACATATAGATGACTTATTTTAAAAATTCAGATTCGCTACTATTTTTAAAAATATTTTTTTTTATATAAATCAGAATATGAATACAAAATATATTTACCAGTCATCATGTACTCGGGAGCAGCATAACCATACGTGCCCATAACACGAGTCGTGACATGTGTCTCACTACCCTCCGGACCATCCTTAGCTAGTCCAAAGTCGGAAAGTTTAGCCGTATAATCCTGAAATTTCAAATTTAATTTTTCTTATAAGCTATAGTATAGTATAAATTAATTAAAAAGGATGTTAAACTTAAAGAGTAAATTATAAAAATTAAAATTAATTGTAGATTATTACCGAGTCTAAGAGGATATTAGAAGCCTTAAAATCTCTATATATTACTGGTTTTTTTTCTCCATGAAGAAATGCTAAACCCTTTGCAGCATCAAGTGCAATCTTCATTCTAGTAAGCCATGGCAAGCTACTAGAACATCCTGTTTTAATCGCAAAAATAAAAAAATAAAAAACGTTCAGGTTAAAAGCGGTCAAAAATTATATTTCTTAACTATTGGTCATGAAGTATGTTGATGTAAAATGAACGAGTTAAATCAAATTTGAGTGAGCCAGAATGAAATATGATCGAACTCTTTGAGTCAGAATGAAATATGATCGAACTCTTTGAGTCAAAATGAAATTGGCCAAATTGGACAATTTACTAATAATAGGTTTAATTTTACCATATCTTAATTATCATAAAATAAGCTTTTAATGGAAAATAAAACCAAAAGAATGTTAATTAATTATGAGAAACATACTTCTAAATAATTGGTTCTCTAAATTGCCTCTTGCCATGTACTCATAAACAAGAAGCCTTTGCTTATCCTCCCAGCAATATCCAATCAACTTTACTAGATTTGGATGTCTCAATTGTCCAAGTAACACTACTTCTGTCTGAAAAAAAATAATAATATTAAACTATTAGTAATAATTGGAATTAAAAAGAAAATATATTAGCTCTTCTATTTTATTTCATGTGTGTCTTTTTTTCCCCAAGTTTGTTTAGAAAAGAATGTCATATTTTATGTTTAACAACTTGTTACTTTTGACATTCCAAGTTGCATATTTAATACCATAAAATTCAAACACATTATGGTATCTTACACACATTTTTAATTTAAAACATCGATATCTAGGAAATCAAAAAATGGTTCATATTCAAGATCAATTGAATTTTATTGGAATTATTTATATTCGATTCATCTTCAGAACTATATACATATATCTTAGATATGATGAAATAGGATGAATTATTTCAAACAATCTTTTATAAATACGTAATTATCTTGAATATATTGATCATTTACAAAAATATAAGATTCATAAGTCATCTTGTATTTTTTCTAAACTACGTGCCCAGACAAATTAAGACAGATTAAAAAATAGTATTACTTACCAACCACTCTATGTGTCCTTGATCACCTTCCAAATCCAACAACTTAACAGCAACAAGTTGAGCATCTAAACCATACTTAATTTTATCATCAATAAACCCCTTAAAGACAGGTCCAAATCCACCTTCTCCAAGAAAATTATGAGAAGAAAAATTACTTGTAATAACTTTAAGTTGAGCATATGTAAAAACATGAAGATTTGATCCAATTATAGCATTTGATGAAATTTCACTCATACAATTTGATGGTGATTCTGGATCACTAATATCACTAACACCTAGCCTTGAATTTCCATTAATCTTATCATGATGTGGATGAATAATTGCATCATTAATCTTAACATTGAAGCAATTAGGTAGTAAACTTTTCAACAAAATTTTGATAGCCATAGCATTAGATGTAACACTAGAGCTTATAATTAGTAAATTAATTTGTATAGTTTGGTGATATGTGAAATAAATAAGAATGATAATAAGAAGGGGTGAGGGAGACTATATATAAACATATGAAAATATTAAGTGAAAGTGTGAAGAAAGAAATAGAAAGTCTATTATTATATAAGGTCAAATGATAAATTAATAAAAATAATAATAGTAAAAAGTATAGTTGTTAGTTAATTACTATTATTTCTATTATTTGCCGCGTATACAAGCAAGGGAGGAGTTTCCTTATATTAGGTGTAAAAACATTTTGTTTGCTTTTGTCGGAACTAAGGCTCGTTTAGATCGAGTATCGAAAATATCTTTAAATTTGATGAAAAGTTTTAAATTATTGATAATTAAAAATAATTTTTTACTTGACTAATTGAACAAAATATTTTCAATTTTGTAATATGATTGAAATACATTTTTAAATTTTCGTCGAGTTTATAGATGTTTTTTCACATTTCTCTCAACTTTTTTATTAAGATCACTATGCTCTTAGAAGAGTTTGAGATCACTTGCAATGTCATGTGACATATCGAGAGTATATATATATATATATATATATATATATATATATAATATATATATATATATATATATATATATAGTAAATATAATTTTTTCTGTGGCACAATTGAAATTTTGAGATTTCAATTTTTAAGTTTTTGACCATAAATTCATACATAACTGAAAGAAAATTCTTATATTTGAAAAGTACGTGAAGAGTTACTATAAATCATCGTATTAACAATTTAAAAGGTATATAAATAAATTTCAATTATAAAATAAGTTGATTGACTCTCAAACTTTCAATTATATTACATGAATTGAAACAAAACAATTACTTTATCAACTTTTTTTTTAATAAATAAACGCGAGTTAATAATAATTTGAAAACAAAGATAAATAAGCTTTTATAATTAATTAAATTTGCGCTCATAAAATAAAAATTATCATCCCTATACATAATAATATAAATCCAACACGCTAACAAGCTAATTAATTTTCTCTATAATTTTATAATTTGATTAATATATTTGCTATAGAAAGATGTGTGGTAAACATGAGAAAAGTTATCTCTTTAAAAATGAAAAGGAAAGAAAAGGGAAAAAGGGTCGATGAAGATAGAAGGAAAAAAGAAGAGGTAGTGGGAATAGTGGTGTTGATGTTGATTGAGTACTTATCATTTTACTAATGAGTACTCCGTTTGTTTTAATTTATTTGATTTATTTTATAGTATAGTAAATTTAAGAAAATCTTTTTTATATTAAATTAATGATATGTTAAAGTTTAAATATATCAAAATATTTTTTAATTTTATAATTTTAAACATGTGTATGCGAAAAAATAAAATTGAAAAGTTGTTAAAAAAAGAAGAAGGAAAACATCATTTAAAAAAAATAAAAAAAATAGGGGAATAAAGAAAAAATAGATCAAACAAATTAAAACAAAAAATGTATAATTCGGGGAATTTCCACAAATAGTCATTATGATAAATTTAATTATGTTTCATAGCTATAGTTTACATTTTTATGGGTAGGGCCGACTCAACAACATTAGGGGCCTGAAGCGAAACTTAAGAGAGAGGCCCTACTATTTTATTTTTTTCATCATATACTTTTATTTAAAATGTATTTTTCTAGTTATATTAGATGCAATGTCATTGTGTACTGATTTGTAATCAATCTTCTTTAATAATCCTTTTTCAAATGATAATATAGCTAATTTATTCAATATCTCTTGAGACATTGTTGATCTTAAAGAAGATTTAATTAATTTTATTTTTTTAAAAAAAATCGACTGAGGTAACTGCTACAAATTTTGTTAACATTATCCTATAAGCAATATATGTATTTGGAAAATAAAGTTTTTTATTTAATTGAGTATTTTCATTAGATCATTATCTTCTACTTTTATTATTTCTCTTAACACTCTTAATTCAAAAGACAAATCTAAACCATCAATATCAGAATAACTATTACGGGTTAAAGAAAGGTCAAGGTTAAGACAATATTTTTTTTTAAAATTTTCATAATCTACTAATCTCAATATTTTATCACTAAATAACAAATAAAAAATATTCTTATATTCTTATATTCTTCAATTGGTTAAAATCTATTTTGAACTGAAAAAAATACTTTGATCTATTCAACATATATAAAGTAATCAACTCTAAAGATTCTTCAAGGCACTTAATGATTTTCTTATCCATATTTTCATCAAATTGTTTTTTACGAAAATCAGGTTTATAATCCTCACACATGCATTTTCCTTAGTAGATATCATAGCACTCATAGTATACATAACTCTTTTTTTTAAAAAAACGTATACTCTAGTTATTGTTTTTTTTTTTTTTTTAATAAAATGGGGTTCCAAAAAATATGGGGATAAAGCGATTGCTTTAATGGCTTAGGGGTTAAGGCGATCTTGTTTACAGGTTGTAGCTATAGTTTAAGTTGTCTCATTGTATAATTTACGGACGAGTTTGTTTAATTTTTAGGTACGTTTGTATAATTGAGCTATTTTTATCTAGTAAATTCGAAATAACGAATTTATACAAATACAAACATCTGAACTTTAAACAACTATACAAAATATTATATTATAAAAAATTCTACAAATTATATATTATACAAACGTGCAAATTATGCAAATTCGTAACTCCAACCCAGGCATTATCACTGAATATTGATCACAAATAGTAACTAACTGAACTATAGTTATAATAACTAACTAACTAGTATATATTTGATTAACCACGTAAGTTTACATAATTCATATGCCTAATTTACACAATCATATCACTTAAAAAAAATAGTATAAATAATTTAATTAATAAATAGTATTGACTGACAACTTATAGTGTTTAAGTTATAAATATTTAATAAAAAATTTAAATTACATTGACAGACTTATTGGTATTCCACTTAATTAATTTACTAAAAAGGTTTTAATTATAATAATATATAATTTCTCTTTTGGAACTACCATTCCACGAGGCAGATTATGTTAATTTCCAAGAAAGGTATTTGCAATCATTCTCAGTGTGGCCATGTCTCACTTTGTGGGACGACTTCCACACATATATGGTCAATCATATATTTCGTTGGTTCATTTTAATTATCGTGTTTATAAATTAATCGGCGAAAGATTTAAATATTTTTAAAGTATTTGAATTAATTGAAAGTTACCCTTCATTCTCTTTTCGATTTTAAAAATATACCTTTGACATTCATTTTTTGGCTCAAAAATACAACCTGTGTTAATCCTTTGGGTTATATTTATTCGTATTGTCAATAGCTTCGTTAAAAATTATTTAATATTTATTTATTATATTGCTTAATGTGATTGGTCCAAATTTAAACCCCTTTTAAATAAATAATAAAAATGATATTTTTTTTTAAAAAAAAAATCTTATAAAAGCACGTGTGATTTATATGTTGACGTGATACACTTGAAAATAATATTAAAAAATAATTAATTTCATGATATCTTCCTGTTGATCTATTTTAAATCAAGCCCCGACGTAATTCAACTCATAAATGGAGATTCAACTAAAATTCATACTCACACCGATTGATTGTCCATCTAAAAAACAATATTATTTTCATTAAATAAATTTTTCTATCAATCATCCAGATGTCCTATTCATTCTCTTTTATCCCCTTTTTAATGTCTTATTCTTAATTAGGATATCTGAGACTCAAACTTGAATGAAATTACATGTTTATGTTCTTTTAGTTTGTATTGTTGTCTTGGTGGATGAGTTGCTTGGGGATAAGAGAAACGATTATTTTATTCTTTTATTTTGAATTAAGGGTACATACAAAAGAAAAATGTAATAGTCGTACATATTTGCTTAATTAATTCATTTTTTTGAACTTATTATTTCTATATGAATGCATCGTTATTTTCCTCCTTTTCTCTCTCTTGTCTGTCATAAATTGAAAAAAAAATAATTTAAAATGGTGCACAAGATCCAAATAGAAAAAAGAAACGAAAGAGATAGAAAGTGAAGGACAGGGTGGAGGCTAGGAGGAGGATGGAGGTGTAGAGAGTATATCCTAACCTTTTTTTATTTTTAATTTACTACGAAATGCAAAATCAAGTTAATATCACGTGGGTTATCTATTAAGTAATTTCAAATTATTTTAATCAAAATGACCTAAATTGCGCTTAAACGATATGATTTGGTACAATACCGTCCTTCATCCACCTAATGAGTATGCTATGTTATGCATAAGGATATTTTTTAGCCAAAAAGTTAAAGACAAAGGTTTTTGAGGGCCCAAAGATGAATGAAGGATAATTTAAAATAGATATCATTTAAAAAAAGAAAAGATAATTAATTGCTTATTTTCATATTATTATTCTTTTACCAAATAAATGAAATGAAAAAGTACTATGGTGAAAAAGAGAGTATTACTAAATTAAAATAAAATCCCTATTGATCTGATATAACTTTTAACAAAATCTTATTAGATGTGTATTTTACCAAACTATATTTACTAATGATGTTATGGGAAAAAAGTTAATAAAACTCTCTTAAATTACTAAAACAAAAAAGTAAATTTAATAATCTATTTAGATATATGGATCAAGTAAAATAAAATGAAAGAAAATAACTTATTCAAAATAAGATGCAATTAATTGTTAATTCTCCCTTTACCCTACCTTACTCATGAATCATGATAAATGTGGTTTGTGGAAATAAAATTTGATTAAAGAATTAATAAGACTACCTCAATTAACTACTACTTTTTTAGTAAATAATTTAAAAAAAATACATGTAAAAAATTATGAGAAGTAAAATGAATAAGTCGAGTCTCTAAATGTATATTATTGAAAATCAAAAGCTAAAAGGAGGACTAAGAAGCTTTGACTATTTAACATTTGTTTGAATAAGTAAAAGCATAGTAACGTTAATAAAAGGTAATAGTGCCACCTTGAAATAGACATGTGTTGGTCATGGTCTCCCAACTACAATTCCTCCACTTTAAATCTAACAACTTTAGGGGACCATTACTACATATATACACATGGCGTATGAGCAAATTAATAGTTTGTAATATCATATAAAGAGGGATTGACAAGTTTTTAGACTGATAAATTTTGAAAAATAGGTGCATATGATATTTTAAGTGAATTTTATTACTTTAAAACGAGAGTTAAAAGTGAAATTTTTACAAGGCATGATATAAGTTCATAATATGTTATGAGTGCTTTTAAATTCGATGACAACATATTCCGGAAACAGATTCATGAAGCATTTGTGTTAAAGTGAAAAATATGTGTTATGGGTTTCAATAATGACAAATATGATATTAGAGTCAAACTCTCTCAACCTTAAAAATTATGTTGAGTACTCTTATTTTACAAGATATGCTTACTTATAAATCAAAGCTCGTTGGTACTTGTAACTACATCATTAAGGGAACAATATATAATCATGAAGATGATCCGTTGTATAAAAGCAAAGTTTATACTGATTGTATTATCGAGCAATCAGAGATGAAAAGAAGATTTGGAATTTTGTGAACAATGCATATGGTTGAATTTGTTTATCGAGTACTTTAAGGGTGTATGTTATACCTATGACGGAGGACATAAAAAAGGATTGACAGATATTAAGGTTGACAAGTTTTTAAAAAAGAAGTGCACAACTACATATCATATCTTTAAATCGTTAAAGTTTATCCAGCCATGATCTCGTATTTATCACAATTAAAGCTCACAATAATAATAATAATTTAATTTAGTATAAATATAAGCTAATAAAATTCTATGTCTATCTATATTTATGTCAATTTGTACATTACTTATTCAAAAAGGAATACCTAAGGACCATAGTTGAAATTTTCTTAAAAGAAAATAACATGGTAGATCTAGTAACTTTAGAAGATTTTCTACGAAATTGGTGCCTTTTATTTTGTCCAACTTGAAATTGGTGCTTTTTTTTTTTTTTTTAATTTCATTCCATTTATTTTTTATATGAACTCTGATTAATTTGAATTTATACCACATGGAGTTACATATCGAGAAAATCGCTCTCTATCAAGAATTCTTTTAAAAATACAAATCAAATTAACTTAATACTTCTGATTAATGAAAAAGTAATTTGACTCATCTACTGAATCATATATTTCGATTTTATAATTTTTTTCAAAAATGAACTATAAGGGTTCAAATTTGGTAGATAATGTTGGTTAAATGTGGGCTAACTTTTCTGAATAAATGATGTCTTCTTTCAAATCCTAAACTCATTATTACACCAAAAAGCCAAAAATTTCCAACTTCAGACTTAGGAAAATTTTAGCCAAGACCAAAGCACTAACTATCAAGAATGCTATATGCATGACCAAAATAATATTCAGATTTTTCAATATTAATGGATCTGTCAACTTATAAAATCCTTTTTTTTTCCTATCACATAATTATTAAGTTCTACAAGTTGAGTATAAATTACAAGACCTTAATTGAACTATTCCAAGTCGGCAACATTATTTAAAACCGAAAATGTTGAAAAATATTGAGAATTTTATCTACTAAATTATTTAAAACCGAAAATTTGTCAAGAACTTTAATTCAATTTCGTACTTGTCTTTCAAAATATGTACAAAATTATATTCAAAACTTATATAATTATTAATACGTGATATTATTATCCCAGAATCTAAAATCAATAAAAATTATGGCTTCACCTCTAATTCTGAATTCGCTTCTCTATATATATACTTTTTATGAACATATTGATATCATTCATTTTTCAACGTGGACAAATATCTATTAAGGAAACACAAGTCAAAAGTCATGATTGTCTTTGAGATATATATATAACAGTAGATTTTTTATAGAATAAAAAAGGAAATCTACTTAATTTCAACCTAGATCTATTCAATAATTTAATGAAGTTGTTTGGAAACATATCGTATTTCTGTTTTAAAAAATTACAATTTCAATAAATATTTTTTTCAGCCGACTATTATCGTGTGTGATCGTTTTATCTGTAATATTTCTGTAGAGCATACATGCAAATTCTTTTTCATATTGATGATGGTGAGAGTCGATCTCATAACCTATTCTAATACCATATTGTAGTGTGTAATCATTTCATCTAAAAATTTTAATTATTAAAGATATAACACACTTTTACTATTTAATAATACTTTCGCGGATTAGGTCTATTTTTGGTTTGTTTAAAGTTTAAATTTTAAAAGATGAGTGTAATGTAAAATGGAGGAAAAAATATGTTAGAGAAAAAATTTCCTCATTTCGCTTATTTTGATCGACTGATTGATATGCTTTTGCGTAAAAAATTGTTAGTGAAAAAACTTACAATATAATAAAATTGCAAGATTAAAATTGAAAATAAAATGAAGAAAATTTTTTTAGGCTGAGGCACGGATATCTCGCTCTTTTTAAGGAGATTCAAGCATTGCGGCATAATCTACACCGATCTAACAGTAATACTCTTGACTTGTCTCCTTCAGGATACAACAGCCCAACAACAGTGTATAACTCTAGCAACTCCGGATTAGTTGAAGAGTCCAAAGCTCTACAAAAGAACACCTTCCTTCAACATATAATATTCTCTTTTGTATAGTGAATATAGTTGAAGACTTAGAATATTTTCTATGTCTCAACTCTCTCTTTCACTACACTAATCTCAATAGAAACCAATCATCTTTTTCATTCTATATTTTTTTGTACCTCTCTTGTTTCTTCTCCTATCTCAACACAAATGAAGACTACACTATTTATAGGTGATGAATTCTTCCTTGCAATGAATAGGAGAATAGTGGATAGTAAATTTGCCAAATGAATGGCTCTATGATACATAAGTTACAAGACATAAATATAGAATAATGGATGAAATGAAGAGTTGGTGGTTACATAAGTTACTAAAACTAATGACCATTCTTCCACAATTGATGAGAGTAAAGAGGCATGTAATGTCTATCAATAGACATTACATGATATATAATGTGACATATAATATATATTTTTATTAATATTAAAATGTCACACCAACAATCCTCCATTCATTTTAATATTAAGATAAAGGAGTTTTTTACAACTTAGTTGAAGTTAGACTATTATGCATAATGAAGGTGTGCTCTGCATTGAACCTTCACTTAGTAAAACAACAGAGTCAGTAGTCGTCTCAGACTTGAACTATGACTGCTTAAGGGAAATAAAGAATTATTGCATACGCACAATAATCAAGGTGTTGACATAAGCTTTGATAGCCAGCACGTTACGGCCTTGTGCTATCCAAGTTTCATGAGTGTTTTTGAGAACAAGCCAATTTTCATAGAAAGCGACCTACTTTCACACTCACATAGGTGAAATCTGTCAAAGGTGCTCTTATAATTTGACACCCCACTCATACGAGATACAAACTTTCATTAAGAGTTTAGACTCAACCTCCACAAATAATTATAGGATAAATGCACTCACATCATAGGGATTGAATAAAATTAACAGTAGTGCATTTCACAACAAGTCATCATATGATTCGTTCTTTCCATTGAACCTGGTTATAGGATCTCTAGTCCCCAGGTTGGATTTCCTCATATATGACTCAGAATTTATGAGCTTCAATTTTCATCCCTCTCGATGTGCTTCAGACTCTTTATCTTGCTAAGGCCTTAGTTCATGAATTTTTAAGATTATCATAAATTTTAACACAATCAACATTGATGGTATACCAACGATCAATATGATCTTACAATATTGTATTTTTTTCTCCTCAAGAGTCTAAATTTACCGTTATAATAACAATTTTGTATTTAACCACTATATTGGTGCTTTCACATTTAGTCAAAATTTAAAAAGTTATTTCTCAAAATAAAGTGTTTCAATTCACTTTTTCACTGGTTGAAGTTTAATTTATTTATTGTTTTTACTTCAATCTTCATAATAGAGATAGCAAAAAATAATTTGCTTATCCCTTCCACCAAATAACACCAATTTTTTTTCTCATCTAGTTTGCTTGTACTGCAAACACAACATCAAGTCAAGTTGTTAGTAACATAACTCATATTTTTATAAGACTAGCAAACTCCATTTGTTTTTATTTGTCACTACTTTGTTAAACAATATAATTGAATCAAAAGGAGTTGCAAGACTCACACAAACAACAAAATTGGATTCACAATATATTATGTGACTTGACAAGGAAAACTTCATCACATGTTTTATGGTATTTTTTTTATTTCAAGAATGAAACTTATCTCACCATAAATTTCATGCTAAATGACTACTCAAAATGGTTTTCATAAATTATTTGAAACTCTCATGTTAGAGCTAAAAATCATCACATTATAGCCAAATAATAACACGTGATTTATTCCACAATTAATATAAATGTTCTTGTAACACTCTTTTAGAGCATTTTTCAAAGATGCAAAAATCACAATTTCACAATGATGTTTTTTTCTCATTTCATATACCCCCACTATTTCAAGAATTCAAACATCATATTTTTTTCATGAAAAGTAGATTCACTTTATTCATGAAAATACTAGGTAAAACTTTTTTTTTTCTATACCTTTTCTCCACTTTTGAGCAAGTAGAAAAATAAATTACCGTACACCTCTTCTCTTCCATCTCTTGAAGAGATCGACGTTTGAGAGGAATGATGTTGAGATCCTTATCTTGATATCCGCATTTTTTCAAACTGTAACAAAACATGAATCTCCTTAAAATTGTTAGTGAAAAAACTTACAATACAATAAAATTGCAAGATAACAATTAAAAATAAAATGAAGAAATAAATCTTTAGGCTAAGGCACGGATATCTCGATCTCTTTAGGGAGATTCAAGACCACTGCGGCATAATCTACACCGATCCAGCCGTAATACTCTTGACTTGTCTCCTCAAAGATACAACAACCCAAAAACAGTGTATAACTCAAACAACTCCAGATTAGTTGAAGAGTCCAAAGCTCCACAAAAGAACACCTTCCTTCAACATATAATACTCTCTTTTGTATAGTGAGTATAATTGAAGACTTTAGAATATTTTCCATGTCTCAACTCTCTCTTTCACTACACTAACCTCAATATAAACCACTCTTCTTTTTCACTCTATATTTTCTTGTACTTCTCTTGTATTTTCTCCTATCTCAACACAAATGAAGACTACACTATTCATAGGTGATGAATTCTTCCTTGCAATGAATATGAGAATAGTGGATAGTAAATTTGCCAAATGAATGGCTCAATGTTACATAAGTTACAAGACATAAATATAGAATAATGGATAATAAAGAATTGGTGGTTACCTAAGTTACTAAAAACTAATGACCATTTTCTTTCACAATTAATGAGAGTAAAGAGGCACAAATGTAATGTCTATCAATAGACATTAATGATATATAATGTGACATATAATATATATTTTTATTAATATTAAAATGTCACACCAACAATAATTATATTTTTGTTCTCACTAATAAATTTGATTCTTTTCTTGATATTAGTGTTCATTTATTAATTTATGAAATTATATAAAATTTATAGGGAAAGAATCTATTCCTTTCGAATAAAAAGTTATCCCTTTAACATTCTTCACCTAAATTTTGTGCAAGAGTTTAGCCCAACATGATGGAAGTCAAGTCCCACTCAACTCAGCCCCTTCCGAAGCCTATTCTGCTTAACGTTCGAGGACGTTTTTCTGTTTTTTGCCTTAGATTATTTTTCAGAACTTTAACAAGGAAATAAACACATAAACATACGAGTCAAACCAAACCTTTATGTTAATAATCAAAATAAATATAAAAGACTCACTCGTTGGAACAACAATTCTGTCCAACTTCGACTTCGACTTAGGCATAATCACAAGTCGATTGCTGCCTTTGACACCTTTTGAAAACCCTTAGTTTTTTTCTAAGTGTCTTGGTGAAATTCTAGACTTACTCTCCCCTCTTTCACCTTAGGATAACAAGTCTATCCCCCTCTCTAAGTCAAAAACGTCTAACACACAAGCTATTCATTTATAGAACATGTGGCAGCCTTGTGGTTTACATTGCATAATGTTGTGACACATATCTAACACTTGTCAAATACTTAGCCCACTAAAATATAATTCAGATGACATCCCCAACTGATAAGAAACATTCAAAATTCGAATTCAAAAAGCATACAAGAGATACAAAAAATCTGGATACAAGCGCTTACAAAAAAGATAACTGTCGCATGTGACTTTATTGACTGGATTTGAACCTTTGGTGCATTTTCCCTTCATATTTTTGTCTCCAATACAATGTTTAGACATTGTATAGTCATTGCATCATCAAAGTCCACCCAAATTCATGCGCCCATTTTCCATGTCTGCGCACCACCGACATCTTGCCGCTGTCTGTCGTTATCTTGCCTTGGTCATGCTTACTTTTAATCCACTCGTGTCATTCCTTGTTTCTTGCTTCCTTTAATCACATTTGACTATGCTTCAATTTAGCTCAGCTCGATTTTCCTGCATTTGACCAAACCATGTGTTTTTCGCATGCAAACTTTGCCCACATCAATGTCGTTCAGTGTCCAAGCCATGTCATGGTCTGTTGCCTTGCCAACATTCATTTCATGTTTTGACACTGTCTTTCCAGCATTATTTGGTACCATTACACATTCCAACACTTTGCCCACACAACGCATGATTGATTACACCCACACTTTGGCCATTGACAAAGTCATTCATGTCAACCCTTTGCCGCCACTGTGACTATGTCGAGTAACTTGGTCAGGACCCTTACACCTTCACATTTCTGCTCTTATTCTTTGAATAAAAGTTTCTAGAAAAACACATTAAGCCTCGTGTGATATATTTCATTTGTTGAGTTCACTAAAATTTTGTATTTTGTTAGTACTGTATCTAGTGTTTTATTATATCCTTGACGAATTAATTCAAACATTGACAAATATATGAGGGGATCAAATTTTTTAAGGAGCCATAATTTCCTATGGGCTTGGAACGATGCTTTCCGTTTCGTTATTTTTGTTTTTGTTTATATCTTGGTACAATTTATGTCGTTTATGGCATAATTTGTGCATTTTGAAATGAACTATGCCTCCATCGACATTAATTTTATAGGTATTAAGTGGCATAATTTATTATGCTTGATATATTATGATACGAAAATTTAAACTTATGCCGAATAAGAAGTATTTTTTTTTATTTTGATTTGATTTTCTATGTATATTTGGCCACTTGTTTTTTTTTTTTTAAACTTAAATGCTCAAAGAAAAATTTAAAAATTATTGAATTTAATAACAAGAATTAAAATCACTCTACCAGTCGACGCCTCGTAGATCCACCTACAAACCGTCCTGCTGGTCCATGATTTGGGTCAGAAGCACTCACCAAATGGGAGCTCAAGCCCCCCAGTCAACCTAAGCCCCAAACGACAGGGCGTTGATGGACCTACGGTCCATTGATTGCCTCTCATTGGTTAAGACTGGTTTTTGACAATTTTGGTCACAAGTTGGGTCCTCCTCAAAGACCCTTAAGTTGGTCCGTGGGGAGTCGTGCCGAGACGTTTTCAACTCAAATACACTCGTATACAAGTTAGAAACCTTACATCAATTTCATCAAAAACGAACACGTAAAATATGCAAAGGCACACCTAAACATACAAGCACGTCTCAAGGCAAATATTTTGAATGTCATGGACGTTCTTGAAAGTTTTACCTCCTAACATCACCAAAATTTAGACACTGCCTCAAAACACCATTATAAACCATTTTAGGACTTTAAAACCTCATGACACACGTGTTAGACTTTAATTTCACCTAATTCGTTTTAGAGGTGTTACACATATCAGGGTCAATCACTGCTCGACTCAGATGTGGAGGCAATATTAATGAGTTCTCTCAATATTGTGTAGTTGTAATAAAAGAAGCATGTCTTAAAATCTTGAGCAATAAAGTTTCAAACTCTCTCATAGCAGATGTTTCTCCATACAATGCAACTGTCGAGAAATTAAGAAAAAGCATGAGACTAAGAACTCAACAATATGAAACTCAACAAGGAGGAGATAATTTACATTATTTGAAAAGACCATATAAAAATATAATTAAGCTAGTCTGCTATGGAGAGAAATTTTTATCAATACGTTATCTTTTTTCCTTGCAGGACAAAACAAATACAAAAATACCTTCTTCATTAGATGAACTTATAAATAATTAACTAAGAGGTCCAAGAAAACTGTTAAGATCTTCACCAAGAAATGCTCAGACCTTCGATTGATTTATTCCACAATAAGCTCGGGATAGTTTTCAAAAAATCACTTAAAGGAAAAGTGTGAAATAACAAAGTTGATTTTTTGAAACTACAAAAAATCCTAGATTTTTAGAAAAGCTTCTAGAATGAACTTTTGTAGTATGTTGGATTTTTCTCTCAGATATGACTAGAAGTTTTAGGTTCTTATTTGATAGTTAGGAGATAAACTAGATTGTTGTAGATTTTTAAAGAATTAGAAATTGTTGTAAATTTGTGATTTCTCGAAGTGTTTAGAAAATATATAGAAGAATTAAAATAAGTTAGGAAGTGTTTTGGCATGGTAAAAAGGGACTCAAAACAAGTTTAAAATGACTTAAAATAAGTTAAAGGGATAAGTGAAAAAACGCACCTAAATTATCCCCTTTAATGATTTTCATACTTAAACTATCACTTATTAGTTTGAGAAACACACATCTCTCTTTTATATCAATCTCATCAGTATCACATCACACCACACATGGATAAAACATTTCACCTTTACAAAAATTAAACAAATTATTAATATTAGTTTTAAAAAATTTAAAATATATATTTTTTGGTCATTATTCAATCTTTAATTTTTAATTAATATTTATAGTTTGTTATTTAATTTTCGTCAAGATGAAATATTTTATCCATGTTAAATGTCACGTGTTAAGGTTTTTTTCAAATAAAAGAGAGAGTGTGCATTACACACACCATTGAGGTGTGTTTCTCAAACTAATAAGTAGAGCTGTCAATATGGGCTAGCTCACCCCATCCCGGCTAATCCATACAAGCTTTGATATTTTATGGGTCAAGATGGGCTAGCCCATTTTTGGCGTAGGCCAAAAAACGGTCGGTCCAACCTACAAGTACGTGGGCTACATGGTTGCCGGGTCAGACCACTTTTTAAAAAATTATATTTTTTTATAGTTATTCAATTAAATTATACATTATAATTTTAAAATTTTATCATAAATATTGACAAAACAATAGTACATGATATTAATGTTACTACTTGTTAATCAAATCCACAAATAAAATTATCTTTATAATATTTATTAATTTTTTTAAATTAAAAGTATAAATATCTGAATAGAAATATTAACCTAATTTTTTTGAGTTTGGACTCTCTTTAATTTTAAATTTCAATGTTATATTATATTTTTTAATTAATTTTTATTGGCCCACGTGTCGGCTCTACCTATATTTTTCAAACCCCAGAAATCAGCAGGCTTATTCAGGCTAGACTAAAAAACTCTTTTCTTAAATGGGCTTTAAAATTCTTATTCAACCCTATTAAATTTCGGATTAGGCCAGACCGGTTCAACGGATCTAGCCCATATTAACGGCTCTACTTATAAGTGATAGTTTATATATGTATGTAAATCACACTTTCAACAGTTTGATATGAAGGTCAAAAAAAATACTTTAAGTGTGTCTTTTTTGACATTTATCTCTAAGTTAAAAAATCAAAAGTATCTCTTCCCCTACTTTTTATTTTTTGGCTTAAAAGTCATTTCCATTTGACTTTTTTTTTTACTTAAAAATTACTTTTTAAATTCAATTTTAACTAGATCTAGAACATCCCAAAATAGTATAGCAAACATTATTGTTGGAAAAAAAAAATCTTTTTGGCTAGAAAATTTTGCCAAATTGTCACGACCCAAAAATGGACGTGATGACACTCGTCTTATCCCACCAAGACAAGTTAGCCTAAAATTCAACCATTACAGTAAAGTGCGGAAATAAAATATAAGTAACTTAATAAAACCCCCAAAACCTGGTAGTCACGTGTACAAGCCTCTAAAGTATTACAATTGATTCAAAAGAAAAACTCAAGTCTCAAATGAACTTGTTTCTAGAATAGAACAAGATCATAATTAAGGAGAAGAAAGTCTGCTGCGATGGAAACAGCTACCTGACAAATCTCCAAGAAACCTCAGACAAGGAGAAGGGAAATATCACAAAGTCCGGGCTAGTAACCTACAAAAAAATTTGTAGTAGCAAGGGGTGAGTACCAAACCACACGGTACTCAGCAAGTAAACCTCTAAACACAAGCTAAGGGGATGAAATACGGGTACTCCTACCACCCCCAACCGAACCTCCACAACTACAACCTGCATAAACATCAGCCCAACCTAACAACTCACAGTTTACATAGAACGTAACTCAACAAAAACATTTAGACAAATTACATATCCTCCACAACAACACTTTAACAAATTACATATCCTCCTCAACAACACTTTAACAAATTACATATCCTCAACATCAACACTTAAACAAATTAGATATCCTCAATAGCAACACTTCCAACAAATTTACATATCCTCAATAACACACTTCAACAAATTACATATCCTCAACAACAACACTTCAACAAATTATATATCCTCAATAACAAGCTCAGTATTCAACAATCACAAGTTCCGCAAAAAGGCAATCACTAGATCAGCAAAACACAATATCAAGTTCACTAATGATAAGTATGTGCAATGTAATGGAATGCAATGTCAAGTATAATGATGCATGTCTGACCTAGTGATACACACCCGCTGTCTCTCAGTCCGGGACCCATGGGGGACATATATGTCCATGCATCTGTCGCGGCGCACGACACGACCCTCGATAATAGTAACCATCGCGGCGCGCGATACGTCCCTCGAAATACAGTATCCATCGCGGCGCGCGATACGTCCCTCGAAATGGTACATCCTCTTAAGTACTCATTCTTTCTCAATGCACATAACATTTGTCACAACCAATGCCTCAGAATAATGCAGATAACAAATTCACACAAATAGTGAGGAGATGACCATTTTCATAACATCGCACAGTTCACAACCACACAAACATGAAGTTACATCAACAATGATTCAACAAGCTTTCAACCCTTTCTCAACACAACACACATAAACAATTAATCACATTGCCTTTTGTTATCCCCATTCTTTTCATCATTAGAATTAATCAATGTGGACAAGTAAACCCATCACCAATCCCGTTACTCCCAACATATACCACAAGGACATACACGCATTTCATACACTTAACAAGAGTTTAGAAATCCACTTGCCTCAATCAATCGAACAATTACTCCAGAATCGAGCCTTCCTCTTTCGGTTGACTCCCAACTCAATATAAGCTAGTCAAATAGATAATCACCGTAAGATTTCAAGACTAACAACACCCATATTTCTACATGTCTAGTCTAAACTAAAAAAAATCACTCAAATATATATTCAAGTTCCTAATCTTGATGTTAATTAATATGTCAACTTTTTCAATTTCTCCAAATTTCAAGCCTAGGGTTAAGTCATAATTTCTTGAAATACTACATCCCCAATAGCTTACATAAAATATAATACACACCATAATTAATTAGATAATTCCGTATCAAAATTAACTTTATTATACGATAAACAAATATAAAAAAAATTGAAATTAAAGCCACTGGCTATGAAACCAGTGGCGACAACTATTGATCCCAAAACAATTCTTATAATTACTTAATGCAATTGTTGCTCTTTAAAACATTTAAATTATTATATTATTGTTATCCAACTTGAAATTCCTCCAAATCTTTATAACCTACCAACTCTAATAATCACAAGAATCAATTGTCACATTTATACTATAAACAACGAACACAAGCAAACATAGCCGCCAAAAATTTTCGTAAAAACAATTATCTAACTTCAATTTATCTTAATAACAATATAAAATTTCCTACTGCTTATTAATACGTAGAAAATATTTCAAAATCAAAACTAGGAAGAGAATCATACCTGAAATTCTAGAAAACTCAAGGAAACTGCTCTTCGTAGCAAGTGTTCAGCATTACGCTTTGCGGTAAGATAAAATATATGTTAACCCTATTTCTCTTTATTTTATTTTTTTATAATATATATATACATGGTCAAGTTATATAGGGTATTAATTAATTTATAAACCTGATTAGTTAATCACTAACTACACTATGTTTAAATATTATTTATTCATTTATTATTTTTCTTTTCTTTTCTTTTCTTTTTCTTTTCATTATTATTAGTAACAAAATAATTCTTTGTCACTCATCCTTATAAGTCATATATATATCTGTAAAACGATTAAGAGGATCGTTACACAAATTATATTTTTTTATATATTATTTTACCTTTTAAAATATTTTTACCCTTTTAACTTTACTACCTTTTAACTAAAAATGGAAAAAAGATCTGTTTATTTTAAAATAAAAAAATATTGTAGTTTTTAAATTTTCTGATCATTTAGCACTTTACTTTTATAAATAGTTACTCCATGATATTTGTCATTTCATAAAATTAATGCATAAATTAACATATTGTTCCTTTTTTTTTTATCCTTGTGAGTTGTTAGCATTGAAAACATACATTTGACCAACTTAGAAAAGTTAAGTAAATGATTTATGTTCATTAGTTAAATTTATTAATTAAAATAGTTTATTTCATATTCATTGACTGAAAAATTTAATTTTAAAAAAATTAAATAAGGATAGAAGAGAAAGTTACATCATTTTTAATGTAAGTGCAAAATAAAAAAATGACATATAAATATAACACAAAAGATACTCCCTTTGTCCCTATTTAGTTGTCCACTTTAGAAGTGACACACATATTAAGACACCAATTATTATCATAGTTTAGTTACAATTTTACCTTTAACTTAAAAGATTATGCAACTCCCCAAGTTGTATGCTCTTAATTAATTCTAGAAAAATTCTAGTATTACTAAGTTGTAATGCATGCTTTTTGTTAAAATGGACAAGTATTTAAAAACAGATATAAAAAAAATATAAACAAGTAAACAGAAATATATAGCAAATAGCAATAATACAAACATAATATGAATAAGTTAAATTTTATGTCTTTATAGTACCTCACAAGTTGGAACTACAGAAGTCCCCGTTGCAATAAATTCATTAAAGTTCAAGATGTGCCCATAAGTTGATGGAAACATTAATTAGATCTCTGATGGGAAGAGAGAAGTTGTGAATTACTCCCTCTGTCCCACGATATATCAAGATTAATAATTAGAAATTTTATTAAAAATATTTATCTTGTATTATTTGGTTATTATTTTTTTATATTTTACCTCTATAATATATATGATGTTTAAACAAATTTTGATCTAATATTTTTTTAGAGGCTAACTAACATTAAGAAAGAGCAAAATAGTGAGTTGATCAATTTAGTAATAATTTCTTAATTATCATATAAAATAGGAAGTGTTTATCTAATATGAAATGGAGATAGTAGTAATATTTTGTCTACTTCTTAAAAATTATAAAATATTCCTATTAATTCTTCATTACATCAATTCAAAATTCCATTTAAAGTGATTGAGTGAACTATTAAATTGATTTAAATTAGGAAAAAGTTGAATCCTAAATCCTTATATAAGAGAATCTCAACCATAAAATCGGTTATAACATGCAAATGATAAATTAATCATAAGATAAAGTAACACCCTATTTAAAATGAAAACACCTTTAATGATTTTAAGAACTCCAAGGTAGGCTCGGGAAGCCGGCCTCTTGCTATGTCACTTGGTATAATCGTCTGGTTACATGAATTTGGTGATGTCTCCTAGGAGAAGACGATGATGATCTCCAACAGCTTCTACTCTTCCTTCTTTGTGGTGGGAGTTGTGTCTCATTTTTATGTATAAAATTATATTCTCTTAGTCGCTCGTGTACTTATTTAGACAAGTTTCTTGGAGTTGTTTTTTAAGTCTTTTACTAAAGTTTATTCTTCTTAAGATTGAAGAGCTTTGTAGTAAATCATTATTTTCCGCATGTTTTAACTCTGTTTGACTGGTAAAAATTCTCTTATCTAGGTGTTAGCATATATGTTCACATGACTCGGGTCCCAAAGTGTTGGATTGTGACAATACCTTCAAGATAATTATTGTTAATTATGACAGAATAGATCGTTACAACTTAACTACCACTAAATAGTAAAGTACTTTCTTATTTGAAAGTGATTCAACAACCTCTCTATAAGCAAAAACTTGTATTATCTTATTTATACAGTACAAATTTCCGACAAAGTTAATTTTCTAAAACGATGTTTTAACCTTGTTTACAAATATTATACTAAAGAATATTCACTTATTTTGAGATGATTCAACCACTTATATATAATACAAATACAAATACAAATACAAATATAAATACAAAATATCAAGTTTTTTATTTTGAGACTTACAATAAATAGTGATGCAATTATTGAGTTATTGTTTTGAATGACATAAACATTAACTAGTAATGGTTGTACTAGGAACAAACAACGTGGGAGATGGAGCCCCTTAAACTCATCACTCGAAGGTGATCAACCCACGACTTACTCTACTACGTGGTCTTATCCATCTCCATACATATAAAATGCTATCAATTTTTACGGTTTTGATGTATCATTTGATTTGATATGAAAAAAAATTAAAAAAACTTATGTTTTAAAATTATAATATTTAATAATTGAAAATATTTAAAATATATACACATATTTATTGTTTAATATAAATTTATTTAAATCTTAAAATTTTAAAAATATTATTAGAATAAACGAAATAAATAATATTAAAGTAGAAAGTTACGTGTTTCACTTCAAGACAAAAGGAATTATAACTACAATTAATGACTCAACTCGTGATTATTTATGGAAAAGAAAAGTTGTACGAGTGATTCAACATTGGCCGCGTCGGTATTAATAGGGTAAAAATTTAAGAATTAATAATATATATGGCTTATTTTTATTCTTAAGTAGTAATATTAAATAGTTCACATTCCAAATATTATATTAAATTTATTTCGTAATAAATGACAGTACTCTCTAAAATAATTTATAAAGTAATTTATTTAAATAAATTACTAGTACAAGTATAAAATATAAAACTAAGAAAACAAATAAAATACTCCCATGGATATTGGAGTAATTAAAATGATTCGAGGAATGTTTTTATATTTATATAGATTTATCTCATGATATTAAATTTTATATATTATTAATATTTTCAAATAAAAAATATTATTAATACATCATATAATATCATATAAAATGTGTGACTAATCTATGTATTAATTATATAAAGGCTCAAGTTTCTATTAAATATAGTATTAAATAATATCATACATAAATCATAATTATTTCTTCTTACGCTCCCAACTAAACCACCCCTAGTTTTATTACATATGATACAAAATAACATTAAACTTGTTTATGCTATGAATTATCATGTTAGGAGTTTTTGGAGTATTCTAGTGGTTCTGAACTTCTAAATTAGCAATAATAATAAATTTTTCTAACATAAATTAAAGATCTAAAATAAAATTACTAAATTTTATCGAACCTGCATCTACTGTCAATATTATGTTTGATCATGTTAATTAAAAGTGGAAATATCACTAGATATATACTCTCTTTTATAGTTAAAAGAGTGGAGGATTATCCAAATCCAGGAGACAATCAGTCTATTTTCCAAAAACGTGGGATTTTTTATCCACTATAACACTCCATTCACACTCAGATTTGATTGGAGCGTGGATTGAGAATCCAAACGAAAATAAATCTAATTTTAATACCGTGTAAGATATGACACTTAAATTTAACTCTACTTCAAAAGTTGATTTATGAGAAAAGAATTGTCCAGATCTATATAAAGGGAGTACCAATCCATCTCCAATCAATGTGAAATTTTTGTCTACTCTAATTAAGCCACAACTTTAGAAAAACTAAGTTATGTTGCTTATTCTTCTTCATTTTCTTGAAAGTAAGGCCAATGTGTCTCCAAATTTAGTTTTTTAGTTCAACATATAAGTGTGGTGAAGTTTAGTTTTTCAATTTAAATTTTAGGTCTTTTTCTTTAAGGATTTTTATATTAAAATTTAGCGGTATATATATATATATATATATATATATATATATAGAGAGAGAGAGAGAGAGAGAGAATATAATTGGTTACAAATGTTCATATTTATTATTACTGTTAAATAAAATATAGCGTCAATTATACTGCTTTATCTATTGTAATTGTACATAAGCACATATATAGAGTCCGTAGCCTAAAGGGTATAAAATATTAACAAAAATTCTAAAACGGTATATAAAATTTTATATTAACCAAAACGGCAAAATCGTTGGAACAACAACAATTTTATAAAAAAAAATTCTGGTGGAGTAAATCGTTGTTGTTCTAGTGATTTTGCCGTTTTGGTTAATATAAAATTCTATATACCGTTTTAAAATTTTTGTTAATATTTTGTACTCTTTAGGCTCCGAACTCCACATATATACATCAAGATACGTACATATGTCCAAATTAGCGACAACGCACACCATATTCATTACTATACTCTCGCAAATGAAGTCTGAAAAAGATAGAATACGCACAAAATTTATATATCTTAATTTTTGTAAGATAAAGAAGAACTTTTCAGACTCACGTCACAAAAAAGAAGTATACGTCCAAATTAGCTACGCCATGACATTAAACAAGAGATTGAGAGGTAGGTGGTGGGAGTGAATACTACTTGTGTGGTCTATCTATTTATTGACATTCGTGTTTAAGGTTCATTTGCACTTTAAATTTCTCCATTTTTCATTTGGAAATATCCCAAAAAAACTGTAGTGAATAGTTCATAAATCATATATATACTAGAAAATAGAAATGGTAAGAACACCTTGTTGTGAGAAAGTAGGTCTCAAGAGAGGGAGATGGACAATAGAAGAAGATGAAAGACTCACAAACTATATTCAAGCTAATGGTGAAGGCTCTTGGAGGACATTACCTAAAAATGCTGGTAAAAAAAATGCATTGTTATATATATATAGTTAACGCATAATCATCTCATCTGAAAGTTTAAGAAACTATTACCGAATAAGAAAGTACATTTTTATTTACTACCTATTTTCTCTGTCTAACAATAGTTGTCCACTATTGACTTGACACACCTCTTAAGAAACTATAAATAGAAGGGTAATTTTATTATATCACCCTTTGAACATAATAAATATAGTCTTAAAAAATGTAATAGGGAAATAACTAGAATTAATAATAAGGATAATTAGGAGCTAAGTGTAAAATTATCCATAAATTTTTTAAAATAGATAAATATTATTGGATGGAGGAAATAGTACTTTTTCTTATATGAAAAGTCATTTGGTAATTGAAATTGACGTAATTAGTAGAATATAAATACACTAACATGTTTGTTTGTCCCACTTAAAACAAAATTAAAATACTCAATATAGAGAGAGAGAATATTGAAAATATATTACTTAATAAACCTATGTTTTTGAGTAATATTACAGAAATGGTTCATATTTTCAATTTAGTATATTTTAATTAAATTAATCATAAAAATTAAAAATATAGAATTTCTTTGAACATCATGAAATGCATGTTTCACAAAAAATAATAATTTAATATTATAAATATAATATCATAAAATTATAAAATAATTAATAAAAAAATGATCTATCAAATCTAAATCTAAAAAAATAAAATTTAATTATCAGGATGACTTTACAAATGTGCCCTTGTTGGATTCTAATTGTTGGGTTCTCAGCGAGTAGAACTAACATTTGAACTTTATGGATTCTAAATTTTACAATACTCATATCATTTGTCACTATGTTAAAGATTGATTTAGTTTTTAAATTTTCTTAGTAAATTTCTTAATATAGATATAAGGTCTGAGTCTTAGTCCGACTAAAATCGTACGTTCTTTCTAGGTCTGAATTGTTGAAAGTTAATATACATTTTTATTTACTGAATTATGAATTATGTATTCATCCATTTGATATAAAAAAAAAATTAATGTTTTTTTAATTGTTTAATAGGATTATTAAGATGTGGAAAGAGTTGCAGATTAAGATGGATTAATTATTTAAAGAGTGATTTGAAGAGAGGTAACATAACTTCTGAGGAAGAAGCTATAATCATCAAGTTACGTGCAACTTTGGGTAACAGGTATAGATATTTATTTATAAATATCATAAAATCTTTAAATTGTTGGAATATATATTATAAATAAATATTTTTAAAATAATTTTTTTTAATTATCTATCAAATATCACAAGTAAGACAAAATCACTTATTTTGTTTCAGAAAAACATATTTATTTTCTTTTTGGCCATACATACCCTTTTCAAACGCTAAAAGCGTAAAAACTTTTTACATTACTTTTGTAATTTTTATAATGAATTGTTCTTAGTAATTATGTGTAACTAATTCAAGAGCGATAAAAGTATTTTATATTGTGAGTGTATAAAAATTAAATTTGATATTTTATATTTTTTAAAATTTAAATTATATACTTCGATAGTATAAATGTTTCTTTTACACTATTAAAATGTAATTTTATATATAATAATAATAGACTATAGTTACCACGTTAATCATGTTATTCTTAATGCTTATCTTGATTATTTAACTCTAATTACATGTAAATGACTTAATTGTTTAAATATTTTAACGGTAATTACCTATAAATGACTTAATTGTATGAATTTATTCTACATTATTAGTCCATGCACTACATAATATATATATTTTTTAATGGGAAAAAAATAAATATACTCTGAACTATCGTAAATGGTATACAAATATCCTTCGTCATACTTTAGGGACGTTGGTACCTCTGTCGTTCAAAAACTAGAGTATATATACCCTATATACTAACGGATGTATACGTGTCGTAATCTTATCCATCGACCCAACATCGGATCGATGGATAAGATTGTGTTATGTGTCCCTATATGACACTGGATTGCAAGAGCACCAATGTCTCAAAAGTATGATAGAGAGTATCTGCATACCATATTCGATAGTTCGAAGGTATATTTGTCATTTTTTCCTTTTTTTTTATTGTATTGTAGTGATAAAAAATTAATAAGAAATGTTTAATTTGCAGGTGGTCTCTAATAGCAGAATATTTACCACATAGAACAGATAACGAGATAAAAAATTATTGGAATTCTCGTTTGTGCCGAAAAGTAGAAAGCTTGAGGATTCCAAGTGACGAAGAGTTGCCACAAGCTGTTGTCGAATTAGCCAAAAAAGGAAAACAACAACAAATTATCAAACAAAGACACAAAGGGAAAACAAAAATTAGCGGTTCAAATTTCATAAGTGAAACTATAGTTCACACTACATCATCAACGCCAAATATAGAGAAAGAAACCATAAATACTATTCCGAAAGGCGATAATAATGCCACGGAGTTCGATCACAACGATGATCAAATGTTATGGCATGACGATATTATGCTAATGGACGATAAAGATGCAAAGTTGGACCAAGATTTCATTTTCAAATGTTTATGGAGTGACGAAGGAGAAAATTTTGAAATAATCGAAAATAACAATAACAATAATAATGAAATATTAAATGTGGATAAACATGGTACCCTTGATGGTTGGGATTGGGAATATTTAGATGAAATGTTGAATAATGAAATAGAGAATAACAATGTGTCAAATATTGATCCCATGAATAGTGATTTGGTAGCTTGGCTTTTGTCTTAATATATACTCATTATTTTCACTCCAATTATGCATATATATGGATAAAAATAAAAATTGTCTTTATTTTTTCAATTTATTTCTTAAATAAAGGTTGTGACTGGTGCTTGTGCCGGCGTGTTTTCTATTTACTTTTAAAAAAAGTAAAAAACATATACATTTATGCTTGCATTTTTTTTAAAAAAATGGTGGTGTCTAAATAAGTTTTACCGCTTTGATTAAAAAATATTAATATACCCTTTTAAAAATTTTATTAGATTTTTTTTCCTTTTAGATTTCGAACTCGTATAAATAGAAAAACACCTACTAATAATTAAAAGAACTGGAAAGAAGAACCCCCTCGCATCGTCTTTTGTTTTTCACCATAATCTTTGGAAATTTTTAGTGTCTTGCAAAATTTTACCGTGTCAGACCGTGATACTCCAATCCAATCATCTCATTATTTATTTCATCAAGCCTTTTTTATTCAAGGCGTCATTTTAATAGAGAGGGTTCAAGATTAGAAATTCAACAATCTCATAATTTTAGGCCAACCACAAACCACACAATCAAGACATACAACCACACAATCAAGTACATAGGAGACTTTACAATATCACTCAATACATATCAATCGTTATTGAGAGTTTATCTATCAAATAGAAATAAACCATAACCTACCTCTACCGAAGAACCAAGTCAAGTAACTACTTCTCCAATGTCTTCCTTTTTTTATTGCCTCCGAACCATTCCAATCTATCAAGTATATATATTTACATAAGGTGTAAGTTAACAAGCCCATAAAAACACTCTTGTTATATGTCTAGCCTAGAACCAAAACTCACACAATCCTATAATCAATTTCCTAAAGTTTAAACCTATGGGTAAGTCTAAAATTATTCGATACACCAAATAATTTTTATTTCCTTATTCTCTCTTTAAATTTTCTCTGAGATTCAAAGGCGGTAAAAAACGTCTTTCTAGGATGATTTAGACCTTTCTCTTTTTTTCTTTTTTTTTTCTTTTTTTTTTAAAAGAAAAAAAAGGAGGAGGGTTACTCCTAGTTACATAAGCTTACAAAAAAATCTAGAATTCATAAACTAGAAGCAACCAAACAAAATTTAACCAGGGTCGAATATGAAGTTTCCCTTCTTCACTCGAAATCTAATGTTGGGCTTGCCAACTACACCAAATAAGTAATTACCTATTTTAATATATCAAAATATAATTTATAACGTGAAAATTAGATATTTTAATATATTAGGTGGAAGCAACTTGTCACAAAACCAACGACATATGGACTAACAACCACCTTACTACACGTAAAGCATTATACATGTCATATACAGAAACATACCACAATACTGTATCCTAATTTCCTACTAACATAAGCACTAGATTTTTATATTAATTCTTAGAAATCATTAGGTACTTAGTAATGTCGAGCTTTATCCTTCATACTTCATCCTTTATTAATTATATATATTATGTACCCCATATTCTTCTAGAACGATCAACTATACAATATTTATTCTATGTAATTTACGCTACAACAATATTATATTCTTTCTGAATTAGATAGTAACTCACAAGGAAGTGTACCAATAAAGGACCACCGTTTGATTTTGCCGTCGCCGCTTTCACTTTGTTCTTCTCTTCTCCTCTTTTCTTTTCTTCTATAAATTTGTTTTTACCCTAATTATTATACAACTAATTATAAGAGTAGTAAAAATGATCCACTTTAATTCTAATGTTATTTTTATTTGACCACCAACTAAACAAATTATTAAAATTTCCCCACTAATTCATAATTATAATTATTAATAGTCCAAAATCCAATTAGAATCCCTCAAAAAAAAAATTATGAAACACAAGGCTTTAACACTCAAAAGGACCAAAGCGGGTCGTTACAGTAAATACCAATTTACGCATCGTTCGTCCTCGAACGATCGAAAAGAGGTGAGAGTAAGGAAAAGGTACCTGAATTGGTAAAAAGGTGTGGATATCTTTTATGCATATCAGCCTCACATTCCTAAGTGGACTCTTCAACTAGCCGATTCTTCCATTGAACCTTGATAGATGCAACATATTTTGACCTCAACTTGCGGACCTCCCTATCTAGAATAGCTGTAGGCTCATCTTCATAAGACAGATTCTCATCCTGTAGAACTGAATCCCAATGAATGATATAGTTTCCATCACCATGGTATTTTTTTTAGCATAGACACATGTGTAGACACGTAATTTTTGACCGAATTTAATTTTAACACTAATTTGCAATAAATAATTTTATCAATCTAAATTAAATATATTTTGACTTTTTATTATTTTCATTAATTTTATTTAAAAGATATAAAAATAAACAACATAAATATAATTTTATTTAGAAAAGTTTATTTTGATTGTTAAAAAAAAAAGGGTATATATATATATATATATATATATATATATATATATATATATATATATATATATATATATATATATATATATATATATATATAATAAATAATTTAAAAAAAAAAAGAAAAGAGTGAAACCACTCCCATTTTCCCCACTTCCCCACGACCCCCACATACACACTACACACGTGCACTACTACTACTACTATATACATACAATGAAAAAAAAAAAAAACGGAGAAAACGGAAAAAAAAAAAAGATCAGAAAAGAAAAGAACAAAAAGGAGAAAATACACACGAGAGGACAGAAATCAACGAGAAAAAAATTAGAAAAACAGAGAGAAAAAAAAAGGAACGAAGGGGAGAAAGAAATCAAGAAAAGGGAAGGCAACACATGTAAAAAATATTATTCTCATCTTTTTACCTTTTTTTTAAAAAGTCACAAACAAAGGTTGAGTTTTGAGGTTCATTTCGTGGTTTCAAGTTCGCGGTTCTTTATTCGAATTGTTTTCTTTTGGTGGAATTTTCGCAAGAGGTACCATTTTTTATTATTTTTTATAATTTAATATCATATTTATACAAGCACTGATTACAATATATTAAAGTTGTCAAATTTCAGATGGTTAAACCGTTATGTTTTTATGTGAAGTTTGTTAAAATATTTCATATCAACTTTATGTTTAGATCCTTTATATAGTTTTATTTTGTGTGAAATTGCTATAATAAACCGTAGTTTATTTTGTATTAAATAATTCATAGTTTATTTCATGCTTAAGTAAAATTATTGTCTAAGTCTACTCTTATTTTTCATGTTTAGTTTTTAATGATAATATGTGTAGTTATTATAATTCTAATGATAATATGCATAGTTATCCAAAATTTTATATTCATGTCTTACTAATTTGAATGAATTTTTTTTTGTTTGATTGTGTTTAGAAATATATTAAATTATATTTTATATTATATTATGTGTGTTGTCTTAAATTATTAGTTTTAGATTCTATTAAAAAATAATAATAACAAACTTGTTAGGATAAGGAGAGGATAATAAATTGAAAGAAAAAAAAAGATAAGGAAAAATAATAACGATAAAAATGGAATAAGGAAAAGAGGCAGAATACGTGAATAACAGAAAAAGAAAAGAAGTAGTGATAAAAGAACATCTGAATTAGAAAAAGAATAATAAATAAATAATATATATATATATATATTATAATAAAAGAATGTAAAAAATGTAGACGAAAGAGTAAAAAAAAAAATATTTTAAAATGAAAAGATACAAAAAGTATAGTGTTAAAAATATATAAAATATTTTATTATTATCATAAAAAAGAAAAACTAAAAAAAAGAGAAGAAGAAAATCAATGTAAAAATAAAACAAAAACACAATAAAAAAAAATAGCAATTAAAAAATAAGCAAAATGTTGAAAGAATAATAAAAAATAATAATGTATAAAAACTTGACATGCTTCTAAAATTGGATGGTTTTAAATATGTTAATAAATCAAAAAAAATGGGTAAATATATTTATCTTAATAATACAATATTCATAAATTAATTTAAGTCATGAATGTCCATAAAGCGACCGTGCTAGAACCACGGGACTCGAGGGATGCCTAATACCTTCCCCTTGGTCAACATAATTCCTTACCCGAACTCCTTCGCAGACCAAACAAAGAGTCATCTCCTTTTGATTAGGGATTAAATAAACGGTGACTTGGAACACCACAACTCAATTCCAAGTGGCGACTCTGAAAAAGCTAAAATAATCCCCTAATTAATAACGTCACTTAAATTGGAAAAAACCCTTACGCCGCTGCGCGAAAAAGGGGTGTGACATCTCTGGCGACTCCGCTGGGGAACTAACTAGAATTCGAGCTTGTAAACATGGACTTCTACATGACTTTATTATGTATTTACATACTTATCGATTTGTGAATATTGTGTTTAATTACATAATATGTTATTTGCTTGCTTATTTACCCTTTTGATAATATGTTAACTATCATAGAACTATATTTTTCTCGCGAATCTATCTGAGTCTTCTGAGATAATTTATTCGGAGACGCGATTACGCTCCCGAGCCATGAGATACCAGAGATGCGGCAACGCTCCTGGGAAGGATTCTATAGTAACCATGTCTTAGGATGGGAAGGACTAACAGTGAGGCCAGAAAGCCCTGCTACTGGTAAGCTGTCCCTTCTCGACTCGAGTAGTCCGCTCGTTTTATAGACAGTCTAGACACTCATTCCATTAGTTTGCTAAACTTAGTAAACCAGGTGTCAAACATTTATTGTCCTTATAGGATTCACTTTATTTGTTGCATATGCATTTTTTTTTTAATTTAATGTGGCTAAACATTGGGTTCAAGTGTATGTGTTATATGTTACAAATATACTATTTGAACGCCGATCAACGTTCGAATAAATTAGTAAACTAATAAAAAAAAGATTTTCCTCAAAAGTAATAAATATGACAATTATTTGTAAAATCTCAGAAGTTTAATATTTGTATTTTTACAACAACATGACAAAAATAAAAATTTCGAAAAGTAGAATACATATATTTTTTTTAAGAAATAAATAAAAAGGTAAATTTAACAAACTATGCACACCTATTTCTCAACTCGATGAGATACGTAGGCAATCCTCCTCGGGTTCGGTGATCTTTTAAAAAAATTAAAAAATAGAAGTATTTCCTATAAAAAATAATGTTATGTTTACAATCTTTTGGAACTATGTTCGACCTGATTCTTGCTTTATACAAGATACGTTGGCAACCTTATTTTGAGGTTCGGTCCAACTAAAAAAAAAAATAATCTAAAGAGTCCTCGCAACAAAAATTGGGTCAAATAAATAAAATTGATTCTTCTTAATTTGTTTTTTTAAAAAAAAATTTTTTAACAATATTTGACTTGGTTGGTACCAAAATTCTTACAATTGTGCATAAGAAAAATAATAAAGTGTTAAACTATTTGACAGTACGGACTAACTTTGTTGTGACCTATAGAATTCATTTGGTATCTCTTGATATATTTATGTTATACTTAGGAAACTATTTTGCTTAAAGTTTAGGTTAAAACGAATTCAACCTCATTGTTTCTTGTTCATTGTGTGGTGAGCTTTTGATAAAATTCAATGGAGTGACTTTTGATCTAGAACTTGGCCTAAATGTTGGTTAAAGTGAAATTGTGAGCAACATTTAACTTAGGAAATGATTATAGACTTTCTTTGAACCGATTGTACCTTTCAAGCCTACCAAATGACATTTATCCATAAGACTCCCATTTTGAGTCTGAAACATTTTTATTTGAATAACCACCACTTCACATATATCATTCTAGAGCATAAAAGCACTATTTTCTGGATCTCACCTCCATTTTGTATTATCAATTAGATAAACAACGCCGAGATCTAAGTTGGATATCAAATTGAAAAAAACAAGTATGTGCAAGTTCAAGCAAAATGACAAAAAAACTGTAATAAAAATGAAAGGAGAGAAAATAAAAAAAATGAATGGGAAAAAGATTTCAAAAAAAAAATTGAAAATTGTGCAAATTTTAAGGAGGAAATAATCATTTTACCCCAAATGAATGTCCTACCTTTCTCCAAACCTACATTACAAGCCAATAATAAGTCCTATTTGATCCCATTTTGTATGTTCTCACATCAATGGATACTTACATAAGGGCCAAGCATATGGTATCTCAATCTCATACATTGAATATCTTTCCGAGTGTGAGTGACTTTGATAAAAAACATCTTAAGATCGAAATACTTCTATTGTGTGAAGTAGGACTTCATTTATTGCGAGGGCACTTGAAACATGAAGATTTGAATTACTTTATCCCTTAACTTAGGCAATATCAATTCAAGTAAACACATAAGTATGTTTGAGATACCATTTGAATTTTTAGTGATTACTCAAAGTTGACCTCAAATTTGTCTGAAAGTAGTTGAAGAAGACTCATATGCATCATGTTAATTGTTGGTACCAACTAAAGTCAAAACATTGTTAACCATGAATTGATTCATTTATCAAAAAATGTCTTTTGTACAAAAAATCAAGACAAAATAAAAAATAATTTTAGGTCTGCCTGAACTACGTTTGACCTGATTCTTGTTTCGGCAAGATACGTAGGCAGCCCTAATATTGGGTTCGGTTCAACCAAATACAAATCCAAAAATTCATATTGCAGTATACTGGGGCAAAAGTCGTTTGTGTATTCATTCGGCCTCTCATCTCAAAGCTCAAAATCAACCCCCAAAAAAAAAAAGTCTTTGCATCAACCCTTGATATGTCGAAAGTAAGTTGGTTAAGGGTAAGTAAGAAATCCTGAATCGGCGTCATAAGACAAATGTGAGTAAAAAGAAATAAAAATGAGAGAGTCTTATTGGTGAAAACCCTAAGTGGGCACCGTAAGGCGAAAAGGAGTTGAATATTGGAGAGTCTTATTGGTGAAAATTCTGACATGCAACATAAGGCAGACGTGAGCTGGAGCAATTAACATGATTGAATTTTAGCGGCAAAGACCTTCGCGAATATCACAAAGTGTATAAAGGTTCCAAATTATTTATGGCTTCATTAAGTGTCGAGATTCCATATCAAGATTGAATGATCAATAGTGGTTGATGAATAGATTGGATAGACAAGTCTGAAAATCAATTCAAATTGCATGGCATGATCAGTAGACTCGGCTCCCACACTCAGATAAGTTTTTCTTTCTTCTTCTTACTAAAAAAAAGAGTCTTCATCGAATCTTTTCTTTTATTCTCATATAGTTCGTAATTTTCTTATACTTTTTCTTTGTCGCTTTTTGGTATGTATTTGAGTCGAGTCTTTGTAAAAAAAAAAAAAACTATGAAGGAATTTCAAGACTCGCTACCAAGTCTCTAATCGGTACTAGGCAAAGCATCAGGCTACTGAGTTAATCTGTCTTCAAGTGTTGAATTCAAAAATTCTCTGATCCCATGGAGGCTAAACAATGAGTGTTGTGGGATAAAGACATTGGATTTAGGTCCCAAAAAAGCAAATTTGGATGAAAGTACAATCAATCAATAAGAAGTATTGACCGTCGGAAACAACCCAAGCGTCATAAGTGTTTGAGACGCCCTTGTCGAAAGATGGAACCACAAACCAACCACCACCTTTTCAAACTCACAAATTTTCTTTGTTGAAGCAGGGACACAAGTTGTTTCAAGATTGAGGATTCGAGGAACCTAGATGTTCAACCTAGTCTGCAGCGAGCGAAATGGAAACCCTACAATAAAGACTTGTGGAATATTATATGAAAGTTGGCTAATATATATCAAAATAGCAATTACTTGATTGTTGGAATATTTATTTTATTTATTACTATTATTTTTATTTTTCTCCTTGAAGGAACTTCCAAATAATTAAGATAGCATTCACAATATTTCGTTGGTATTATTAGTTTGTTCAAAACTTTATTAGCAGGACCCTCCTGGATAATGGGATTAGCAGGACCCTCCTGGATAATGGGACTAGCAGGACCCTCCTGGATAATGGAAATAGCAGGACCCTCCTGGATAATGGGATTAACAGGACCCTCCTGGATAATGGGATTAGCAGGACCCTCCTGGATAATGGGACTAGCAGGACCCTCCTGAATAATGGGATTAGATTAGCAGGACCCTCCTGGATAATGGGACTAGCAGGACCCTCCTGGATAATGGGACTAGCAGGACCCCCCTGGATAATGGGAGTAGCAGGACCCCCCTGGATAATGGGACTAGCAGGACCCTCCTGGATAATGGGACTAGCAGGACCCCCCTGGATAATGGGATTAGCAGGACCCCCCTGGATAATGGGACTAGCAGGACCCTCCTGGATAATGGGAATTAGCAGGACCCTCCTGGATAATGGGATTAGCAGGACCCCCCTGGATAATGGGACTAGTAGGACCCTCCTGGATAATGGGAATAGCAGGACCCTCGTGGATAATGGGATTAGCAGGGCCCTCCTGGATAATGGGACTAGCAGGACCCTCCTGGATAATGGGACTAGCAGGACCCTCCTGGATAATGGGACTAGCAGGACCCTCCTGAATAATGGGATTAGATTACTTTCTCATAGGATTAACACTTCCTAGTCTAGATTTTTAGTTTTATTTTCTCCTAAAATAAACACTTCCTAGCCGAAGTTTATGTTTTATATTTATATTTGCTAATAACTCACAAAATTTTCCCAGTGAAAACTGGGGCAAAAATTTTATTTATTTTTTGTTTGTGATAGTTCTCAGGTTTTCTCAAGCGAGACCTGGATTTGAAATTCAAGAACAAAGTTTCAAATTTTTTAGAATAATCAATTCCATGATGGTTAGAATTAGCTTCTTCAATGCATGTAGCAGCCTGATTTCCACACATCTTTTGCTAGTCAACTTTTGATCAAGAAAACAAGCATTCATTCAAGAGCATTTTTCAAGTTGTCATTTTGAAGAATGTCAAAAGTTCCGTCTAAGTGGCAAGTTCAGCCTCCATTCCAATTCTAAGTTAAGATATTCACTCAAAAATCAAGGTGATATCTTAAAGTCAAAATTCAAGTGAAGATTCAAGAAAAGCTGCATGGATGGAAGTTTGTACATTTGTTTTCTTTTGACTAATAGTTTTCAATTTTTATGTAAGGATAAGAGCCGCGATCTGGAGCCTCGATGGAACCTCACTTAACTTCCAACTCATCACTTTATCTCTTCGAACTACAAGTGGCCTGAATCCTTTATCACCCGGGATATGTAGGATGTCCAAACAAGGACTCGGTCACACAAATTTTAGTCTTTCAAATAAGAGTTCGGTCAAAACTTGTCACTTTGTCTACTTCTTTGTCTGAAAAACTCTTCGTGTTTCCAGTCAAGAGGGGCAAACTGTAGACACGTAATTTTTGACCGAATTAATTTTAACACTAATATTAAAGCATAAATAATTTTATCAATCTAAATTAAATATATTTTGACTTTTTATTATTTTCATTAATGTTTATTTAAAAGATATAAAAAAACAACATAAATATAATTTTATTTAGAAAAGTTTATTTTGATTGTTAAAACAAAAAGGGATATATATATATATATATATATATTATATATATATATATATATATATATATAGATATATATTATATATATATATATATATATATATAATAAATAAATAATTTAAAAAAAAAGAAAAGAGTGAAACCACTCCCATTTTCCCCACTTCCCCACGACCCCCACATACACACTACACCACGTGCACTACTACTACTACTATATACATACAATGAAAAAAAACCGGAGAAAACGGAAAAAAAAAAGATCAGAAAAGAAAAAACAAAAGGAGAAAATACACAAACGAGAGGACAGAAATCAACGAGAAAAAAATTAGAAAAACAAGAGAAAAAAAAGGAACGAAGGGGAGAAAGAAATCAAGAAAAGGGAAGGCAACACATGTAAAAAATATTATTCTCATCTTTTTACCTTTTTTTAAAAAAAGTCACAAACAAAGGTTGAGTTTTGAGGTTCATTTCGTGGTTTCAAGTTCGCGGTTCTTTATTCGAATTGTTTTCTTTTGGTGGAATTTTCGCAAGAGGTACCATTTTTTATTATTTTTTATAATTTAATATCATATTATACAAGCACTGATTACAATATATTAAGTTGTCAAATTTCAGATGGTTAAACCGTTATGTTTTATATGAAGTTTGTTAAAATATTTCATATCAACTTTATGTTTAGATCCTTTATATAGTTTTATTTTGTGTGAAATTGCTATAATAAACCGTAGTTTATTTTGTATTAAATAATTCATAGTTTATTTCATGCTTAAGTAAAATTATTGTCTAAGTCTACTCTTATTTTTCATGTTTAGTTTTTAATGATAATATGTGTAGTTATTATAATTCTAATGATAATATGCATAGTTATCCAAAATTTTATATTCATGTCTTACTAATTTGAATGAATTTTTTTTTGTTTGATTGTGTTTAGAAATATATTAAATTATATTTTATATTATATTATGTTTGTTGTCTTAAATTATTAGTTTTAGATTCTATTAAAAAATAATAATAACAAACTTGTTAGGATAAGGAGAGGATAATAAATTGAAAGAAAAAAAAGATAAGGAAAAATAATAACGATAAAAATGGAATAAGGAAAGAGGCAGAATACGTGAATAACAGAAAGAAAAGAAGTAGTGATAAAAGAACATCTGAATTAGAAAAAGAATAATAAAATAAATATAATATATATATATATATATATATATATAATAATAAAAGAATGTAAAAAATGTAGACGAAAGAGTAAAAAAAAAATATTTTAAAGATGAAAAGATACAAAAAGTATAGTGTTAAAAATATATAAAATATTTTATTATTATCATAAAAAAGAAAAACTAAAAAAAAAAAGAGAAGAAGAAAATCAATGTAAAAATAAAACAAAAACACAATAAAAAAAAATAGCAATTAAGAAATAAGCAAAATGTTGAAAGAATAATAAAAAATAATAATGTATAAAAACTTGACATGCTTCTAAAATTGGATGGTTTTAAATATGTTAATATAAATCAAAAAATGGGTAAATATATTTATCTTAATAATACAATATTCATAAATTAATTTAAGTCATGAATGTCCATAAAGCGACCGTGCTAGAACCACGGGACTCGAGGGATGCCTAATACTTCCCCTTGGTCAACAGAATTCCTTACCCGACCGCTCTTCGCAGACCAAACAAAGAGTCATCTCCTTTTGATTAGGGATTAAATAAACGGTGACTTGGAACACCACAACTCAATTCCAAGTGGCGACTCTGAAAAAGCTAATAATCCCCTAATTAATAACGTCACTTAAATTGGAAAAAACCCTTACGCCGCTGCGCGAAAAAGGGGTGTGACAACATGAAATATCGAGTGCACTCCTGACAATCCTGGAGGCAAGGCCAATTCATAGGCCACCTCCCCCACACGCTTAAGAACTTCAAATGGTCCAATATACCTCTAACTAAGATTACCTCGCTTATCAAACCACATCACACCCTTCATGGGTGAAACCTTTAGCAAGACTTGTTCACCTTCCATAAACTCCAAGTCTCTAACCTTTCGATTTGCATACTCCTTCTGACTGCTCTGAGCTGCTAAAAGCTTCTCATGAATGAATTTCACTTTCTCTAACGAATCCTTCAAAAGATCAGTACCCCAAGGTCTCACCTCAAATGCATCAAACCAACCAATGGGAGTTCTACATCTCCTCCCATACAGTGCCTCAAATGGGGCCATATCAATACTTGAGTGATAGCTTTTCTTGTACGAAAACTCTGCTAAGGATAAGAATTTATTCCAATGACCACCAAAATTTATCACACACATACGAAGCATATCCTCCAACACTTAAATTGTTCGCTCAGATTGCCGATCGGTCTGAGGGTGAAATGCAGTATTAAGATCCAATCTAGTACCTAATTCATCATGTAGGGTCCTCCAAAACTTAGAAGTAAATTGTGTATCTCTATCTAATATGATGAAAAATGGAACTCCATGCAATCGATCAATCTTCGAGATATAAAGTTTGGCTAACTTCTCTGATTATAAGTCATCTTGACCGGAATGATGTGAGCAGACTTAGCTAACCTGTCAACAATTACCCAAATAGAACCAAACTTACCTAATGTCTTTGAAAGACCAACTACGAAACCCATTGCAATTCTTTCCCACTTCCATTCAGGAATGGGTATTCTCTGAAGTGACCCTCCATGAATCTAGTGTTCATACTTCACCTCCTAAGAATTGGGGCATTGGGCAACAAAATCAACAATGTCACACTTCATTCTACTCCACCAATAATGTTGCCTTATATCACGATACATCTTGGTTGCACCAGGATGTATAGAATACCTCAAACTATGAGCCTCTACAAGAATAGTGTGAGTCAAATCATCAACACGGGGCACACATACCCTTTCATTAATTATCCTCTCCTCGCAATACCATATCTCGAATTTGGCTCAGCTTCTCATCAGCAAACTGATTTTCCTTAATCTTGTCAAGAAAAGAAGATCTTGCCTCCACACAGGCCAAAAATCCTCCTTTCTCTAGTACTTCCAGCCTCATAAAGTCATTAGCCAGAGTTTGAATCTCTCTATCCAATGGGCGTCTAGAAACGTGTAAGTGGGCTAAACTACCCATGCTCCCTTCTTTTCTACTTAATGTATCTGCCACAACATTAGTTTTTCCAGGGTGATATAAAATAGTAATATCATAGTCTTTCAATAACTCCATCCACCTCCTCTGTCTCAAATTCAAGTCTTTTTGAGTATAGACATATTGTAAACTACGATGATCTGTATAAACTTCACACTTGACCCCATATAGATAATGTCTCCACTGCTTCAGTGCAAATACAATTGCACCCAACTTCAAATCATGGGTCGGATAGTTACTTTCATGCACTTTCAGTTGCCTCGAAGCATAAGCAATTATATTCCTCTCCTGCATTAGCACAGCACCCAAATCAGAATAAGATGCATCACAATAAACAATGAAACTCTTCCCTTCCTCTGGCAAGGCTAGAATCGGTGCAGTAGGCAACAAGGTCTTGAGTTTCAGAAAGCTTTCTTCACATTCGTCCGGCCATACAAATGGAACATGCTGCTTAGTCAAATTGGTCAGTTGGGAAGCAATAGAAGAGAACCCCAAGACAAATCTGCGATAATAGCTAGCTAAACAAATAAAACTCCTTACCTCTGAAACATTAGTAGGCTTTACCAAATTCTTCACTTCTTCAATCTTAGATGGATCCACCATCACTCCATCCTTAGAAACCACGTGCCCCAAAAATGGACACTAGTTCGACCCAAAACTCACACTTAGAGAATTTGGCATAAAGTTTTGTTCTCCCTTAACAACTCCAATACAATTCTCAAATGCTCATCATGTTCTTTCCTACTCTTTGAGTATATTAGTATATCATCAATAAATACAATGACAAAGAGGTCCAGATATGGCTTACAAATCCCGTTCATCAGACTTATGAAAGCAGCAGGGGCATTCGTAAGACCAAAAGACATTACTAAGAACTCATAATGCCCATAACTGGTTCGAAAAGCAGTCTTTGACACATCTGTTGCCCGTAATATAAATTGATGATAACCGGACCTCAAACCAATTTTAGAGAATACACAAGCACCTTGTTACTGATCGAACAAATCATCAATGCGAGGAATGAGATACTTGTTCTTAATAGTTAGCTTGTTTAGCTGCCTGTAGTCTATGCACATCCGAAAACTGTCATCCTTCTTCTTCACAAATAACACCGGAGCACCCCAAGGAGATGCATTCGGTCTAATAATACCTTTACATAACAACTCCTGAACTTGGGCCTTTAACTCCATTTACTCAGTTGGAGCCATTCTATAAGGTGGAATGAAAATGGGGCGAGTACCCGGCTCCAAGTCAATATTATCTCTATCCGGTGGCATACCAGGAAGGTCTGCAGGAAACACATCCAGAAACTCACAGACTATCTACACAGACTCAATCGAATGCACTTTAGAACTATTATCCCTGAGATGTGACAAGAAAGCTAAACAACCCTTACTCACCAACTTCTTAGCACGAAGAATAGAGATAATACGAACTAGAGTGGAAATATAGTCACCCTCCCACACTAGCGGATCTGTCCCAGGCTTGGCCATTGTCACAGTTTTAGCATTACAATCTAAGATAGTAAAATTTGGAGAAAGCCAAGTCATACCCAAAATTACATCAAAATCAACCATCTCTAGAATAATCAAATCTACATAAGTATTGCTCCCCACAAAAGTCACAAGGCAAGACCTATACACCTTCTCAACTATCACAGACTCACCCACAAGAGTAGAGACATGAATAGGCATGTCAAGCAATCACAATATAAATCAAGACCAGTAGCAAATAAGGAAGATACATATGAAAATGTGGATCTAGGATCAAACAATACAGAAGCCATGCAATCACAAACCAAAAGAGTACATGTGATAACAACATCAGATGTCTCTACCTCAGACCTCTTGAGGAAAGCAAAACAATGGGCCTTATCACCTGTCTGTCCATTGCCCCAACCAAGATACGCTACAGTAGTTCGAACCTGCCCGCCACCCCTACTGAACTGGTGACCACCATTACCTTGGCCACCACGTCCTCCAGAATGACGGCCTCTACCATGACCACCTCTACCTCTAACTACTGGGGATCTATAACTCTACTTTAGATAATATTTCCTAATATGTCCAGCCTCTCCTCATCCTGGAGTCAAGTACAGGTTTTTGTGAAAATGACGAAGTCTGGATATAACCTCCAAACTCAGAAAAAGGTTGACTAGTCTGCGACGGACCCCCAGCTGATGCTTGTAATAAAGACTGAATAGGCGGGCTGGATAACCTCCTAAACTCTGTCCTCTGGAGTAAGAACCTCTAAACTCACCTCCCTTGTGAAACTTCTTAAATGTCGACGCCATGGTGAAGTCGTCTGGCTTCACCCCCTCTACCTCTATCACAAAATCAACCACTTCCTAAAAGGATTTTGCTGCACCAGCTACCTGTAAGGTTGGAATCTGCAAATCTGACCTCAATACTTTCACAAAGCAGTGAATCCGCTCTTGTGGACTGAAGCAAATCTGAGTGTCATACCTGGATAGTGCACGAAATGCTGCCTCATAATCAGCAACAAACATTCTTCCTTGCTCTAGGCTCAGGAACTCATCTCTCCTCATATCCCTCAAAGTACGGGGTATATACTTCTCCACAAATAAGCTAGAAAATGATTCCCAAGTCATAGGTGGTGTCTTTGCTGGTTTACACTCAACATACGACCGCCACCACATTTTAGCATCCCCCTGAAACTGGTAGGTCACAAACTCCACACCGAATCGTACTACTATGTCCAGCTTATGTAGCAGCTCATGACAATCAATCAGAAAATCATAGGCATCTTCAGATTCAGCACCCTTGAGGACTGGAGGTTTTAACTTTAAGAACTTAATGAAAAGGTCATGCTGATCACCTGTCATTATAGACCCTGTAGTCAATCGAGAAAACGTGCCTATTTCCAGTAATGCATCCATGCGGGGAGCCACAACAACTGCATGTTGTACTCTCTGAACCTGAGGTGTTGGTGCAGAAAACACTGGAGGTGTCTGGCCCTGATCAGATAACCCGCTAATATAAGTAAGAACCTGATTAATCATCTCTGGGGTAGGCTGAGGTGATACTTCCTTATCCTGAATTTGCTCATTTCCCCCTTCTTCACCCTCTCTCACTACCTCCCGCAAACTCTACCACGACCTCTTGCCGCTGCTCCTCCTCGAGTTACAGCCTCAATGGTTGGCTCAGAAGCACCCTGTTTTGCCGGTGTTGGTGTTGGCACAGCTGTTGCTTTAGTTCTAACCATCTGTGAAATAGAGTGAGGCCAGATACCAATTTGTATTACCTAGATACTAATTGGATCCAAGTAATAACACGAAAGAGAGAAGGAATGAAGTTTTCCTAAAGTCTTATAGCCTCTCATAGAAAAGTAAAGGCGTCCCCATACCGTTCGGCAAGACTCTACTAGACTTGTCCTTGTATGATGAGATCACCGAACCTAACGCTCTGACACCAAGTTTGTCACGACCCAAAATGAGTCATGATTGACACCTACACTTAACCTCCTAAGTGGGTGAACCAAAGAATCTAAACCCCCAACATATATCAATAATGTATCTATGAATACCAATAAAATGCAGAAGCTCAAAACTTATTAAGTAATCAATTAAATGAGCTTCTAAAGTTTAACACTTATTATCTCCGAAATCTGAAAGTCATCACATCAAGGATATCTATTTTCGAATTACCAAGTCTAAGAGTGTTTAAGAAACCAAAATAAGCAAAAAGATAGTCCATATCCGAAATTCAAAGACATCAAAACATGAATGAGAGAATCCAACACGAGCTAGAAATAATAGCTCACCCTGAACTCTGATGTGCTGGAGACTGGCTAAAGCTGAGGGCGATTCGAAGTCGATGGTACACTTGTTGCACTCCACAAAAGAACAAAGAAGAAAATACAAGTAGGGGTCAGTACAAGAAACACGTACTGAGTAGGTATTATCGGCCAACTCAAAATAGAAATTAATATATATTGAATAATAATATAAAATCAACTACAATACTTAACAGGTGGCAAGCAACAAACACATGAACCATTGACAACAACACCATAGTAAGTATACCATCAATCACAATATCAAGCACACCTATAAGGACTCATGCCTCCACACCACACTCATTTGGAAAATGGGTTCTTTGAGATTGAGTATATTAAGTTGATTCAAGATTCTTTCCCTTTAATGTTATTGTGTTGGAACGTGACACTCCGATCCCATATATCGTGTTGAAACGTGACACTTCGATCCCATAATGTAACACTCCGATCCAATCATCTCATTATTTTATTTCATCAAGCCTTCTTTAATCAAGGCGTCATTTTAATAGAGAGGGTTCAAGATTAGAAATTCAACAGTCTCATAATTTTAGGCCAACCACAAACCACACAATCAAGACATACAACCACACAATCAAGTACATAGGAGACTTTACAATATCACTCAATACATACCAATCGCTATTGAGACTTTATCTATCAAATAGAAATAAACCATAACCTACCTCCACCGAGAAACCGAAGTCAAGTAACTACTTCTCCAATGCCTTTTACTTTTTTTATTTCCTCTGAACTGTTCCAATCTATCAAATATATATATTTACATAAGGTGTAAGTTAACAAGCCGATAAAAACACTCTTATTATGTGTCTAGCCTAGAATCAGAACTCACACAATCCTATAATCAATTTCCTAAAGTTTAAATCTATGGGTAAGTCTCAATTCTTCCCATTAGCATATCCTTAAAGAATTTTAAATTATTCAATACACCAAATAATTAATTACCTATTTTAATATATCAAAATATAATTTATAACGTGAGAACTAGATATTCTAATATATAAGGGTGGAAGCCACTGATCACAAAACCAACGGCATACGAACTAACAACCACCCTACTACACGTAAAGCATTATACATGTGATATGCAGAAACATACCACAATACTGTATCCTTATTTCCTACTAACATTAGCACTAGATTTTCATATTAATTCTTAGGAAATCATTAGGTTCTTAGTAATGTCAGACTTTATCCTTCATACTTCATTCTTTATTAATTAAAGGGATAATGCCCAAGTACCCCCTCAACCTATGCCCGAAATTCCAGAGACACACTTATACTATACTAAGGTCCTATTACCCCCCTGAACTTATTTTATTAATAATTTTTTACCCCTTTTCGGCCTACGTGGCACTATCTTGTGGGCCCAACGATGGTTGACTTTTTTTTTCAAACCAGTGCCACGTAGGCTAAAAAGGGGTAGAAAATTACTTATAAAATAAGTTCAGGGGGGTAATAGGACCTTAGTATAGTATAAGTGTGTCTTTGGGATTTCGGGCATAGGTTGAGGGGGTACTTGTGCATTATCCCTTAATTAAATATATTATGTATCTCATATTCTTCCGACTAACTATACAATTTATTCATTATATGTACTTTATGCTACAATAATATTATATTTTTTTTGAATTAGATAGTAACTCACAAGGAAGTGTACCAATAAAGGACCATCGTTTGATTTTGCCGTCGCCGCTTTCAGTTTGTTCTTCTCTTCTCCTCTTTTCTTTTCTTCTATAAGTTATTTTTACCCTAATTATAAGAGTAGTAAAAGTCGTCCACTTTAATTCGTATGTTATTTTTCTTTAACCACCAACTAAATAAATTATTAAAACTTCCCCACTAATTTCATAATTATAATTATGAATAGTCCAAAATCCAATTAGAATCCATCGAAAAATATTTTATGAAACACAATATTTTAACACTCAAAAAGACCAAAACGGTCGTTACATTACCTCTATTTATTTCTTATATATTTGTATAGTTCTAAATTTTATATACATGCACAAAAAAATATTAGCTCCACTCATATCAAAATATAAATTTTATTTATTCAAATAACAATTAAGGTAAAGCAGGGTGAAAATTTCATTGATTTTTCTTTCGTTTATTTTATTTGTCATGTTATGCTTTTCAAAAGTTAAATTAACAAATTTTTCAAAGTTCAATTAAATTTCATTAATTTCATCTTTTAAGTAAAAAATTAGATATTCAAAAAACTATACGAAGAGTATTATATATTGCAATTTTTACATATCATATGATGAAATAATATATCGTAAAATGTTAGTCAAAACTTTTATAGTTTAACTCTAACAATGAAAAGTATAACAGTTGATAGTGAATAGAGGAAGTATCGTATACCTTTCTATAGTATATGTTATAAAGTTTTGGTTATATTTACTATATTTATTGTTTTTTATATTTATATATAAGTGTGGATAACCACACTGGTGATGGTCAACATCATGTTTGCATAACTTGTGTGTTTATTTACATTTATATATACTTGCTTATTTTTTCATTCGTTTTAATTTGTTATTTTATATTTAAATTTATTTAAATATATAAAAATTGCGTAGAGAATATCATAAATCATGATAATTGACTATTTAAATATGTTTTAAAAAAATTAATTGCTTCTAAAAATTCAATTGATTCATAAGATTATTTTATCTGTGTTACAAAAAATAAAGCAAAAGAAGTAACATGTATTATTTAATTGGAAAATTACATAAAAAGTAGTGTAAATCTCATTATAATAACGATATTTAATTGACTCTTGAAATTCTTATATTGGAACAAATAAAATAACATATGTAATTTAAAATTACGTAAAAAAAACTATAAATTATAATAATTAACAAATTAAAATATTTAAAATTCATATAAAATTTAATAAACTCTCTAAATTCTATCTATAATACATAAAATGAGACCAAAAAATAATAAATATTGAATTTGTGCTAGCGCAAGTACTTATGTCTAGTCTAATATATAACTGGGAGGACAGTTCGATTAATTTTATAGTGTCTTTAATAACTTTCAATCAAAAGACATATTTTTTTCTGTTTTATTTATGTGATTTATTTTTCATTTTAATTAATTTATAAAAAAATATATTTCTATATTAAGTAATAATTTAATTTTAAAATGTTCATTTATCCTTAATGAAATTATTTACGGCTATACAAATATCTATCACTTATTTTAAACCATAATTTTTTTTAAGTCTTATTTTTTCAATAATGTATCGAGTCATACTAACTCATATAAAAAAAAAAACAAAGAGGCAACTGAATAATTTTATCCACCAAACAGATTTTAGAAAATGAAAAGAAATTGTTATATAGATATCAGATTTCAATTATCACCATATCACACCTGAATTTTATTATTATAGCTGTCCTTCTCTTTCTCATACTCTTTTTGTCCATTGATCACTACACCACACTCGAATTTTATTATATAATTATCGTTCTCTTTCTCACACTCTTTTTTGGCCATTTATTAGGCCTAGACTAGAATAGGATTTAGCCTTTTTTGACCCAACTTGTTAATTACTTTTTCCTTATTTTAGAAATAAAAAAAGAAGTGACAAAAAAGTTGATTATAAATATGTCCACTAGACATAGGGTGTGTTTGGTATGAAAGGAAAATGTTTTCCATGGAAAATGTTTTCCTAGAAAATGTTTTCTTGGAAAACAAGTAGATTTTGGACTTATTTTCTCATGTTTGGTTGGTGAGTAGAAAATATTTTCGGAAATGATTTTTAGTGTTTGATTTATGAATGAAAAATATTTTTGTGGAACATCTTTTATTTTTACTAGAGTAGAAAATAATTTTTTGAGGGGTTGGGTGTGGGGGTGGGGGCTGATGGGGTGGGTAGGGGGCTGGCCAGGAGGAGGTAGGAGTTTAAAAATAAAATTTGAAGTTGAAAAATTATTAAAAGGCAAAATTATTTTTTTGTGGAGTGGGGTAGGGTTGGGGGAGGGGGGCTGGGGGGAGGGTGGGTCAGGGATCGGGTTTTAAAAATAAAATTTTGAAACTGAAAATATTTTTATTTTTAAAAAAATTGATATTTTTCCAAAAAAAAATGTAATTTGAAAATGGAGGAGAGATTTGGAAAATGTTTTCCTTAATTTTTGAAGGGAAGTCATTTTCCTTAATTTTAAGGAAAATGAGTTGATTTGGAAAACATTTTCCAAAACTTTTGCCCCAACCAAACATGAGAAAATTGAAAAACATTTTCCAGAAAATGTTTTTCCTTCATACCAAACACACTCATAGTCATACAAGTTGAAGAAAGACTTGCAAAGTATATGGAGAAAATAAGTACATGTCCCAACTTTTCCAACCATTAGTCTAACAAGGAATTTGTAGCAACATTAATAAAAATAAATACTATATTTCGATTGAAAAATGTTTTGTAACTATTTTAATAGATATAATTTGCTTGACCCATTCCAAAAAAAAAAAATAGTAATATTTCCATAGAATTTTTTTTAAAAAATGTAATCACTATTTAATAAAAATATATTTTCTACCATGCATTCTTTCAGAAAAAAGTTGATTTGATGGCGAAATAAATAGAAACATTATATTCTACAATACAATTATTTTACTGATTTATGAAGAAAAACCTTTATTTCTGATATTATTTTCAATATGAATAGGAAGACCCATTTAAAAAGAATGATAAGAATTTCCCTTTTAATGTGTGAAACATAAGATGTTGTTAAAATTTTGTCGTGTTTACTTAGGAAAAACCTTTTTTTCCTACTCATTTCTTCCCTTTTTTTTTTTCATTAAATAATAACCATATATTGCTTTTATTTCTAAACTTTCATGGAACGTGTTATTGTCGTTGTCAAAAATGTATAATTTCATACTGAAATTAAATCACTCAACTAAAAATAAATATTTTACATTACATTTTATATAATATCATTTTAATTTAACACAAAAAATAAAATGTTATTTGAGGTAAACATTTATATGACTGATGAATAATCCAATAAAGTTAGCAATATAAATTAACTAATATGATTAAGTGGTAAAAGTTTATATACAAACGTATCTCTTTTATTTAATTGATTTAGTATAAATTTTTGATGCAGATAAATTCTACCTAAATATTTATCTGCATCAAGTGTTTATATCATATCAATTTAATTTAACTTATAATAGAAGTTTATATACAAACGTATATTATGTAATAATTAATTTGATATAAATATTTGACACAAATAATACATATTTTTCATTGGCTTTTAAGGATCTCTAAAGAGATTGTTAATTATTTTGAACTACTTTACTCATTATTTTTTCTAAGATATCAAAGCTAAACTTTGTGAAACTTACTCTCACAACTCTTTATCTTTTATGTTCTAGGTTTTCACTCCAAACTCATGTCATTAATCCATCAATAATTAAATTCACTTTTTCTCTATATTCATCTTTGCTCTTCATCTAACTAGTTGAGCCTACACATTCTCTTTCATGGTTTCTGGTTTATTTTATAACGTGTTTAATTTATTATTTTTTGTATCTAATATTTGATATTCACATTAGAGCCTCACTAATTCAGATTTGCATCACGTAGGATCCAATCGAGGAAAAATGCACCCTACCTTCATATCTAGGGCTCAAACTTAAGATCTCTAATTAAAGAACGAATAACCTCATTCACTGCACCATATTCTTTGATGATATGTTCAAACTTATTTTGTCTCTATTATAATAAAAAGTCAATAATTCAATCTTCTTAACATTTGAAGGAAAAAAACACAAATAGGAAGGAAAAGAAGGACTTCAATCCACATGAAAAATATGGAATCTAATGTTTAGGGTTTCTAAAATGAGTTTAATAATCATAGGCTAAAATTACTCATTCAATTATCGGTTTTGGTTAAATGTTCATGCATTAGCCTCCGTGTTGCACGCAATTGAGTTCTCTTTTTTATATACACTCCCTTTGACATAGATTTGTTTCCACAATTATTTTTCCTCCTTTTTAATACTTTTTCGGTCATTTTTAATTGTCCATTTTATTTAAAATAATTATCTAATAATAATTATTCAGTTTGAAAAGCAAGAGATAATTTATCTTTTTATGTTTACTTTATCCTTTGTATCATCTACTAACCAATAGTTAATACATTTTCTGAAGTATTAAATTTAATATATTTAATGGTTAATATAGTAATACTATCTCTATTATTTATTGTTTATTAAGGTGTGTGTCAAGTCAATAGCATAATGCATAAACATGTCATTTAACTTGACTTCAACTGACGTATGTGTCCTGCAATTTTGAACTTGTATAAGATATTAATTGAATAAATAGACACATGTATCCTATGTAACATCCTACATAAAAATTTATGTCTTATAAATCTACATGTATTATGCCACATAGGAGACGTATATCTACTTGTGCAATTATATGCAAGTTAAAATATTTATTTGTGCACATCCAAAGTTGGAAGACATAGATGTCAACTGAAGACAAGTTAAAAGACATATTTCTATTATGTCCAAGACAATATTGGATAACTATTGTTGGACAAAAAGAATATCTCTTTAGTTTCAACGTTCCACATGAAATGTTTAAAATTATAAGATTAAAAGATATTTTAATACATTTGACATATCTTTAATTTATGACGGCTAAAGATGTAATACATAAGTCTAACTCAGCCCCAAAAATTACTTCATATTAAAAAATTGTTCAAATCCATAAAGCAGATAGCCGATCCATTTTCCAATTAATATAGACTTTTTACACACTCTATCAAAGAGCATAAGATTTGGGTTTTTTTTTAAAAAAAAAAAAAAAAAATTCATATCAAATAAAAAAAATCAAAACAAATTAAAACAAAATAATCGTTATTTTTATATATATATATTTGGTGAGCGAAGTAGTGCAATCAAGTTCACAAAAGGTCACTTAAACGTCATAAATAGTTCACTCATGAGTTTATCATCATTATTAATAATGAAATAAATATCCTTTTTCTTTCATCACGAGATAGATATCACAAGTTGATTTCAAAATTATTTGAACCAAAATTAATTAAATCAACTAAATTTCGATGATGATTAAAAAAGTAGCCCCTAATTAAATTATGTCGGTTCTATACTGGATTAAGTCTAAGTGGGGCACTCAACATATACACACGACACAATATGTAGATTTTAGCTTAGCAAATTATCAATTAATTAATTAATATGTAGGGTGCTTATCACGTGGATGGTTTTGGAGGGTGGACCAGGAATAATTGGAGATATATCAATGTTCAATGTCTTCAGAATTGAGTCTGTTAAATGAAATTTATACTGTGAAAATTTATTCAATGCATACAAAATATTATTATAGGACCTAGGTTGTGACAAGAATTAGAGCGGCTACAGATTATTTCAAATTTTTATTTTTTTTTTAAAAAAGTTATTACTGTGTATTTGCAGTGACTCTATTGATAAATGTTAGCTGGTGATACAAAGAGTTTGTCTATGATTCGAGGGTTGTTAGTAGTGTATTTCTCGAATTAGGATAATTTAAATTGACGTCTATATGAATATTTCATCAATTTGCGAAATATTTGAGATGCCTTTTTAGGAAATTTAGTACTCTTTATATAGATATGACAACATATATTCTAGAGTCCTAATTCAAATTAAACGCGTCCCACAAAATTTTAAATGTCTACAAGTACCTCCACAACTAATTAAAGTATTAAACATTGTTTTAACTTTTAATTACACTATCATGTCTAAAATTAAGTAAATGTCATGCTTACATTTGTAAGACGTAAGAGTTTAGACATAAGTGGCTCAATTTTGTTCCAAGAGGTAAGCTTAACTTGCTAAGCTAAAATCACCTAACTCTAGTCTATATAAACTAATAATATAATTACTTTTTTTGTCATTTTAAATTATTTGATGTGATTTTTGAAATTATTTGCCTCATTTTTTTTTATTTTTACTTGTCAAAAAAATATTTTAAAAAATTTATATTTTACCTGACATTACTTATTTATTTTCCAAATGATCATTCTGACACCTGGCTAAGATTACATATTAATCAATACAGTGAAATACTTATATTAATTATTGTTCTTAAATAAGAGGCTTTCAAAGATCAAAGTGTGTAAGTAAAAGTGGAATGAGAGAGTACTTTTGTAGAAGCTCAAGACAAAATTAATTATTCAAAAATACTCAACTCAAAGATACACTCAACTTAAAGATACTCAACTAAAAGATATATGACTCAACTCAAGGACACTCAAATTAAAATACCCAACTCAAAGATACTCAACTCAACTTAAAATGCTCAATTCAAAGATACTCAACTCAAGGATAAAGTAACAATAAAACAACAATAAAAAATGTAGAATAATAATTCAATTCTATAAAAGAATGCAATAATAACTCTTATTTGGGAGATTCCTTAACCGACAACCATCACTATGAGCTACGTGATATATAATGTCTCATCCTTGCTATTATAACTGTGATATACCTTGCTGGAGTATAAAACATTCTCAACTAAGTAAATCCACTAAGTTATACTTAAAAAGCACTAAGGAATCATCTAAAAGTATGATCCTTTACCCATGTTGTCGTACATGATTTATGAGGACTTTGAGTTGTCTCAACTCGTCCCCATATCGGTGCTCAACACTACTACCAATAATATAACCCGTGCTCATATATTTAAAGCCATTTCCTCATCTTCATACTTAGAGATTATGAATCAAAAGATTCTTTTAAAAACGCTGCTCAAAACTCCTCATGAACTCATTTGAAAATTCAAGGTTTTCTTTCGTTGTAAATGTAAAAGTATATTTACTCTTGGAAATACTTAGTTCCCTTATAATCATTTTGAAAAATGACACTCGACTATCCTCATCCTCATCCTCATCCTCATCCTCATACTCAGTCTGAAACTCAAACGGTAGAAAATATTAACAAAAATTCCAAAAGGGTATATAAAATTTTATATAAACCAAAACGGTAAAATCGCTCCGCACGCAGCGATTTACTTCAACTGAAAAAGTAAAATCGCTGCTGGGGCAGCGATTTTGCCAAAAAGTTTTTTATCTTCTTACAAATCGCTGCCAGGGCAGCGATTTATAAAAAAAAAAATTTTAAAAAAAAAACATAAATCGCTGCCTAGGCAGCGATTTACAAAAAAAATAATATTTTTTTATATAAATCGCTGCTACAGTAGCAGCGATTTATAAAAAAATATTTTTTTATATAAATCGCTGCTATTGTAGCAGCGATTTATATCAATTTTTTTAATAAATCGCTACTGTAGCAGCGATTTATTTAATTTTTTTTTATTAAATCGCTGCGATAAGCAATTTTTTAAACTAAAAAAAAAATTAAAAATAAGTAAAGTAATAAATATATTTTCTTTCTAGAAAAAGATATTATATTGAATTTAAATTTAAATAATATTTGAATTTAAATAATTAATTTTTTTAAATAAAAATTAAAGGAGAAAAATTATTTAATGAATTCAAGTACATCCCTAATCACAGCTATTAATTATAATTTTTTTATATATATAAAATCGCTGTTTTAAAATTTTTAATTTTTTTTTTAGTTTAAAAAATTGCTTATTGCAGCGATTTATAAAAAAAAAAATTTAAATAAATCGCTGCTACAGTAGCGATTTATTAAAAAAATTGATATAATCGCTGCTACTGTAGCAGCGATTTACAAAATTTTTTTTTTTTAAAAAAAAAACATAATCGCTGCCTAGGCAGCGATTTACAAAAAAAAAAAAAAAAAATTTATGTAAATCGCTGCCTAGGCAGCGATTTACATAAAAAAAATTTTTTTTTTTTTGTACATAATTTTTTATTTTTTATTTGTAAATCGCTGCCTAGGCAGCGATTTATGTTTTTTTTTTAAAAAAAAAAAAAATTTATAAATCGCTGCCCTGGCAGCGATTTGTTAGAAGATAAAAAACTTTTTGGCAAAATCGCTGCCCCAGCAGCGATTTTACTTTTTCAGTTGAAGTAAATCGCTGCGTGCGGAGCGATTTTACCGTTTTGGTTTATATAAAATTTTATATACCCTTTTGGAATTTTTGTTAATATTTTTTACCGTTTGAGTTTCAGACTCCTCATTTACTAGTCTTTAAAATTATAAATAATTGAATGAAAACTTCTCAAAATAGGATTCATGATGAATTATAGACGTGAACGATTCAATTCAAGGGTTTCAATAATCATATATAGAACTCAATACTCGAAAGTCAATAACTACAGAACTCAAGGACTCGATGATACAACTCATCAGGTTCATGTAGTATTATGGGCATGAACGACTCAACTCTAGGACCTCCAGACTTTCCATAATTAGGAATATAATTTTAAAATGGATTAGATACTCAATACTCAAGAAATTAGAACTCGAAGATACTATTCATCTCAAGAACATTCAATTTATAGAGTTCATGCGAAATTATGGACATGAATAAATCAACTCAAAGATCTAAATGACAATATAAAACTCGTAGATATAACTCTTCTCACTCTCATGGTTACATCATCAAAACTTATCTCATGGTTACATCCTCAAAACTTATTTCAAATCTATAGTTAATTTCAAAGGAATTCTCACGTCTTTCTCAAAAGGGGACTCAAAGGTTTCTCAAACTATATTCTTAATCTTTACGTGAAATTAAGAGACATATTTAGGATATATGACACACTCTCAATGATTTATGAAGGTCTAGATAGTTAGGATTAAGAAGAAAATGAACGCTCGATTCAAAGGAACAAGTACGGATCGAAGAACGGAAAAGAAGATAGTTCGACGATTTGAGCACGCCGTGCCAGACCTTCATTTATTGGGGGTCTGATTGGGGCCACTGTTGAGATATTTCACCAAGCCTATATTGATTGGGGTCTGATTGGAACACTCCTGTCACATCATACCATAACCCCATTTACTAGGGTCTGATTGGGTGCACTAGGGGTGTGCATCGGTCGGTTCGGTTCGGTTTATCGGTTTTCGGTTTTAAAATATGCTAATCTAATAACAAACCAATAAGAATTTTTTTATGGTTTATCGATTTTGATGTTATCGGTTCGGTTTCGGTTAAACCAATAAGAAAATGTCGATCAAATAATATATAATAGTACGTATGTTATAATTACATGTTACCAACTTACCGCCAAAACATAATAGAAAACTTTGAATGTTGATTAAATTACTAATATTCACAAACTTGCAAAAGCTATCGCCTACAATTACGAACTAGAATTAAAACTAAGATAAAATATTTCAATGAGACAATCTTGAACAGTTGCTTGATCCACCAGATAATCAACAAAGTTCACACCAATTTCCTAACAAAAAATCACATAGCCTGAAAAGCTAATATTGAATCTATTTATGTATTAAATTATGTCTATTTAATATTGAGGAAGGTAAAGTAGTAAATAACTATTGTCTTATTGGGTTATCAGTTTACCCAATAACCCTATAGGAAAAATCGAAACCGACCCAATAAACCAATAATTATTTTTTTTAAACCCATTAAAAAACCCAATAACCCAATAACATTTTATCGGTTCGATTTATTGGTCGGTTCGGTTTTTGCACACCCCTAACTACTGGCGCATCACACCAAACCTCCATTAACTTGGATTTGATTGCGCACACTGCTGGTGCGTTGGGCCAGAATTCCACTCACTAGAGCAACACGGTTTACATTGATCTGTCCGTGCCCCATAGTGAATGTGACTTAAAAAAAAATTCTACTTGTTATTTATTACATCTAGTTAATACCCTACATATTTATAGCTACTGCTTTTTTTTTTTTTTTTTTTCTAATTGTATAGCCCTCTTTGTTTTCATAATATAAGTTTTTATACTAATTTATATTCAACTCAGGTTCCTTTTATTCTTGAAACGGACTTCTTTGTTTTCATAATATAAGCTATTTTGCTTCTCTATCTTCGACTCAAGTTCTTTTTGTTCTTGTTAAAACTGGGAGTGATTACAATCGAAATATGTTAATGTAAATATGGATAGCTCAAGGCATCCCCTACCTAATGTGACATTTTATTATCACTTTCAGCCTATACATGCTACGTTTCTCACTTTCATCTAGTTGAAAAATATGTTGTGTGTATGGACTCTTTGACCATTTGTGATTGTCTATACAATTTTTAAAGTTTGTCTTTCTATCTATCACAAATGTTGGAGTGTTGATGAAGAACATTTTTTTGCTACTTGGAAAAAATATAATTGTTGTCGAATTTTGCATGTCAAAAGATGGGATTTTAGTGATCAGATCATGCGAGGACTTACCCTATTTCTTGTTAGGAATGTTTACGTAGTAGTTCTCTTAATAAATTGATAAAACATGCTACTTTTCTTTTCATGGAACATTATGATACTTCGTTCCATCTATCATTAGTTAAACAAGTTGTTATGCTAAATGAGGTTGACTACTGTAGTTCTCATATTCATTAATTTTTTTATCGAAATTTCGTCCAACCTCGAAGATAAATTATCTTTTTGTTGACTCTAAATATTAAGTAAGTCTTTTTTTATCTTATTGGTGAAATTGATTACTTGAGACTTTATTGAAATTCTATGAGAACAAAGGCTAGCACCAAGCGACTATGGTTTGAGAAGTAGCTCTAGTTAAGGATAAGGCTAGATTACAAATAAACCCTTCATATTCCTTAACCATGTTACTACATAGGATGTATCCTCGTTCTACCATTGGCAAGTAGAACACCCTCTATATGAGTAGCTTAGATACAATGGTCTATGTCGGTTATTGCCTATTCTCATCATATAGATACATGCTATTGTTGGATAAGTTCTATGAAGTTTAGGTAGTGGTATGGGACTCTATCTAGACATTGTACAAATAGGCTTGGAAGATGTTAGTGTGTGAGCCCCTAGGTCTTCTCCAAGACCATTACTTGAATGTCCTTAAATATTGAATGTCTCCTTAATGACTTAATGACTTTAATGACTTAAGTAAGGACTTTTTAGTTTAAAAGGTATCTATCTAGAGTATCTTTGAGGATTGCTTAGGTAGGCTTGGAGAGGGTGTATGAGCGTTTTGTTCATGTCTTACTTTGGTGAGTCTTAGAGTAATTCTAGGTAGGGAGTCTAATTAGTGAAATGGGGATAATCTTATCTTAGTTAGTCTAAAGGATCTCTTTGGTGTGTGTGAAGGGATTGTATGGGTGGTCGTTTCATAACTCACTCAAGTAAACCTTAGAATCACCTTTGGTAGGAGGGTCTCATGTTTATGTGGATTGGTGTGATATGTGATATATTGAATAACTTACTTTAGATAGTCCTAGGGATCAACTAGGTGTGTGTGAAGGGGTTGTATGGGCGGCTTCTTCATAACATACTAAGGTGAATCTTAGGATAACCTTAGAAGGGGATACATGTGAGTATGTTTATGTGTTTTGATGTGGTCTTGATGTTATCTTGTGATTTGTAAATTATATGTGAAGTCATTGTTATGTTAATGTAAGTTGCATTCAAATGAATATAATTTTGCATGTGTCTTATATTGTGATTATTGACTTGTTTGATGTCTATTAAACTATTTTATGAAGGTTTTATATCAAAATATCATGAAAGCATGTTGTATATTAAATGTACCTTTTTTTCATGGTTTTTGCATGGCTTCCATACTTAGTGCATCTAATGTGCTAACCTTTCCTTTTCCCTTTTTTGACTAAAGTGTAGGGAATCGGAAGTCTTTATATGCCATGGAGGATGCATAGGTTTCAAAGGGCTGAAGATGAAGTATTGGTGAGTTCTCATCTATTCAAGGACAAAACTCATACGTTACTTTTTATGTCATAGTCGTAAGATCCCAAAAATGGCTTAGGTGAACTAGAGCCTAACATGGTGATCATGATGGTCTAAGGTACAAAATTGATATATAATGTGGTATTGAGGCATTGTCTAACAATTTAGGTGCATTGGATGTAAACGTCAAGGGACGACTAAGACGTTCGACGACTAAGTCGTCTATGTGTCTCATATGTGGTTCTAAGTGTTTATGTGTGATTCATGAGGCTATAAGGTCCTTAAATGAGTTATTATGGCGGATATAAGCAGTGTGTCAAGTTATGTGAAGTTGGAGATCAAACGTCCGAGAACGTCCATGACTTTCGAAAGGTTTGCCTTGAAATGACCTTTTGTGTCTAGGAATGTTTCGTCGAGAATTTCCGTGTTCGTTTTGGATGAAATTCATGTTTGGGTTGGGAATGTCCGGCCAAACATCCCCAAGGACAATCTAAGGGGTCTTGAGAAAGGACCCAAAGTTGGTGCCCAAGACAGCCTACCAGCGGATGACAATCGATGCCTAGTGGGTCAGTCGACGCCCAATTGGTGGTGTGTCGTCGATTGGCACTTAGGCTTGGGGAAGAGAAAGCCAAAGACTAGCCTCTGTCCCAACCACGGACCAACAGGATGGTCCGTTGTTCAAGGGGCGGGCCGTCGATTGGCAATCGTTGGTGGACTGCCTTCCTGCGCATTTCACGTTTAAGTTGAGGAGTGAAGTTGTAAATTCACCCCATGTCCAAATAAGAGAAAGGGAGGTTCCTAAAGGGTCTTTTGGGTATTTTAAATATTTTTATAAGTCTAAAACACTTAGAAGATTTCATTCTTCAAAATCAAAACCCGAAATTCCTTAGAAATTCCCTAGAACTCCATTGGAGCCAAAACTCTAGAAAGGGTTTGGATTGGAAAATTGAGTGGAGATTCTTCATCAAAATGAAGAAGTAGCTTCATTGAGGTATGATTATTGACTCCTTGAAACTCTATTCATCAAGGAGCTCAAATTCAAAGATGTTTTCTAAAGTTTTTAAAGATGAATTATCCAATTTCATGATTTATCCATGGGTTCTTGTATTAAAGGTTATTAAGCATTGAATATTGATTGAATAGTTATTAATTTGATGATTTTAACTTAATTAACCTATGAACCCATGAAATTGATGAACCCTAGTTTTTGACTAAGTTATTGGTTAAGTAATATTAATCTAATGTTTATGAATTCTAGTGTAGTTTTCTATGGGCTATTGATTGATGTAGTGATTGTATTGAATTGATATCTAGGTTGTTTCAGATTGATGAACATATAGTGAACTGACCTAGCTTTATTGAGTATTGTTATAATTGTATTGAATTATTGGTTATGGCCATGGATAAGGGCCTTAAGGTATTGAATTAGATGGTTTAGCATTGATTGAAATGTTGAGTATGGAGTGGTTGTATGCTGCCCTAATTGCCTTTGTTTTATGATTATTAGACTTCAATTATGTTGTGATTGGTATGGTCCACTTACAGTAGCGGTGTTATGTGCTTTACTTGCAATTGAAGTGGTCTTGTCGACGATACATTTTGGTGGCACCCAGATGTATAGAATAACGGGAACCATGGGCTTTCTTCTAGAATTCGATTTCTCAAATCCTCCAAGCCCAGTACACATAATCTCCCTTGGTACATAAGAGCACCATCCCCCCCTTGGGAGAATGACTCATTGAGCTTACTAAGTACCGATTCCTTCAACTCCATCAAAAGAGGATCAAGATGTTGCTTAGATTTCAACTCTACAACTAATGATGACTCTGAGTTATGATGGACTATAAAATCACAATTGACGTACACCCAAACTAGCCAATATATGAACATCTTTCGCTAGTTCTTTCTTCTCTTCTTTAACATGAGACACGCTACCCATAGTCGTACGACTCAACATATCTGCAACCATGTTGGCCTTGCCAGGATGGTAAAGGTTACTCATGTCATAATCCTTCAAAAGTTCTAACCATCTTCTCTGTCAAAGATTTACTCATTTTTTAAACACATACTGAAGACTTTTATGGTCAGTAAACACAACAACATGCACACCATATAAGTAATGTTTCCATATTTTCAAGGCAAAAACTACTGCCGCTAACTCAAGGTCATGGGTTTGATAATTCTTCTCATGAATTGTGATTTTCCTAGAGGCATAAACTATCACTTTGTCATGCTGCATGAGGAAACATCCACAAGCCCACTCGGGAAGCGACACAATAAACTACATAGCCTTCATTACCCTCTGGTAAAGTCAACACCGGAGCAAAGGTAAGCTTATCTTTCAACTCTTGAAAACTTTTTTCACAAGCTTCCAACCACTCAAACTTTAGCTTCTTTTGGGTCAAGGCTGTCAAAGGAGAAGTAATAAATGAAAATCCATCAACAAACCTTCTATAGTAACCAACAAGACCCAAAAAACTCTTTAGTCGGTGGAAGTAAAGGTCTCGGCCAACTTCTAAACGCATCCATCTTCTGCAAATCGACCTCTACACCTTCAGAAGAGATAACATGGCCAAGAAAAGCAACTGACCTCAACCCTTATTCACACTTACTAAATTTGGCATAAAGTTGGTGTTGTTTGAAGACTTGCAAGACCAACCTCAACTGACTCTCATGCTCATTTTCATTCTTGGAGTATATCAAAATATCATCGATGAACACAAGCACCAGTGGGTCGAGGTAATCTCAGAAAATCATATTCATTAGGTCCATAAACATCACCGGGGCATTTGTTAACCCAAAAGACATTACTAGAAATTCATAGAAACCATATCTAGTTCAGAAAGCTATTATGGGAACGTCTTCTCCTATCACCATAAGTTGGTAATATCCCGACCTTAAGTCAATCTTGGAAAAGTAGCTAAAACCTTGGAGTTGATCAAATAGATCATCAATCCAAGGGAGAGGATACTTGTTCTTTATGGTGACCTTACTGAGTTGACGATAATCAATGCACATCTTAAGGGACCCATCCTTCTTCTTCACAAACAAGACTGGAGCACTCCATGAAAAATACTAGGTTGAATGAAACCCTTGTCTAGTAAATCCTTGAGCTGGAGCTTCAACTCTTTCAATTCTATCGGAGCCATCCGATATGGAGAAATTAAAATGGGATTCGTATTCGGTAACAAGTCAATGACAAAGTCAATTTACCATTCGGGAGGAACTCCTGGAAAGTCGCTTAGAAAAACCTCCATAAATTCCCTCACTACGGGGACCGACTCAATAGGAGAAGTTTCACATTATAGATCTTTAACCTTCACCACATGGTATAGACAACCCTAGGCTACTATCTTAAAAACCTTCAAGCAAAAAATGATTTGACCCCTTGGCATAGAATTTCCCCCCTCCCACTCTAAAATGGGCTCATTTGGAAATGGGAAAAGGGACATATTTATCCCCGAACTTTAATAAATGGTACGTATATACCCTCCGTTATACTTTGCGTACACATATACCCCTACCGTTCAATTATACGTACAAATATAATCCTCTCACTAACGGACCGTTATTTTATTACACGTGTTATAATCCTGGGTCAAGGAGATTGCTATTTAACATGTCCTCTTAAAGTATGCATCTAATCATGTATAAAATATATATGAGTTAGGTTTGGAGAGAGATTTCTTAGCTATGAAGAAAAATGTTTTTCTAAATTATACTACTAAAAACACAGCATTTAGCGACTGATTCTTGCAGCGATCAATATTCCGTCGCTATATATAGATAGATTTGTGACGGAATAATCATTTTGTTGCAAAATTAAAAAATGATTTTTTGATTTATAATATAGCAATGACTTTGTGACGAAATATTTAATCCGTGTTGTTGACACCCAATTTTTGACCTCCAATTAATCATCGAGCTTCTTCAATTTCAAATGAATTTAAAATAATAAGTTTTATAAAAAAAAATAGAAGAGTTTGTAAATTATTTTAAATACTTTTTTCACCTTTTATAACTTTTGATAATATATGTGTTTTACATAATTCTGTGTATAATTAGTTTAAAGAAAAAATCAAAATAAAAAAGAAGATATAAATGTAGAATAATATATATTTAAAGTTTTGAAGCATATTTAGTCATTTTCATAATTTTAAAACAACAATATAATTATTACATATTTTGCGATATTCGAAAATCAGCTCGAAAAGATTTTGTTTGGATTAAATATTTGGTTAATTAGTTTATTTATATAATAGTTTATATTTTGAATTATTTATCTTATAATTAATTATTATTTTGACACATCATATTATAAGTATATTAAAATGTGTGATAAATATATTAACTATCATTAAAACTTGTATTATATGTATATGAGCCTTTTTCCCATTTCCTTCAGCTGACCCAATTTCATCAGCCCACTTTAAAATTCTCAACTCCTTAAACTGTTGCCAAAATCCAAGCCCAATTCTTCCAATTTAATACACCATAATCTACTTGTGGTGGTAGATGCTTTATTGTTAAACTCGTCGTCCTGGTCTCGTTGCTCCGAAAAAGGTAATCTCTCTCCCCTATTTCGCATTTGTTAAGCTTTTAAATATTATGTGATTGACCCTATTTTTGCGGAGCCTCTTTATCTCCATTTTTATTCTACCTTATGTTGTTTGAAGGAGAAGTAGGAACACTTGCTAGGAAACATTGAAAAGCAATTGTGTAGATTGGTTTATTTGTTTTTTTTGGAAAAAAAAACACTCAAAATTGATAAAGGTGAAAATATTAAATGATGTTGGTGTTCAGATGACATTATTATTGATTGAGTTTTGAGTCATAGCTATTCATTTTTGTTGTCGTATGGTTTATAAGAATCATCTCTATATGTAGTATTCTTTTCCTAAGCCCTACATGATATATTTGTTTAACTTTCAAAAGGTAATATGAATGTTTTTCTTTTCTTTTTTCAATTACCATCTTAATATTGTTCATTTAGAATTAAAATATGTGTTAAAATAGTATATTATCGTTTGCTAATATGAATTTTATTTAAGTTTGTTTGTGGCACCTGCAAATGAGTTCACATGGACTCTTTCTATCATTGACATTTTGAGTCAGCATTAATCCTATTCGGTGAAAGGAATGATGATATAGGTATAGTTTACATAATTACATTATATAGATATAGTTTACATAATTATATTTTATGGGTATAATTTAGTTTATTATTTATCGTTAAATTTATATACAATGTTTTTTTTAATTTGTACTATATTTTACTTTTTCATTAAATAGTAACAGTAGCCCTAAATACAGTAACAAACAATTACATAATTCCATGATTTGAGCTAAACATTCAAATCAAATATTTTCTCAAAAAGAATTCTATAGCGACAGAAAGACTATATTGTTTCCGGGAAACTAAACTCTTTAATGTATATAAAGTTTATATACGAATGTAAATAAATTGAATATAAATTGTTTAATTTTTACAAAATTATAAAGTAATTATTATATACATATACAAGTAATTGTTTATGTATAAAAAATAAAAATAGTATATACATAAATTTGTAACGACCTGTTTAGTCGTTTTGAGCAGCAGATTTTATTTCTGGAAAAATTAGCTGAGGCGACGGACCCCACGACGGACCGTCATGGGCACGACGGACCGTCATGGGCACGACGGACCGTCGAGGGGGTCTCGTTTCAAAACACTTAGAAATTCTGAAATTGGGTACTGAAATCGACTCTCTGAACTTCGTAACGGAATGGCAGGACGGACCGTCGTGGGCACGACGCACCTCACAGACTCTTTAAATGGAATTGAGTCTCTGAACGTCTGTGACTAGCAGCAGGACGGACCGTTCGCAGGCACGACGGGCCGTCCAAGGCTGCGTAATCCCAGGCTGGGTCGGATTTCTTTAAATGTTTTAAGGGACGTTTTGGACTATTCCGACTTTATTATAAAGGTAGTGGGGTTAATGTAATAAGTCTAATTACTGTGGGGGTTAAAAGAGGTAACCTTGAGTTAATTAGTGGGTTATTATTGCCATCTTTTATAACTTAATTATATGCTAATTAGGGTAAAAGAAAGAGGGTTGGAATAAGAAAAATAAAAGAAACAAAGAGAGGGAAAGAGAACGATCGCGAGAGGAGAAACGAAGAGAAAACACAGCTTTGGGAATTTGCTTGCTTGATCACTAACTTTCTTCGGTGGAGGTAGGTTATGGTTTTTATTATGCTATTCGTAGTAAAACTCTTAATAGCGAATGATATGTATTGGTAGTATTGTAAACCCTTCTACATGCTTAATTGTATGCTTGCATGAATGTGATTATATAATTGTGATAAAGTAAGCATGATGAAGCTATTGAATCCTAAATCTTGAAAAGAAACCCTAACTACTTTTGTTAATGATGATGCCTTGGTATAAAAAGAAGGCTTGATGAACGAAAGTAGTGAGATTAGGGGATCGGGTGCCCACTTCCGGTACCAGGATAGAAATAGAGATCTGTGCCACGTTCCGGTACCAGGATAGACTGAGGATCGGAGTGTCACGTTCCGACACCAGGATAGTATATTGATCGGGTGCCACGTTCCGGTACCAGATAGAATATGAGGATCGGAGTGTCACGTTCCGATACCAGGATAGTATATGGATCGGGTTGCCACGTTCCGGTACCAGGATAGAAATAGAGGATCGGGTCCACGTTCCGGTACCAGGATAGAATGAGAATCGGAGTGTCACGTTCCACACCAGGATAGTATATGGATCGGGTGCCACTTCCGGTACCAGTATAGAATATGAGGATCGGAGTGTCACGTTCCGACACCAGGATAGTATATGGATCGGGTCCACGTTCGCGTACCACAGGATAGAATATGAGGATCGGAGTGTCACGTTCCGACACCGGATAGTATATGGATCGGGTGCCAGCGTTCCGGTACCTAGGATAGTATATGAGGATCGGAGTGTCACGTTCCGACACCAGGATAGTATACGGAGCGGAGTGTCACGTACCGACACGAGAGAATTAAAATATAATGAATCTTGAAAGATGTTAATATACTCAATCTAATGAACCTAATTCCCAAATGAGTATGATACTGAGGCTTGAGTCCTCATGTGTGAACTTGGCGGTGCTTATTAATGATTATAGTACTTGTTGTTGCTACATGTTGAGTATTGTAGTTGATTTATGATATTACTTGATATATATATATATTGTTTTCTATTTTGAGTTGGCCGATGATATCTACTCAGTACTTGTGGTTTGTACTGACCCCCTACTTTTATGTTTTCTTCCTTGTTATTTGTGGAATGCAGCAAACGGACCGTCGTCTTCAACTCAACCGCAAATCTAGCCAGTCTTCGTCGCACCGGATCTTCAGGGTGAGCTAATGTTTCTAGCTTGGACTGGATCTTCTTCTTCATGTCTTGATGCCTTGAACTTCCGGCATGGACTAGCTTTTACTTGTTTTAGCTTCTTAGAATACTCTTAGTTTAGTAATTTGATCATAGATGTTCTTGTGATGATGACTTCCAGATTTTGGGGAATAATAGATGTTGAATTTTAGAAGGTTATTGAATTGATCTTTATTAATGAGTTAAGTCTTCCGCATTGTATTTTGTTCATTATGTTAAAATGTTGGGTTTAAATTGGTTGGTTCGCTCACATAGGAGGGTAAGTGTGGGTGCCAGTCGCGGCCCGATTTTGGATCGTGACAAAATTACTCAAGCATTTTTGTATATAATAACGTAAATATAAAAAAAATTGTGATTTAAAACAAATCATTACACAAATAATTGTACCAATTTTTTTAAAGCAATTACTTATATACATATATAACTAGTTGAATATACAAAAAATTGATATATGTATAAAAAGGTTATATATGAATGTAAATAAAATTAATATAAAAATTGTATATATATAAACCAAAGTTATATACGAATGTAAATAAAACGAATATAATTTTTTTTATTTGTAACAATTTGTAAAGTAATTATTATATACATATACAAGTAATTATATATGTATAAATAAAAATATGAATATACTTGTATATACACAAATCCCTCAAGCAATTTTGTATATAATAACGTAAAATACAAAAAAAATTGTGATTTAAAATAAATAAATAATAATGATCAATTTTTAAAATAATTACTTATATACATATATAACTAGTTGAATATATAAAAAACTTAAAATATGAATATAACAACAAAAATATCTTGATCAATTTTATATATAATAATTTGATGTACAAATAACTATATACACAATATTCAAGCAAGTGATTCTTACAGATGGAGATGGATCTTCCATTCTGATTTCGAAGAACTTGTAATTTGATAAGAAAAAGATTTTAAAATATATATGAAAAACTAAGAAGTATAATAGATATACAATTGTTGATGAAGGAAATTCATTTTAAGAAAAATAGATTCATGGGTCGATTTTGGCGATACCTGCGAAAATAGAGAGCAAGACGGAAGGGAGAACGTGAAATCTTCCTAAATTTGAAATTCAAATAGAGTGTCGAGGAGTGATTTTAAGAGAAAGAGATGTAATGGGGATAGGAGAGATAAAATTAATTTTATATGAAATTATATATAGAAAATCATAAATAAGTCTTTTAGTGGTATACAAATAAGTGGTGAGTCCCATTAATTATGACAAAAAAATGAAACTATAATCATTTAGAGTAAATAAATTAAACTATACCCTTATTAATTAATTACTTACTATAGTTTGCCATCTCACATAATTTACTTATTGTTTATTAACTCTAATTTTAGAATTGTTAATTAACTTAATTAAATTCCCAAAAGATGAACTACTTCTCGTATTTTTTACACACTTAAATATTTTAGTCAAAACTTTCACTTGTCTTTATTTAATTTAGGCGGAATAGTCTGGTAGATCCTCGTACTTGAATCGATTTGTATTTTAAACCCATCTACTAACCCCTTTGTTATTTGACCCCTAAACTAAATAATACACAATGTTTGAAACCCTTTTCACATCATTTGTGTGTGCGTGTATTACACTCAATTTACCCATGAAATTTCACGTTATTTTTTAATGACACGTCAGTATTATTATTATTTTTTAATGACACATCAGAAATTAAATTTTTAAAATAAATAATATTTTTTAAAAAGGTACAATTCTTTTTCTCTCTCTATACTCATTTTTCATATTCCCACTTCATCTTTTTCGTCCCCACCCTCTTCTTCGTCCCCACCCTCTACCCTTCGCCCAAAAAATAAAAATCACCACCTGCCCCTTCCATTTTCTTTTCTTACGGACAAAAAATATATTCTTTTGTATATCCCGCCGTCAATATGAAATTTCGATCATAGATTTAATCTTCCTCCTCCATCAATGTCGCCGCCGACCACCCTGTTCCTCCGCCAAAAGGGGTGTTTTTCGATCATAGCCTCTTTTTGTTCCATTAAGCTTGTCTTCATACAAAAAAAAAGTTTCTTCCATTTCAACTTGTCTTCTACAAAAAAAAAAGTGACATTGAGAATGAGAGTCTTGAAAAGAAAATCTTGAATTTTAAATTAGATCTAAATTAATTTTTCTTTGTTTTCTTTTATTTTCCTTACTTTATAAGGTTTTTGTAGTTGAAATTTTACTCTTTAATTGTGGTATTTGGTGAAACTAGAAAGAATTTTTTTTAAAAATAAAATAAAATCTGGGTCTACTAATGGGGTGAGGGTGACTGAAAAGAGGAGTTGAGACAAAGATGGAGATGTGGATAGTTGAAGCCCGAAAGAGGGGTTGGTGCGGATATGGAGTTGGGGATGGCTAAAAAGGAGGGTTAGGGCAGATATGGGGTGAGAGATGGCTGAAAAGGGGGATTGAAGTAGTAGGTTGGCTGATAATGAAGGTTAGGGCGGTGATAAGCGTGGGGGAGGGGGATGAATGAAAAAGATGAGGCGAGGGGAAGAAGAAACTTTTTTTCAAAAAAATATTATTTTATATTTTTTAAAATTAAATAATGTTGTTCACTTGCCTTTGGGTGTGTGTGATACACTCTCTCGCCAACTCATTCATTTTAAAGCCACATAAGCATGATCAAGTGTTAGAAGGGTTTGAAATATTGTGTTTTAATGAGTTGAAGGGTTCAATTCACAAATGGTTAAGTAGAAGAGTTCATAATACAAATGTATACACGTATAGGAGTTTATCAGATCATTTCGCCTTTAATTTAAAAGATACTCTGTTTAATCAATTCAATTGGTTTAAGTTATTATCTTTAAAAAGAGATTCAAATAAATTCTAATAAAATAGATTTTCGTAAATCCTTAATCACTTGCATTTAATTCAAATATTTTTCAATTAATATCTTCTTTTTCTTAAAAATTAAATATTAGTTTTTGTTTAACTTTTTTCTCAAGATGAGCATTTTTTTAAAAATAGTCAAAATATATCTAATCTAAGTCGTAGGATAACCGCAAGTTAGCGGACACATAAAATGCTTTAAAAACCTTCTTGAAGTGGAATTAAGAACTTCTTACCCATTAAATTTTAAAGACTTAATCTATTAGAGTCTTTTTAAATTAAGTTTTCTTAAATTTCTTAAAAAATTAAGTGGTGACTCTTTCTAATTATTTTCTTGAAAATGTTTTATACTTAGAACATTTCAAAAAGTGATTTTTCTAAAGATAGATAAAATTACGGCATAACATGTCGCTATATAAAAACGCGAAAATTTGGCACTTCATTTTGCCTATGGATTTCGTAACAAAGTAGTGCTGACAAATTTAATTAATATTGGGCGACGGAATTAGAGACGGAAAAAAGGTTGCTAAACTAATAAATATAGTTTTATAAAAATTATATTATATAGTGATAAAAATATTCGTCAATATAATTTTTATTATATATATATATATATAATATATATATATATATATATATATATATATAATATATATATATATATATATATATGAAAGCGACGGATGTTAGAATCCGTCACTAATTGCGTTGCAATTCACTCCAATTTCAGATTTCAACCCAACCCCATCTTTTAATCATGACCGTCGATCTCATCCTTTCAATCTTAGCCTCTCCTTTCAAAATAATCCTACGATCAAGATCTAATTCCCTATTTTCCCTCTATTTAAATCTACCAAAAGATCCAAACCTACATTCCTCATTTTTCTTCTCACTAGATCCGCCTCACCCCACCCTTTTCTCTTCCTCCTCGTCTCTTCTCTGTCCGCCATCTCCGGTGATGCAGCCACCCATCGATGTGTGCCATCTTCGCGAGAACAAGAGGAAACGCCGCTCTCCTCTCCTCTTCGCCCCTTTTCTTCCTCTCTCCCATCGCCCTTCTTCGTCCCCTCCGCGCTAATAGCAGTAGACTGCTGCTCTTTCACTCCTCTCAAACGCTGCTTTTTCGATGAACAGCAGCTTCGAACGGTGAGCCACCAAGAATCAGCGACTCCGAGCAGTGATGTACCGTAGTTTCACAGTACTTTTAATGCTTTTTCCTTAAGTTTAGTGTGTGCCTAGGACTTTTATGTAGTAATTTTAATGTGTTTTATCGGTGTTTTGCAGAAAAGTTGTTCAAAATGGAAATGCAGAAATCAGTGCAGAAGTGACCCACGAAGCCATCGCCGGCCCGTCGTCCCAACGACAGATTGTAGGTGGTGATTGTTGGCTGGAGGTTAAAGCATCTGGAAGCAACTTGAGGAATTCTAACTAAGTGTGAGGCTACGGAAGGATTGCCAGTCCGTCAACTGATCGACGGACCATCCTAGAAAATCATTGATGAGATCAGAGATTGCTCTACTACCCGATGTTGAAGAAAATTTTAAGTATGGAACAAGGGAGGCATCGACGGACCGTAAGTTAATCGATGGACCGTGCTGCTGGTCCGTTGATTGGATCTGAGAAGATGCAACTTGCAGGCTTTGAAAAGATGATAAGTATGGACCGACGGAGGCAGTTGCGCCCGTCGTTTGATCGACGTACCGTCAGTGAGGTCGTCGATTGAAGCCGCATTTTTCTGGACAAACTTTCCTTAATTGCTTTCCTTTTATTTTAGGACTATGTCTTTATAAATATGGTGTAAAATCTCATTTTTGGGGTTGGATTCTTTATTATTTTTCATACTTTTGTTCTTGGAGATTTGACTTTGCAACTTGGCAATTAATTCAATTTTCCGAAATCGATTTTCAAGTAAATTTTGTTGTTTCAAGTATAATTTCTGGATTTTCTTCAAACTTGTGAAAGTAAGTTCATGATTTATTATTCAACAAATATGAATTGTGTTCTTCTAAGCATTGGTAACTAAATCCACAACTAGGGTTGTGGGAACCATGGGTGATTAACAAAATAAACCTAGCTAATTAACAATTCTCAACTAGGTTATTGCATGCATCAATAATTCTTTCGTTTAGAATTCTTTTTAACGAGTGCACGCGTTATAACTTACCTTATTTCTATTTACCGAACCAAGGGGATAGTTAATAGGAAAAGAATTATTAACATAGATTTAGTGGATACTATCTAATAGGCTAGTTTCGATTGGTGTGAGGTGATAACTAAGCCAAACATCAAATATGATGCTTAATATGAAGTAAAAGGTAAGGGTTAGTAATTTAAACACATGTAGCTGGGCCAAGGTATGAGATGAAATTCTCTACATGCCGGACCAACAATTTAGAGATACGTAACTTATCACTTTGCATGCAAAACCTTAGGAAAGAATTGTTATAAGCTAGGGTTATGGCGTTATGAACCTATGGGGAACACTTACACCCTAGTTTCTTTCATAACTTGATAAACATCAACAATTTACTTTTGTTACTTGTTAGATTTCATAACATTACAATATTTTTGTTTCACAACCCCCCCCCCCCCCCCTCTTTAATTATTAATTTTCGGAAAGGACTTGACTAAATAGAGGTAATTGTACATTAAAGTTAAGTCTAAATCATTTTCCTCGTGGGATCGACTCAAACCTAATAATGGTTCTCTACTTGATATGACCACTTATACTTCTTTAGGAAAACATAATTTGAACGTATCAAGCAACAACATCTAGTGATAACCACCAGCAGTAGCCGCGAGAGCAGTAGACGATGAACCACCAGCAATCACGTTTTAATCTCATGGTAACTTTAATTTTTTACCTCCTACAACCCTAGCATTTTAATTTCGTCTTGTTACATAATAAATAGTCATCTTTGTATCTAAAAAAGTTTGTTTACGAAAAATTTGTTGATTGTTGACATGACTAAACACACAACACAATATTTTTAAGTTCAATATATTCTATTCGGAGTTGTTATATGTTTTTTTCAATCATTCTATCTCCACCTCAACCTATAGAAATTATTGGCTATGTGTATTTTATAAATGGTGTTCTGTTCAATTTTGAATATCGAAATATTAAATATGTTTTAGCCTAAATCTTTCGTATGAATTAAGTCATAGTATATATAATCATAAATACGTATTCTTCCTTCAATTAATTATTTAAGATGGTATGCAATACTCTTTCCTCTTCTATTCTTTTCTTTTTTTTGATCAAAAAGATTAATACCCACATCAGTGGTGTTTTACATAAACTCTGAGCATTTATTTTATTTGATTTTATTGGTAATGAGCAGTTATATGAGCTTGTAATTCATTTATAAAGCATTGATATATATGTTTGAGTCTTTTGATATAGAATGACTACGGTAATGACAATCAATATTAAATGTACTATAAGTTGGCTTAAAAAAAATATTAACATATTTAATTAAGCTAAAAAATTATGTGTGTTTCTGTATTTTCCTTCCATTATAATTTTTTCCTAATCTTTCATGTTTTTTCTTTATCTCAATTTATTACAAAAAAAATTAAAGAAATATTACGAGAAAGAACAACCTCTCAATCTGATATTGATCAATATGAAACATACTACCAAGCTACCCAGGGAGAAAAGAAGAGAAGAATATAGGGTCTTGGATCTGAAGTAAAAACTTACTACTTACAGAATCTTTGTGCCTTATCATGTAGAATATTTTGAACCCTCTAAATGGTAATTTATATGAACTTTTATTATTTTATAAGTATTTAGTAATTGTTATTTAATCTATTTCAGCAGTGTATATTTAAAATAAATAAATAAATAAATAAATAAATGAAATAATTTACAAGAAAAATGTGTTGGCACAAATAACAAAATATTTTGTGGCGGATTAATGACAAAAATTTCGTCAAAAATTTATTTTAAATGAAGAAATCAATTATGAAATTAGCAACGAGCTATATAAGTATAATGACGGACTAGTCCGTCACTAACAAGTGGCAACGGAAATCGTTCGTCTCTAATACGTCGCTAAATTTGCGATGAAACTCAATTTTTCGTCGCAAAGAGATTACTAACGAGCGATATAGTAACAACCAATAATCCGTCAAATATCTGTCGCTAATCCGGTTTAGTGACGAAATAACATAGATTAGCGACAGATTTCATCAGTTGCTAAATGCTGATTTTTTCGTAGTATTTTAATTAATGGTTCAAATGAGTTGCATAACCTTACTGTTGAAATATACAACTTGACCTTAGTGTTCTTTTGTTTTTTGAATAATTTCTTGGAGTGTTTAATCTTTTACTTTGATAGGTTCGACATGACCAAAAAGCAAATATTGGTAGACTTTGCTTTGCCTTCAAAACAAAAGTTTTGATATGGAGTACAGTTGTGTTTGGTTCAGTTGCATTGGTGTTCTTGGCTATGCTGTTGTGAGATAAATTGGTTGCTTCTCAAATACTACGCTTATTTTTAGCCTTTGTCATGTCTTTAAGATTTCAAGATTTCAGTGTTACTCTCTTTTTTTTCTTCCTCTCATGAGCTGGAGTTGAGTGGAGGTCTAGGCATGGACAAAATCCTTAATCGTGCAAAATCTTGTGGTTGTCAATTAATTTAAGATGTGATGGAGTTAATTTCAACCTCATAATTAATTATCCTTCTCTTTGATTAGTGTGAGAAAAAAATGTATACTTCAAATTTGGTTTAATTGAATATTTTTAAATTACTTTTTAATAAAAAAAATAAAATGATATATTCGATTAGATTGAAGCTATTGTTGACGCTGATGAATAGAAATATTCAATACAATTTAAAAAGCATAACGATAAGTTATAGAAGTAAACGAATCCAGAAATACTTAAAGATGATGTGAAAGAAGATGAATAAGGTGATTTTTGTAAAAGATGCATGCCAAATCTCTTATTTGTCAAGTACTTAAAGTGTAACGACAGATGATTTTTATACAAATATTAATTGATATTTGATAACCTTTTAAATAGTTCATAATCTTCTAATATAGTAATAGATAAAAATATATTAATAGTTCAATATCTTTTTAGGAGATTTTAAAATAGTATTTGAAAATCATCAACAAAAATAAGTGCTGTCTTTTTTCTCTTTTCAGAAAAAACTAAAATATGCATTTTTTTTTTCAAACACAAAAATTGTCATTTCAAACTCGTAAGGATAATTGGAGCTACTAAACTATCTAAAATTGTTCCTGCATAAAATATCACCAATTACTATTGTGTTTTGATTTATTTTATGAGAAATGAAATTGTGGCATAACTTTATAATATACCACTTGATTGATTTTATTTAACTCTATATTATTATTAATACGTGCCCTAGGTAAGTTACTATGGAATCTAAGTAGCAAGAGGGATATATATATATCCAAAATAAAATAAAAATCACAATAAAAAAATCAATCCAAATTAAAAGTTCACAAAAGGTCACTTAAATGTCATAAATAGTTCACTCATGAGTTTATTATCATTATTAATAATGAAACTATTATCCCTTTTCTTTCATCACAAGCGGCACGGATTTAGAGGTTGCCTTCGCCAAAAAATTATGTTATGTATTTATGGTATATTTAAGAATTTTAATGTCTATATATTATTTTGAACATCCTAAATATAGAATTAGAGGTTAACATAGTGATTGAGGGATTTTCAAGTTTGAATTTAAGACACTATCTTTTTGTTTCTCGAACCCCTTTATAAAAATTTTGAATCCCACACTATTTACATGTTGATGACAAAATTATTTAAACCAATTAAATCAACTAAATTCCGATGATAATTAAAAGCAGCCCCTAATTAAATGATGTCGGTTCTATATTGGATTAAGTCCAAATGGAGCACAAAACTTCATAAAACATATACACATGACACAATATGTAGATTTTAGCTTTAGCAAATTATTAATTAATTAATATGTAGGGTGCTCATCACATGGATAGTTTTGAGGGCGGTCACCGATAATTCGGGATATATCTAACATCAAACATATTCGGGATATATCTTACATCAATATATTTAGAATCAAACTTATTATATAGAATTTATACAAACGAAAATTTATTCAATGAACACGAAGTGCTTATTGTAGAGAATGCTTATTCAAAGGACACAAATTATGACAAAATTATAGCGATTACAAATTATTTTATATTTTTTTTAAAATAAAAAAGTTTTTAATGTGTATATGCAGTAATTAACTGTAACGACCCTCTTAGTCGTTTTAGAAATTCCAACTAATATCTTTTATATTAACCTTTTTAGTAGATTTTATAAATAATTTATATGACTTGTAATAATGAGTGACATGATTTAGATTTAATAAAAGATTATTTTATTGCTAAAAAAAATAAAAAATAAAATAGAAAAGGAATTAATTAAATAAATGAATAAAATAATAATAATAAAAAAAAGGGGCAAAGTGCCCTAACCTGTGAAAAGCCGCACAGCTTATGAGAAAAAAAAGAAAAAGAACGATCTGGAAAAAAAAAAAACGCAGAGAGAGAAAAGAAAAGAAAAGAAAGGGAGAAAGAAAGGGAAAGGAGGAGAAAAATCAATATTTTCATCTCAAGGCGTCAAGGTAATTATTTTCATCCTTTTTATTAAGTTTTTATGTAATTAAAAGTAGATTTTTAGATTAAAACGTGTATAATTTACCACTAATATGTGAAACTAATTTTTAATTTTATGTACATGTATGCATATGTTATTTAGCATAAATTTCACCTTAGTCATTAAGTAATTATGACCAATTGTTGATGATCATGAAACAATTATTGGGAAGAGAGTAAATAGACATGCAAGAAGCCTTTCGTATAAAGTATTTCATGAAATATCTTTATTTTGGTGTTCAAATACGGGTGATATAAATTGGGATCAATTTGAGATCTTTTTAATAGTTTTCATATTATCATTTAAGTTTTGATATTTAATATATATAATTAAGTATTAGGTATATGGTATTATGTGAATGTCCTAAGATTTATGATATTGAAAAGAAATTAAAATTTAATCCTAATTTTGAAACTTAAGAACTTAATTATAAATTTGCGTGAGTTTTTTTTGGTTTAGTCTAGATACGTGCAATATGTGTGTTGTTAACTTCGAAACCTTATAGTGTTTAATTATTTGAATAGATTGGATTTTATTTGGAAGTGCAACAAAGGAGGAGGGCTAAAGTCCCGAAGTGATTGTTCAATAAATTGAGGCAAGTGGATTTCTAAACTCTTGTTAAGTGTATGAAATGTGTGTATGTCCTTGTGGTATATGTTGGGAGTAAAGGGATTGGTGATGGGTTGACTTGTCCACATTGATTAATTTTAATGATGAAAAGAATGGGGATAACAAAAGGCAATGTGATTAATTGTTTATGTGTGTTGTGTTGAGTTGAAAAGGGTTGAAAGCTTGTTGAATCATTGTTGATGTAACTTCATGTTTGTGTGGTTGTGAACTGTGCGATGTTATGAAAATGGTCATCTCCTCATTATGTGTGTGAACTTGTCATCTGCATTATTCTGAGGCATTGGTTTGTGGCAAGTGTAATGTGCATTGAGAAATAATGGGTACTTAAGAGGATGTACCATTTCGAGGGACGTATCGCGCGCCGCGATGGATACTATATTTCGAGGGACGTATCGCGCGCCGCGATGGATACTATATTTCGAGGGACGTATCGCGCGCCGCGATTGTTACTATTATCGAGGGTCGTGTCGTGCACCGCGACAGATGCATGGACAGATATGTCCCCCATGGGTCCCGGACTGAGAGACAGCGGGTGTGTATCATTAGGTCAGACATGCATCATTATACTTGACATTGCATTGCACATACTTATTATTAGTAACTTGATATCGTGTTTTGCTGATCTTCTGATTGCCTCCTGTGGAACTTGTGATAGATCAATATTGAGCTGTTTATTGCGGATATGTGAATTTGTTGAAGTATTGTTGTTGAGGATATGTAATTTGTTAAAGTGTTGTTGTTGAGGATATGTAATTGTGTAAGTGTTGTTTTTTTTTAGTTACGTGCTATGTATTGAGTTACGTGCTATGTAAATTGTGAACTGTTAGGCTGTAGCGTGGAGGTTTAGATAGGGCGTAAGGAGTACCCGTATTTTGTTCACTTAACTTGTGTTTAGAGGTTTACTTGTTGAGTACCGTGTGGTTTGGTACTCACCCCTTGCTACTACAAATTTTTTTGTAGGTTATGAGCCTGGATTTTTGTTGTACTTGTCATTCTCTTCTTTTTCGAGGCTTCTTGGAGATTTGTGAGGTAGCTGTTTCCATCTCAGCAGGCTTTCTTCTCCATAATTATAATCTTGTTCTATTATAGAAACAAGTTCATTTGAGACTTGAGTTTTTCTTTTGAATCAATTGTAATACTTAGAGACTTGTACACGTGACTACCAGGTTTTTGGGGTTTTTATATTAAGTTACTTATATTTTTATTTCCGCACTTATTGTAATGGTTGAATTTTAGGCTGACTTGTCTTGGTGGGATAAGACAAGTGCCATCACGTCCATTTTTGGGTCGTGACAAAATGGTATCAGAGCCCCAGGTTCATAGGTCTCACGTGTATAAAAGTCGAGTCTAAGTAGAGTCTTGAGGATCTGTACGGAGACGTCTGTACTTATCTTCGAGAAGCTATAGTGACTTTTAGGAAAAATCTTCACTTTTTGAAACTCTATCGTGCGTACTTGGACTGATTTTATTTTTATCGCTTCATTCCATTCCCTCTCATTATGTGGTGACTCATGCATAGTTTCTCATGTTAGTAGTTGGTGTCGTGTATGATTGGGATGTTAGATCTGGTACTTAGGTATGGTGATATATTATGGAACATATGTGTGGCTAGATTTAGAATGTTTTAAAAAAAAAACTTAAAGGGGTTTGTAAGGTTAGTTACCCTACTGCATAGTACTTGTGTGGTATATGCAATATTTAGAGCGGTTTTAACAAGGGGAGGTATAACGATTAAAGGATAGTTAGATAATGGGCATATAACTTTCGAAGCTATATTTAGTAAAAAGTTCATAACACATATGAGCTACATAGTGAATGATGAGGTCAAAATCTCTATTGTAGTTTCATAGATTCAGTGTATACCAAAGAGGGTTATGATATGACTATTAAAATAATACCAATTCTTACTTGAATAGTGTTACGGATTGTGTTACTCTTGCTATGGAACTGATCTACAAAGGAATGTCTATCGCATTTGGATGAGTGACTAGTTGAATTTAGTAGTTTATTATAGTTACTTAACGGACAAAAATGTGTTGGCTATTTGGGTACAATCTTCTCGATAGGTATGATGTGTTCTAGTAGAGGATGTAATGGACTTTCACGATATGGTATTAGTGGTATATGAAAATAGATATATTGATTGTTAAGTGTGAATACTAACTACATAAGGAATTATTAGTTGTATCACATGATTGCACAATGAGTTTGGTGTTGCATTAACATTTGAGAAACCAACTAACTTGTTAGTATGATGGATGATGTATTATTTATAAGGAAGCTTTTAGTGGTGGATCTTTGGTATGATATTGATGTGTTCAGAATGTAAAATGTATTTTGAGAATTTTAAATAAGTGTTGATTTCACCATAAGCTCCATGAAAGTGGATCGACATTAGGATAGTAAGCTTATAAGTAAAGAAAGTCTAAACGAATATACTTGTGAATGTAATTAAGAATTTTACAAAAAAAAAACTGCATATAAATAAAAACTTAGTGTGTCCTTTGGATGGTTGACGTAGTAGGGTCTGAAGTGTCATGTTGATGACAAGATTGACTTCATGGTGATGACAAGAGCTAACTGAACGTGCTAGCAATAAGGATTTGTGATAGATTGTGATTGAGACACAACTAAATGATACGGATTGTTGGTTAAATGAGTGTTTGTATTATAGTAATGACTTGAGAGTATTTAAGGTTGTGGTATGATACTATTTGGTAAGTAGCTTGATTGCATGAAAAGTTATAGGAGGTGCTGAGACACTGCTTGAATAAAATTAAAAAGATCTAATTTTAGAAATGAAAAGAATCAGTATAAAGTAGCTTAGTCTTTGGAAAGAGGTGATCAAGAACAAAGATTTACTTTGAGTTAACATAAGATGTACCTTCAATTAGTAGATAATTGAGTTTAGAGTTGTGTGATGTCTCCCATTTTGCTCTACTTATGATAACAGTGATTGGTTAAAGACTATTGGACAAAATTTTAGTAAGGAAGTGCGGATAAAAGTGGGTTAGTTCTTTGGATTGGATTGGTATAACTGGGTTTAAGGATTCATGTTGATAAAACAGTTCGACTCGAGTGTGGTGATAAGTTCTTTTATAGTTTCGAATTTGGTAATGGGTACCATTGGATTTTTAAGAAAGGATATGACAAGGTCGATGGATAGGCGATCAATAATAAGCTAAGATGTCCAAATATGTAAATATTTTCTATGTATGAGCTAATTTCAATAGATAAAAGGATTGTTACATAATTGAATTCAAAATTCAAGTTTTTCATTGTGAGTTTAGATTTGTGGTAGTGTGTTTTGTCAAGGTATGAATAGGTAAGGGGTAAGAAATGATTGATCACATTGAGTATGAAGCATTTGAAGGACTTAAAAATAATTTAGTAGTAAATTTTTGTTACTTTTGATTGTTATACCTAAATGGGTTTCATGTAATGTTTTTATTTCAAGGATAAGATAAAAATACCATAGGTTGTTGGTCAAAGGATAAGATTGGTAAGCAAGTCAGCGAAGAGAAAAAGAGTTTGGTGTATTGAAGAGTTCAAGGTATTTAAAATTTGTGCCATAAGAAGAATTTAAGCGAAACGAAAGAATAAGATCTTTCATATAGAATCTTGGTTTGAAGTTGAAGGACGTATGAATTTTCATATATAATATCTAATATGACTATGGATGTGAATTTGTTTGGTATAGACTTACTAGGAATTTATCAGCAATTTTTATGAAGATTGAGTGTTGATTTGGGTAAAACCCGTGAGATGTGTAAGAGTATGTGTTATTATGTGGAGCTAAACGGTTCAGATTTTGTTAAGTGACTTATGGATAAGTAACAATATGGACCTATAGTTAAACATGGTTATTAAGGATTTTGAGGGGATTGAGATTACTATTTTTATGAGACAACATAGATTGTCATGCTATGTTACATAGACATTTGACGGTGATTAGAGGTTAGAGCTTATAGTATACAGAATTATTGGAGTGACCACGGATTTCGTTGAGTTTTGGCATGAGGTACATGATGGTATGAATGGTAGTGGGAATGTATGTAAAATTATGTGCGAAGTTGACATTGGATGTGATTCAATTAGCTTACTTCGATGGAAAAGTATTTTGAAAATAGTGCTATCAGTATTAGGTGTGACTCATATATGTCATGTAATGCTTAAATGGAAAAAGAGAGAGAGAGCCAGATTTTGAAATTTGTAGAGGCTACAATGTGTTATATATGGAGATTTTGATACTAGGGACAATTTCAGAGTAAGGTGAATGGTTGGTGTAGTTATGATTTTTGTTTGTTTTTAGAGTGTTGGCTTCAATGGAGTACTTGAAAAAGTATGTGAAATTTGATTAATCAAGCATTTATTATGTCGTGATGGGAGATCAGACTGGTTGATTGTGGGTGGTTAAAAATCAAGAGATGGAGTCAGATAAGTGGGATTTAAGTTATAAGGTTCCTATGGAGGAACATCTTGTTTTATTCAACCTTGCTTCTATATATTCTTATGTGACCAACTACTTCATTCTGGACATGGTTTAGAGTATGATTCTGATTCTACGTTCGTGTGTGTTTCGCTTCTATGGGTGAATTCTTAGTGGTGGATCGGGTGTACCGATCGTTAGATTTTTCTCCTAGTAGGATGACATCCTTGGTCAAACTTTTTTATTTTAGATATGATATATTTGATGTTGTTTGAGAAAGTAGAAGAGTACTATTGGTTCTACATGCACGCTATTGCGTATGAAAAAAAAATTTGTAGAGGAGCTTACATGAAGAGTTACAGTTATCTGACAGTGTTGTTAATGGTTTTGCATCCTAGAGTGTACCACTTGTTGGGTGCTTACTTTATCTTGTTCTTATTTGATGGATACCCGAAGTCTAAAGATCAAATTTTTATAACTTAAGCTTGTAAAAAGATTGTGTTGTGAAAAGGAAATCGTGATAAGAGGTGTGATGGTTTGTGCACTATGAGTATGTGATGATTGGTTCAAGTTCACTCTGATTGTAGCTAGTATCAATAGAATGTTATCTTTGCTATGTGAGAAAATATTTGTCATGATTGTTGTGTTATAGTCCAAGGGGTTTAAATTTAGATTAGGTTCATGGGTTAGTATGTGGCTTGACAATCACTCAGATATGTAGATTTGTCAAATTCTCTATAGTTCAGTTCTTGGTAGTTGATCTTGATAGAATGGTGCTAAAAATAAGCTTTCATGGAGAGATGAACAACGACTCTGGAAGATCATGCATTAGATTTTTGATAACGTCAATAATTCTTCCTTCTCCTATTTTATGTTCGAGGACGAACATGATTTTTAGTGGTGGATAATGTAACGACCCTCTTAGTCGTTTTAGAAATTCCAACTAATATCTTTTACATTAACCTTTTTAGTAGATTTTATAAATAATTTATATGACTTGTAATAATGAGTGACATGATTTTAGATTTAATAAAAGATTATTTTATTGCTAAAAAAAAATAAAAAATAAAATAGAAAAGGAATTAATTAAATAAATGAATAAAATAATAATAAAAAAAAAGTGGCAAAGTGCCCTAACCTGTGAAAAGCCGCACAGCTTATGAGAAAAAAAACGATCTGGAAAAAAAAAAACGCAGAGAAGAAAAAGAAAAGAAAGGGAGAAAAGAAAAGGGAAAGGAGGAGAAAAGTCAATATTTTCATCTCAAGGCGTCAAGGTAATTATTTTCATCCTTTCTATTAAGTTTTTATGTAATTAAAAGTAGATTTTTAGATTAAAACGTGTATAATTTACACTAATATGTGAAACTAATTTTTAATTTTATGTACATGTATGCATATGTTATTTAGCATAAATTTCACCTTAGTCATTAAGTAATTATGACCAATTGTTGATGATCATGAAACAATTATTGGGAAGAGAGGTAAATAGACATGCAAGAAGCCTTTCGTATAAAAGTATTTCATGAAATATCTTTATTTTGGTGTTCAAATACGGGTGATATAAATTGGGATCAATTTGAGATCTTTTTAATAGTTTTCATATTATCATTTAAGTTTTGATATTTAATATATATAATTAAGTATTAGGTATATGGTATTACTAGATACGTGCAATATGTGTGTTGTTAACTTCGAAACCTTATAGTGTTTAATTATTTGAATAGATTGGATTTTATTTGGAAGTGCAACAAAGGAGGAGGGCTAAAGTCCCGAAGTGATTGTTCAATAAATTGAGGCAAGTGGATTTCTAAACTCTTGTTAAGTGTATGAATGTGTGTATGTCCTTGTGGTACTGTTGTGTGAGTAACGGATTGGTGATGGGTTGACTTGTCCACATTGATTAATTCTAATGATGAAAAAATGGGGATAACAAAAGGCAATGTGATTAATTGTTTATGTGTGTTGTGTTGAGAAAGGGTTGAAAGCTTGTTGAATCATTGTTGATGTAACTTCATGTTTGTGTGGTCGTGAACTGTGCGATGATATGAAAATGGTCATCTCCTCATTATATGTGTGAACTTGTCATCTGCATTATTCTGAGGCATTGGTTGTGGCAAGTGTAATGTGCATTGAGAAATAATGGGTACTTAAGAGGATGTACCATTTCGAGGGACGTATCGTGCGCCGCAATTGTTACTATTATCGAGGGTCGTGTCGTGCGCCGCGACAGATGCATGGACAGATATGTCCCCCATGGGTCCCGGACTGAGAGACAGCGGGTGTGTATCATTAGGTCAGACATGCATCATTATACTTGACATTGCATTCCATTGCATTGCACATACTTATTATTAGTGAACTTAATATCGTGTTTTGCTGATCTTCTGATTGCCTCCTGTGGAACTTGTGATAGATCAATATTGAGCTTGTTATTGCGGATATGTAATTTGTTGAAGTATTGTTGTTGAGGATATGTAATTTGTTAAAGTGTTGTTGTTGAGGATATGTAATTTGTGTAAGTGTTGTTTTTTTTTAGTTACGTGCTATGTATTGAGTTACGTGCTATGTAAATTGTGAACTGTTAGGCTGTAGCGTGGAGGTTTAGATAGGGCGTAAGGAGTACCCGTATTTTGTTCACTTAACTTGTGTTTAGAGGTTTACTTGTTGAGTACCGTGTGGTTTGGTACTCACCCCTTGCTACTACAAATTTTTTTTGTAGGTTATGAGCCTGGATTTTGTTGTACTTGTCATTCTCTTCTTTTCCGAGGCTTCTTGGAGATTTGTGAGGTAGCTGTTTCCATCTCAGCAGACTTTCTTCTCCATAATTATGATCTTGTTCTATTCTAGAAACAAGTTCATTTGAGACTTGAGTTTTTCTTTTGAATCAATTGTAATACTTTAGAGACTTGTACACGTGACTATCAGGTTTTGGGGTTTTTATTAAGTTACTTATATTTTATTTCCGCACTTATTGTAATGGTTGAGTTTTAGGCTGACTTGTCTTGGTGGGATAAGACAAGTGTCATCACGTCCATTTTTGGGTCGTGACATTAACTATATGGTTTAGATAGTACATCCACAACTAATTAAAATATGAAACACTGTTAATCACACTATCATATCTAAAATTAGGTAAATGTCATGTTTACGTTTGTAAGGCATAAGACATGTACATAAGTAGCTCATTTTTGTTTCAAGAGGTAAGGTTAACTTAGCTAAGCTAAAATCAACATAACTTTTAGTCTATATAAAACTAATTGTATAATTACGTTTTCTATTTTAAATTATTTAATGTGATTTTTAAAAATACTTACCTCATATTATTTTTATTTATTTATTTTTACTTGTTAGAATAATATAATTTTTTTATGTTATACCTAACATTACTTATTTATTCTCCAAATGATCATTCTGAGACCTGGTTAAGACTACATATTAATTAATATGAGTATGTTAATAAAATACTTATATTAATCACTGCTTTTAAACATATGCGGAGCCATGATTTTCAATAAGGGGTTCAAAATATGTAGAAATAGATAGTCAAAGAAGGTTTCACATTTACTATATATGCATATAAATTTATTTTAATCATATATAAATAATATAATTTTCCGTCAAAGGGGATCCCCTTCACACAAGGTAGCTCCACCCCTACTCTTAAGAGTGTTAAAAGTTTAAAATGGATAAGTAAAAGTGAAAGGAGAGAGTATTTGTTATTTTAGAAGTTGAAGACAATTTTCCCCCCATTTTACCTATATTAGTAATTGTTTTTGAAGAGTAATAATTTAATTACAAAATGCATATTTTATTCTTAATAAAATGATTTCTAAACACACAAATATTATCACAGGTTTCAATTTTTTTCTTTATTAAGCTCCATCCAATCAAACAAAAAAAATAAAATAAATTAAGACCAATGAAATATAAAATAAGTAAATAACATAATCATAAATTTCCTAACCCGAAAAAAGAAGGTGTTCTTATTCTCTTTTTTTTTTTTTAATTTCGTAATTTAATTGTGAACTTTAGATTAAGTTAACAACACTGTAGAAGTATTATTTTGTAATATATATATTATTAGATTAGAATTTAGATTTTTTTTAAAATTAATGAATATTTTAGAAAATGATGGGCCAATCTTGCGACCCACATAATTTGGGCTGGGCTAACCTAGCCCATGTCCATTCAACTTACGTTGAATACTTGTCCATCCAGACATATATTTATCTTAAATTTTATATCAATCTATGATAAAGTAGTAATTTTGTGGCATTTGTTTATTATTTTAATTATTATAACAAAAAAATTCATTTATTTTCTCATGTCCCGCCTTTTTCATGATAAACTTAATTGCATGATTTTGTTGATACAAAGTTAAAGTTGAATGATGTTGATATAAAATAAAATTCAATAATTTTGGTATGCAAATGAATTATCCCTTGAACATTAAGTTCACATATTTATTTAACGAGAATCTAGATAATTCATAATTAACCTCACACATAATTTTTCAATTGTCAAAATCATATCTCCCTTTAATGTTAGAAAATCTAACATTCATTCCAATCTTATTTAGGAATTCATATTTGTGCGTAGTGGAGCAATTGTTCAACATTTTAGATGGAAATTATATGGATCCTGACCCTAAATCAATTTTAATGGGGAAATCTTGTTGGCTTGATGCATACATGTGTTGACATGTTAAATAAATTTATCTCATACCAAATTTTATTCGGGAGTTTTGTTCTCATAACCATGTTTAGCTATAATTGGAGGCATACAATTTTTGTTAAATCAACCAGCATTATCAATATAATTTCACAATTTGGAACTATGCTCTTAATTTAACAATTCGAGAAAACAACCTTACAAACACCAATTTGTAAGTTGACAACAAAGCATATGTGATCATCGCATAGATGCATCTATCATATAGTTGCAAATGATCCACATGGCAAGTGAATGGACTCATATTCACCTTTTTATATGTTCCAAAAACTTCAGGGGATTACAATACCAATCTTAGCTGGTAGAATGAAAACAAGCAACACAAGCTTGAAAAATCTTTTTATTCTTCATCATATAAGCCACATAAATTCTCAATTATATTTGCATCACATTCAAATCATGATGGTCAACTGGTCATGCCAACTGATATTTATTTCAATGCATGTATAATTTACTTTTGCATGTGATTTCATCAGCATCTTCATGTTTGTCTGCAACAAACAAGAGGAAAAGTGGGGTAATCTTTTACATAAATATCTATAACCCTCTTCGGTTGTAGTGATTTATAGTCTCAATATTTATTTTCAATTCATTCGAAATTTAAAAAGTTTCTTTTGAGACTTACTACAACCCCAATGTTATTCCTCTGATAATAGCACAACTCGTTAGAGCTTGCAATTAATTTTGTGTACTATCACATATTGCATAACACCATCCCTATGGTGAGCATCTCCTTCAAGCAGGAAATTTTATTATTAGTGTGATAGTCAAAATCATTACGAACAAGACGTATTTCTTGCATTACTTTTGTTGTACCATAGGTACACAACCAATGACAAATTTGTATTGCCACACAATAATGACCACAACCCTTATAGGCAAGAACAATTTCTTTTTTTTTCTCTTTCGATAGTTCACAATAAACATACCATAGTGACGTATAAACGTACAATACGATTAGCCATTTCTGTCAAATAAAATTTATTTCCTCTCAAACCTCCCGTAGAGGTGAGTTTTGACATATATCATTTTTTCTCAAACCTCCCATAGAGGTGAGCTGTGGCATATATTCAATCCATAATGATTTTATCACATCTTGACCCATTCTCTTATAGAATGGTCGAGCATTCACGACACTCATCACAACTTCACAAATCACATTCTCTTCAAGTAATGGACTAATAATTTATATGTACTTCATAAATTTGCATTATAAGTACATTGTCATGGTTTTAAAATTCATCATATTTCCATGACACATCTCAAAATCACTTTGAAAGATCAAGTGTACCATCACTTTATCTTCTTATCTCACGATAGAGGATTTATAAACTTGTCAAATCATTGGATTGACAACATTCACAAGTCTAATGACCTTTCATACCATTTTGATAATAAAAATTGCCTTCATATTTTTGAAGGACTATTTGAAGAACCGATAGTGTTCTTCCTTTTATCATTACCACAATGATGAGTATTATAATTTCGTCCCTCCATGCCTTTATTCATATCATTAATTATTTGTCATCTTTCAGACTAATTATCTACTGCTACTACATTCATATGATTGAATAGATCAAGTCAACAGGCGGATTTCAAAGTTATCACATATTGCTATCACATTCTTTTCAAAGAATGGAGCAAATTCAATATGATGAATTTCAAGACTTTTCATCAAAAATATATTATTTTTGCCTTAATCATCATTTTATCACCACTATGGTGCATTGAGACTCAAACTCAATGTCTTATCCATACAAGGCACATTAGGTCATAATTTATGGGACTTGAACCCAATACATTATTATCACGGTGCATCAAAATTCAAATTGATGTCTTACTATCTTGGTGCGATAGAATTTGAATCTATCGTTTTATCCTCAAATATTTTTCATTATGTGCATCTGGACTTAACCTGATGTCTTACCCTTTTTGGTGCAATGAGACTTGAACCCATCGTCTTACCCTTAACCAACAGTATAATAGACCGAAGTACAACATGACTCACCCTTTGAATCTTTCAAAACAATCAAAATAATATTCAAACTCATGCTATTAAAATTTTTATACCTTCTTCTATTTAAGAAATTTTGTATAACATGTCAGATTCAACCAATAGTAGTATATGTCTTCGGTTCCTGATAATTGTTTGTGACTGAATACTATTTTATGCATATAATACCTTGATTCTCATAACGAGATCAACAACAAAACGAGTTAAAGAAAAACTAAAATTCAATTTTAATTGGCTAGAGACTCATACTAATAACGTATTATAAAATCAAAAAGTAGATAGAAGAAGATGAATTTTCTTCTTATTAAGTGTATATTATAATGGTGAATGATATCTTTATTGATAGATAAAGAAATTAACCAAAAATCACCATATTTAATGTCACGTACATTTCTATCCAAAAAAATTCACATCACCTTTAAAATATATATCCATAATAAAAATAAATTTATGATAAATTTAATGAACAATCCATTTATAAAAAACAGTTAGTAAACCCAAAGTAGTCTTAAAAAAAGATAGCCAATAAACAAGCCATAGAAATAGCGTTCATTTTCCGGCGACCGAGAATTTGAAAGTAGCCATGTCAATATACGATCAAGCGGCAGCTGCCGTGCTATCGCAAATAGCTACGGCGGCGGATGGCGCACTTATTGGCTTAGCCCTAGCTTACGTTGCCGTACGGAGTATTGTCAAGTTCAAAGCCAATTCTTCCGCCCTTCACAAAATCAACGATGCGCCGTCGCTTAATGTCTCCGATCTCCGTTCATTACTTTCTTCTTCGGACGACTCTGAAAGTTCAAATCATCCCGATGACGGTAAGCTTGTGATTGTTCGCGGTACTGTGGAGGCGAAATCGGCGGTTGAGGGTAACTGGAAAAGCTTGAGAGCTAATATTCTATCAGCTCATAATTCTGCTGAAAAAGGCGTTATATTGCAACATACTCAAACAGTATAATTCTTCTACACTTTTCCTTTTATTTTAATTTATGTTCAAACAGTATTAAATTACTCAATTTATCATGCTTTATTAGGCAATTAATATCCTTATTCGAGCTGGAAATTTCGTATTCAACGACATTTAGGATTAGTGGTACTGTTAGAGTTAGTTATGATCAATCTAAAATTTGTGAATATTCACTATATTTGATGTATTAGGGCTTTTTTAGGCATGTGAAATGACGCGGTGATGGTTTTGAATTACAATGTGGGTTGCAAACTTTGGTTAATCTGCAGGGTTTGATCTTGTATTCGTGATAATTTATCCTACATTTTTGTTAAATGTTGATGCACAACCCGTGTTGAAGGAATCCCTAGACATAGAGAGAGGACATGAGATAATTAGCTGGTGAATTGCACAGGGAGGGATGTCTAGGGATGAATTCCCGCTTCGCCTCATGACCCCTTGGTCGCAGAGGCTGAGAGTGTGTCTTAAAATACAAACTATTTTTGTAATGAAATTGTGTTAAATTAGAGCTAAATGGATTGTGAGGATTCATATAGCTTATCCAAAGTTGTTTGGAATTGATGTGCGGAAGCTGCAGTTGTTACATTGTAAATATCAACAACAATTAACAGTTTCGAACGGGAACTACGTGTTTTGGATGTTTTATACGTGTGAATATATAGATTAGCTGTTACAGAAAGAAATCAATAGCTATTATCTACTGGTGATGGACATCCTTCAGTTTTCAAAGAACTCTTTGAACGGGTGTACTTTAAACAGAAACAATATGATCCACAACCAATTTAATTTGAAACCTATGTTTGGCTGCTATTGTTTTGTCAGTTTTTGTGTGTATTTCTTTTTTTCTAGTGAATTTTGGCAGCATACTGATGTTCGTTTGCTGTCTTATTCTAGTGTATCTACAATGAGTGGAGAGGCTTCTTTTCGTGGGCTGGTGATCTGTATTCAATATTTCCAAGAGTACGGAAGGATCAACAATCGTCCTCTTTGAGAATGGTAATGTGAAAATTTTCCAACAACACAAGTCTCTTGATTTTGCTAGTGCCTTTAATTTCACCAGTGAAGCACAAAAGAGATATTGAGTCAGTATTGCTAATATTTGTCAATTTTCTATTTTTGCCATAAATTCTGCTAGGTTATGTGAATATTTTGTAAGAAGCTATAATCTTAGAATTATTAATGCAAATTTCTCTGCATAAAAAGTTTTTCCTACTTGTCATCTTTAAATCTAGTTAATACGCTCCAATTTTGTAGTTGCTGCTCTTTTGCCTGCTAATAAGTGTTATATAGCTTTATTTGTTTTCATAATATAAGCTTTCTAAGTTTTGTGCTTCTCTATCTTCGACTTAGGTTCCCTTTGTTCTTATTGAAACTGGGAGGTGGCCGCAACCAAAATATGTTAATGTCAATATGGATGGTTCAACGCATTCTCTACCTCTTGTGACAGTTTATCATCACTTGCAACCTTTACATGCTACGCCTCTCACTTTTATCCAGGCACTCTTTGGTCATCACTATCCTGTGAGTTTAAGAATATGTTGTGCATATGGGCTTCTTGACCATTTGTGATTGCTTATACAACTTTCAAAGTTTGTCTTTCTTCCTGCAACTCACGTAACATGTTGTTTTCTGTGACAAAGGTTGGAGTATTGGATGAAGAAAAAATTCTACCACTTGGTAAAGATATAACCGCTATTGGTGTTTGCAGCTCAAAAGATGGGATTTTGGAGATCAAATCATGTGAAGACCTACCATATTTCTTGTAAGCAAGGTTTACAGAATAGTTCTCTTAATAATTTGATAAAGCATGACACTCAGCTCTTGTTCTAAAATTTGGGTGATCTTTTATTTCCTAATTAATTTATTTTGTTGAAATTTGTGAGTGTTAATTTTTTACTTTGGTAGGTCTGATATGACCAAGGATCAAATGCTGGTAGAGCTTGCCTTCAAAACAAAAGTTCTGATGTGGAGTGGAGTTTTTTTTGGTTCAGTTGCAGTTGGTGTCCTTGGATATGCTGTTGTGAGGTAAACTAGTTGCATCTCTCAAACACTTGAACTTTTTTGTGGATATCATGCCTTCAAGATCCCACTGTGACACTCTATTTTCTTCTCTGTCCTTTTCCCTCTCATAGACTGTAGTTCAGGTGAGGTCTGGGTAGGGACAAAATCCTTAATTGTTTCATATAGTATTTTATGATTCTGCTTACCGATCATGAGTTAGGGTTGTAGGAATCTGCTATTGAGTGGTTGCCTGTTAAATAATCAAGTCATCCACATCTGCTCCCAGATTGATGGATTCCTTTCCCTACTTCATCTGCAATCTATCTCGCGGCTGCATCAAATGAGTCAACTTATAATAACTATGATGTGAACTTCAAACCCTACTGGGGTAGAAGGCTGGTTGATTGATTTGGATTACAGTTGTTGTCATTTCGTGTATGCAATTATTTGATGCATATTACTTTAGGGAAGTCGTGCGGTACAGACTAGTGTACTTGCATTCTATTAAATTAAGGAAGTATAGTTTTATCTTTGATGCAATTGATGTTTGAGTAGGACCATTTTGCGTGGCAAAAAGAATAATGCATCTAGCTACCTTTAAGCATGAAAGAATCATGATGGGTGCATGTTTCAGATGAGCGGAACCTTGAAATTGGCTTACATATGTTAGACTACACTCTCCCAGGAACCTAAGACTGAAAAACAGAAAAAAGGGAGATATGCTTGTTTGAAAGGAAAACAGGGTGAAAAAGTATTTACTGTAGTGGTCACATTTTCTCATTGGTATTTATATGTTTTAGGAACTGGAATCGATGGAAGCAGTGGAGACACCAGAGGCAGGCCCAGCAACAAAGGGATGCTGCAAGCAATGACGATGATGTGCAGGTTAGTGCTGATGAGGAAACTGGAGATGTTCCCGATGGTCAGTTGTGTGTGATATGCCTTACGAGGAGGAAGCGCGCAGCATTTGTTCCGTGTGGACACCTGGTATGTTGCCAGCGCTGTGCCTTGTCAGTTGAACGTGATTTAGCACCCAAGTGTCCTTTATGTAGGCAGACAATTCATAGTTCTGTAAGGATATATGATTCTTGAGGAGCAATAGTTACGAGTTATTTTGAGTAGCTGATGCTGGGAAGGTGGTTGTGCATTTGTAAAGCATGTGATGAAAAACTACATTGGACTGTCTCATGGAAGGATGGTCGTGGATATTCCGAGGGGATTAGATACTAGAATCTAACTTGCATGTTTTTCGTGTCTGTACATACATTTTTTGCTGACTCATTATTGTACCCTTAAAGACAATATTCATTACAATGCTAGGGAGTCATTTTGCTAGAAAAGCTTTGAGTTCTAAGCACTCAGTTATTTCATCAAAACACACAATTATTACACATCTATATTCTTATAGGTACATGACCACCTTGCCTAGAATCAAATTCTTAAGGAATTTGATAATTTTTTTGACTTGTTGCCTTTGCAAATGCACTATCTGAACCTGTGTCAAAGCACAGCTAATGAAAGATTCTTCCAGGCTCTAGATTTACCGGTAGACTTTTGACACTGTTTGTGCTTAAAAGCCTTGTGCATCTCATGTGTTGTGATCTATCTTCCATAATGAACAAAATGAAACAGGATCTCCTTTCCACCACAGTCCAACACAGCCATCCTTCTCATCAACTCTCATCTCCCAGTTGTTGTCATACTTCTTCAACAATGCACGAGCTCTATCAATAGCATCATCTCCAAACATCTCCCATACGAAACCAACACTCCTCATTCTTTCACACCATTTCTCCTTTGTCTCATTCATCTCTCCCATGTTTGTTAAAGCCTTTGCTGCTTCTCCTTCCATCATCCTCCTTCCCTCGCTCTCACGTCCTTTGTATGCTACACTGGTGGAGTCCAAGAACTTCCACAAGTACTCCACTCGCCTTGAGAATCTTGTTGTGAAGTCCCCACAACTGTTGCAGCTGCAATCCATGTTGTTCTCACTCAAAACCAGTCCTTTTGGCTCCAAACTCTTTAGTCTTTTCAACAACTCTGTCCTCTCGTCTGGATTGTTGTGTTTCAAGTTATGGAGTCTGAACTGTGCACAAATAACCAAGATTTCATCTGGGGATGAATTTATCACTTGGGAATCAAGATTCTGAAGTGGGTAATTCTCCAGTCTGTTGATTTGTAGATTGATGTTAATCGCCTTGGCAAAGGCAAGTAGTTGCACTGAAAAGTTGTAACCACCTGGACCAACTACAAATGGACTATTTCTTTGTTGATCATCTTCTATTGTAGGTGTTATAACTGTCAGACGAACCAATGGTGGTGGACCTCCTGCTCGATGGGTCAACTCCTCGAGCAATGTTGGCCATTGAACACCATGAGAAACTCCAATATCAAGAATGTGTAGGTTCCGGGATGAATCATGTTTCCCTAGAATTTGGAGTATAGAAGAGTTTGCAATGCTATTGGGTATGCGGAACCAGGGACTGATCTCATTGAAGTTGATCAGTGAGTTCTTGAAGAACTTCGGATTTGTTGAAGCAAAAGTAGCAGCAGAAGCAGAAGATAGTGAAGTTGGGCATGGAGTAGAAAGATAATACGTCAGCGCCTGGAGTCCACGAGCAGCCAACCGATGGTTGGCATCTCCGTTTAGTGAGGAGAGCTCGCGCAGGACGTACAACAAGTGCTGCACACGGTTCAGATTTCCTGCTGTAATTGCAGCAGCACAAGGGTTAAGTAACTGCTCTGCCCATCTTCCTTCTCTGTTGTTACCATTATTTCCTGTACTGGACTTGTGTGTTGCTTTCTTGTGTCCTGTTGTTCTTCTTGTATCTGCATCATTGATCCTACGGTTCTGATTCTTCCGGGAGGACGCCTTGGGATTGTAACCAGAATCATTCCCTTTCCTCTTCTTGGATGAATCCAATGGCGGAAGATGACTTGAAATGACCGGCTCCAGAGAGACAGTGCTCGCGGTTGTGACAGGGAAGCTAGTATCGAAGCACGGTAAACTATTATTCTCATTGTTATTGATATGTATTTCTTGGTTTATACTCTCACTAGGAGCCCACCACGAGTCCTCGTAAATATCATCGAGGCTATATGACTCATCGAGTAAATCATCGATGCTATATGACTCATCGAGTAACGACGGAAAGTATGATAAGGGACTATCCAGCCACTCTGAGATGGGATCAGAAGTAGTTTCATCAATGGTCATTGTATCACAGATTGAGGAAGAAGGGTGGTGGGGAAGTTTGATCATTGACTTAATAGGAAGTATATGCAAAGATGGGATATGATATTTTTGTTAATTGTTATAATGGCTCAAGTTTCAAAGTGCTAAAGCTATAATAGTTCAAAAGGGAATCAAAAGGGATTTTGCTTTGGGAAGAGACACAGCATGGCATATTTAAAGGGCAGAAGTGTAGTACTGTTATTTTGGAAGTTATGGTGTTTCATTGGGATTCCTTTAATAGCCTAATCATTGACACTAAGGACCCGTTTGGACACGTAACTTTTCATCACGTGATTCGAAATTATGAGATAGAAATCAACTTTTGAACATATAATAAATATAATTTCATGATTTCAAATCGTGAGATGAAATCTCAAATTTTCCAAAAAGTTTGATGTGAGAATCTTATATCACGATTTTACATTTTTTAAATATAAAAATTGACCATATTATTTTGTAAAAGAAAAAAAAATCTTGTAATTTTATGTCTATTAATCATTTATTTCATACAAAAACAAAATTTGTAGTTGATACTATTACTCTTCAAAGTTAAGATAATTTATATCGGTTATAACTATTACTCTCGATGATCAAATTTATAGTTGATAATATTACTCTTTCAACATTTAAACCATTTATATTAAGAAATGTCTGCTCAATGTGATAGAGATTGTTTGTAATATTTGGAAGGATATGTTCAATTTTTACTTTTTATTTACTTAAGTAAAGTTTAGTCAATAAAGTTGTATCTTTTTGGAATAACTTTGCGATAGTGTATCATTCTTTTGTTATGAACTTTTGCTTATTTGATAAAATTGTAATAAGAATCGAGATAATTGTCATAGAATTTTCAACTTATGGGGTTTTATGTTTATAAGAGAACGAATTTCATCATTTAAAGAAAATAATTTTCCTAATGGAACCATGAAAAACAAGTTGCTTAATAAGTGGCATTACAAGTAGGGGTGTATATGACCGGGTTGGTTCAGATTTTTCAAATATCAAACCAAATTATTTGTGTTGGATTTTTAAATTTATAAATTAAATCAAACCAATAAAATTCGGATTTTTTAAATTCGGATTTTTTTTGGGTTTCTTCGAATTTTTCGGGTTTTTTTGGATTTTTGTTTTTTTTCGATAAAGTTTTCATACAAATATATAATTTACTTGTACTTCAAATATTTCTTTACTCCTACCAAAATGCAACTATCCGAGTTATTTCTCAAGAAAATAACAAAAAATATGATATGATTAATGACTCTAAAATATCCAACAAAAAATAATAATAAAATCGCCTAAAAAAATATTGCAAATTAATAAGTCATAATGAAATTGATAGATCATGTATTTTAATTGTCTAAATCTATATAAAACTAAAAAATAAATATTCAATGTTATTGTCATTCTTAGTGTTGAATTGATTTTCTTTTGCATTAGTATTAAATTGATTTCTATTAAAACTTTATTATAATTACCAACATGTATGGACTATAATCTTTATTAGATTATTAAGAATTTTAACTTCTAAACATGAAATAAATACATTAAAAGATAAAAACTATGAAAAAGTATAAGAGATATTTAAAAATTATATCAAAATTTTACGTATAAAATAATAATTTAAAATTATATATATAATGCCGGATTAGTTTGGTCTCGGGTTGATTTTTTTACTTGAAACCAAACCAACCTAAATATAGTCGAATTTTTTTTCCAACACCAAATCAAGTCGAACCAAACCACTAGTCGATTTTTTTTTATTTGACTCGATTTACGATTTAGTTCGATTTTCGATTCGATTTTGTACACCCCTAATTACAAATTTATTGTCTACTCATCACCATCTATTTCTCAAATCCCCACTCCATGATAATCCCACCCCCCCCCCTTAAACTTTCACTTTTCATTCCATTTCGTCTCCATAATATTTTACTAGATAAAATATAAAAGCAACTGGAATAAAATTTTCTTACTTACTTAACAATACTAAAATACAAGTAAAAGAAATTACTTATATTAAAAAAATTATTTTACGCGAAACATTTTTCTTCATATCGAACAATCCTTATTTATTTCCTTGTATACGTTATACAATAAGTAAACAAAAGATTATTATTTCAAGAACATTTATATAGTATATTTAGATAACCACCATAAGATTGAAGTAATGTTGGATGGTTGGGGATAAGAGGTGAGTTGAGGATGTGGGTGAAGGGTTGGTGGAGATGTGGAGTGTTCCGTGTAGGGAGACCATGAACTTAGAATGACACTTGTTGAACTAATTTTTTTTTCTATTTTTATAAACAAATTTATCTTTTTCGACTGATAATAAACTTTAATTTTTGTGAGAAAATATTTTGAAAAATAATATGACACACATTCGTAGGAATCATTCAATAGCTGATTTAGATGCAAGTTATGCAGGTATTAAATTTTACATATACAAAAGTACTATGTTTTGTAGCTAATTCGGAGGTAAATCATTCATATATACGATTAATAAGATATTTGATTTACATATTAAAAATCTGCATAACTAATACACATGTATAAATTATGATGAATATATATGTTATTTTACATATTTAATTTTTATATAAAATAATATATAAATTCACTAATATTTAATTTCTACTTTACTAATATCTACGCTAACAAACAACCCTAAATTTTTGTGTTATTTGTATCTCTGATTGACTTATTCTGTGGAGGTGTCACAAATGTTGGAGTTTTACTAGACACATTTTTTCTTTCAAGAACTTGGGATTGTGAAAGGTTTGAGTTTCAAATTTCAATAAGATGATGGCATTCTCATTTTTTAATAAATAAATAAATTATTTTACTCAATGTTAGATATTTATATCAAAGCTCAATTAAGTAGGTTCTTATTTAGAAAAAAATATTTTCTATTAAGAATTTTTTTATATTCAGAATTCGATTTCAAAATCTTTAATTAAGAAAAGAATAATTTCATCCACAACAGAAGACGTCAATCTCTTCATCATTGTGATTAAAATATTTATGAATTTTTGTCTTACGAATGTCTTCATCTTATAGGTAATTTGATGATGAATTTTGGCACTTTCGAAGAACCAAATGACTAACAAACGAACTAGTAGTTGTCAATTCCGATATGGTCTATGCTTTTTTTAGAAAAATATTTATGATCAAAATCCACAAAGTAGAGCATGAAGAAAGCAGTGCATATATATTTTATTCTTCTACGAGAGGTAGCGAGTTGTATTTTCGATAAATTTTTTGTCGATTCATGTTTTTTTATAAGAATATACTTTATATAATTTCATAAAATGAATTTTAGAAGAATAAAATGTACACAAATCTTACTTTTATCTAGAAATAGAAAATTTATTACCTATAGATTTTTGGTCCGTTATAAAAATATACGACGCATATTTTCATGAAGTAAAAGTTGAGAAAGATAAAGTGTAAATAAATTTTAGGGAAAATTCACAAGTACCCCCTCAACCTATGTCTGTATTATCAGAGACACACTTATATTATACTAAGGTCCTATTACCTCCCTAAACTTATTTTATAAGTAATTTTCTACCCCTTTTCGTCCTACGTAGCACTATCTTGAAACAAAAAGTCAACCAATGTCGGACCCATAAGATAGTGCCACGTAGGCCAAAAAGGGATAGAAAATTACTTATAAAATAAGTTCATGAGGTAATAGGATCTTAGTATAGTATAAGTGTGTCTCTGAGATATCAGGCATAGATTGAAGAGGTACTTATGCATTATCCCTAAATTTTACTTTTATTTTAGAGATTGAGTCTATTTTTAACAACCCTCAACTGGTCTAAGCTTATTTTGCAAAAAATATATTATGTATAATTTCATAAAATGTAGTGTAAAAATAGAGTATACTTATATCTTACTCTTATTTCACAGGCAGAGAATCTATTTAATAGACTCTTGGCTAATTTATATTTTTTGTTCTTAAAACAATACAAACATGAGCTCACTCCTCTTAATTTATGTAAAGATATGTGATTGAGTATATAGGTTAATAACGAACTCCAAAATAAAACATAAATATTTTTGGCTAAACCATCTCATTTTAGTAATATAGGAAATTTAAGGTCAAATTACTAGAACTAGATTAAAAATGCATCATTTCTTTATGTATTTTCAGTTCAACACGACGTTTATATACACAATTATAGTTTTGGTATTGCATTTATCATACACAATTATAATTTAAAAGAATTATAATTCATAATTATAGTTATAATTTTAAGTGAACTTATCTCTCATCTCTCCCTCTTTCCCTTCTCTATGTTCTTTCTCGCTTGCATCTATCTTTTCTCTATGTATTTTCAGTCCAACACAACGTTTCAAGTTTCAAAAGAAGGTGTGTTTTACTTTGTTGTTCTTACCAATTATATTCTACCAAATATAAGCGAGAGATTTGTACCAGATAAGTGATATTGGCAACCTCTCTTCATCTTTTTCTCCTTTTCGATTTCATACTCAGACTCTCACTCTACCTACGAAAAAGAGATGTGGTGCTGATATAATATTGTAATAATCGTACCCTAAAAAAGTATGTATACACAACACATGATACAAAGTCAATAGTACACAAAGAACAAATACACTTGATAAAATTGTATTCATTAATATAAACTATATTCATTGATACAATTTGATGTAATTATATTCCTTAATATAACTCTTATTCGTTAATACACTTGATATAATATTGCTCATTTATAAAAATCAATTATGTTAAATTTATTCGTGATACTATATGATACAACGCTCTATCTCGTCTCTTACTTTAAATCTCGCTCATTTTCTCTTTCCTCTTCCAATCTTGCTCACGTTTTTTCTCCCTCTTCGAAAATTGAGTCTGCCACTTGGGCTGTAATCATTACCAAGTGTTATGTAGGATCCAAAAACAATACTGTGTATTACATGTCCAATTATATGCATGATTTTATTTTTTTAATTGCACGTTGCTCTATTCAGAGGTAAAAAAAAACCTTATCTTTAAAAAGTGACCGACAGATGCAATCTGTGTTGATTTATGATTGGACATTTTCTAGAAAAAAGGTTAATCATAGGTCCTATCGTATGAAAAATGACTCATAAAAATATGTTCATAATTTATTTTTACTTACTCATCAGTATAATATATGTGACTTTAAGGAGTAATAAATAATTTTTATCTCATCACTTTTTTAATACGGAAAAGGATCTAAAATACTTTTGAAATATTAAAAATGGTACACATTACCATCCATCCATCCACCTATTAGCCCCCAAATATCCTTCTCATCCACCTTTGGGTCCAAATTTACCCCTTCATTAACGGACCAAAATTAAAAAATAATAATAATAATTTTTAATTACGTGGCACTCAACCATTGGTTGTAATTTAATTATTTAAAATAATCTTAAACCCACTCCTTACCCACCTATTTTAACTAAACCCCCCCCACTTGATCCAATTTAGAAAAAAAAACCACCTACCCTAAAACCTTATTCCTCCAATTTTCACAACTTCCACTTGCGACTCCATTGTCTTCTTCTTCTTCTTCATCCTGCAACTTGAAGAAAATTTTGAAATAATTTGGCTAGTGCACATTTACTTCGTGAAAAATATTGGGAGGCTTGGCAAGCCCTCGTCTCAGCAAAAAATTGTATTACAAAATTAGAGGTCGAATCTCAAAATTACTTAATTTCAAGTACAAATTCTAGGCATTAGATCGGCCACTGGACTTGGGCAGGCCTAGATCAATTTTACCACCTTTAATTAATTAAAGACTCAACTAATTAACGTTAGTTAATTAAAATCTATAAACTCCCAGACACAACCATAAAGAGAGCAGAATTAGGCAATCATGTTCATAATTTATTTTTACTTATTCTATCAGTATAATATATGTGAATTTTAAGGAGTAATAAATAATTTTTATCTTATCACTTTTTTAATATAATTAGTTTAATATGTTTGAAAAATAACTATAGTTATTTATAACATTAAATAAACTATTTTTTATTTTTCTCAATTAAAGAAATAAAAATTTATATAATGAATAAGTAAAGTTGAACGAAAGAATATCCTTCGTTCATTTTTTGATATAATTTTTCTTTTATTTGATTCAAGAATACTCAAGTAACTAACATCCTAAATTTGATGGGTTTTTTTCTTTTTTTTAAAAAAAAAAAATCGTTATGTAGTCAGCAGTAGTTTATTATGATTGATCATTTATAATTACTTAATTTAAAAATCAAACCCATCAATTTCTTTAATCAAAACCTACCACTAATAATCCGACCCAGTTTTTTAAAAAAAATCTAAACTAATCATTTACTTGATATTGAGATGCTATTCACTTGAGTAGAAGGTCTTTCGAAAATAGTTGCTCTCGATCTCTACGAAGTAATAATAAGTTTTACGTACGCCTCCTCAAATTCTATTTAATGAAATTTCACTGAATATATTTTTCTTATTGTTTTTGTATCATGAATCACGAAGTCATTTGATAGTTAATTTGAAGTAAGTTGCACAGTTATTAAATTTACACAAGTTATAAACATTCGATAACTGATAAAAGGTAAGTTATAATAATATAATATTTTGATACAAACTAGCATAATCAATTAATACATACATACATATATATATATATATATATATTATATATATATATATATATATATATATATATATATATATATATATATATTATAAGAAATCTTATGCATTATTTTATGCTAAACACAAAATGTGAAAATAATAATGCAATTTGCCACGTAGTCTAGTTGTTTTAAAGTGCGTCTAACAAAATTGATTATTAGCCATAAAATAATGAGAGGACAATTATTTTAGCACAAACAATACTATAAGAGAATATTTGTCTCTACCATAATATTTGTCGTTTTCCATTTAATTAATAAAACTACTTCTTATCAATCATAATAAATATTTAAATTATGATGAGCAGATCCATTCTGTATCTTAGATTGTAAAAAAAACTGTAGGAGTATAATTTCTGCATATGTGACATAATCAATTATATATCTTTTTGCAATGTGATACAATTAGAATCGTCTCAACAAATTTAAGGGTCTAAAATCACATTTTATAAAAGAATACAATTAGAATATTTATTTATTCTCAAAATCATTATTTACTTGTTTTCAGATCAAATTTAAAGGTCTAAAATCATATTTTATGAAGGGATACAATTAAAATATTTATTTGTTCTCAAAATCATTATTTACTTGTTTTCAGATCAAATTTAAGGGTCTAAAATCACATTTTTATATGAAGGGATACAATTAAAATATTTATTTGTTCTCAAAATCATTATTTACTTGTTTTCGGATCAACTTTAAGTTGATGAATGCTTTTATATGATAATATTAAAATATTATTTTCTAATTAAATAATGTTATGTTTTTTTTAATTATAATTAATTAATTTATTACTTTCTTGAAAATGATAATAGTATTTTGAGGATCATTACACGTTCTTAAACACATTAAATTATATGTCCAATTGAGAAGGAGTTTCATATGATATAATTCTTCATGTTTAAATAGTGCTTAGTCTCTTATTATATTTAATTGTTTTCTTTCTTTTTCTTTTTTTTTGCTTTTTTAGACAAATAACAATGTTTTTTTCTTTCATTAGATCATGTGTCTAATTGATGGGGGATCTCATATGATATAACTAATGGTAGTTTCATATTTAAATAATATTAGGTTTTTTTATTGTAAATTAATTAATTATTTTTAGCCAAATAATAACCTAGCCTATGTATATACCAAGTGATCGGTTATTGACAAATAATTTAGTTAGTTGAGTAGATAATATATCTATATTGAATAATTGACATGAGTCAGAATATTATATATGAAATCTATAATTCATTAACATAAAGTATTGTCGATAATAATTAGTGAAGTGGTTGAACTTTTACACAAAAATAAGAAATAAATTGAAGTTGTTTTTACACAAAAATTAATTTGAGAAAATGTAGAAGAGTTTGTGATCTTTTATGTATATATATATATTAATTTCATAATTTTAAATACGTCATGTTGAAAGTTAAAATTAACAATTACCTAAATATGATGACACATTATTATTTCTTAAGCGAATTAAAAAATAAATAAATAAGACAAATAAATTAAAACAAAATTAACTGATAAAAAAATATTATAACTTGCCACGTCTCTTTCGAACTCATAAGATTATACGTTTATTAGTCATTGCCATCAAATAATTTACCTAAAGATTTCTGAAAGGTTTAATGAAGAAAAAGAAAAGGAAAAGGAAAAGGAAAAAAAAAGCTGATAAGCAAACCTTTTGGGTTTGGAAAAAATTTATCAGTATCGAATATTTACATTAATCTAATATAATTTTATTATAGCAAATTTAAAAATATGTCATGCATATATTGATTTGGTGTAAATACTCGATGCAGTAAATTTTACGCCTTGTGAGAATACTAGTAGTTCTTCTTTTTTTTCACAGGAAAGCTGATAACTATGGTTTATAGTTTACTTTTTATCCTCGTGGTGAAGTCAGAAATTCATTAAGAATATACAAAATTTAATATATATTAATCTCTTTATTTTATAAAAAATGATCTGATTTGACTTGGCACAGAGTTTTAAGAATATAAAGAAGACTTTTGAATCTTGTGGTTTTAAACTAAAGTTAGATCAAATGTCTAAAATTGTCCTTTGATCTTGTGGTCTTACACATTCTACGTGGAAAGCTGAAATTAAAATGTTACTCCCTCTGTCCCATTTTATGTGGCACTTTTCATTTTTTGAGAGTCAAACAGTTTAACTTTGACCGGACATTTGCTTATGGAATTTTCAAATTTTTTGAAACGAAATTTATATATTTGTAAATTATGTAAAGATTACTATAAGTCACAATAATTGATAATTCAAAATGAAAGGATCTATGGAAAAATTACGGTTAAAGATACATTTGTTGAATCTCAAAATGCGAAAAGTGTCACATAAAATGGGGCGGAGGGAGTACCAAAAAAAGGAAAAAAATCGTTCTTTTTAAAACAGACTAAGAAGGAAAGGAGTTTTTTTTTTTTTTGAAACGTAGGGAATAATATATATGTAAAAAAAATAATGTTTGATATATATTTCATATAATTTTCTATATACATATAATATAATTTTTCGACAAAATATTTGATTAACCACCTTAGACTATATGTAGCTGCCCTCCACCTCAACTTTCCAAGGACCATGAAGATGATACACTGATATTTATGTATTTTAATGTTGAATCAGAACATCAAATGTACATGTTAGTGGATATAAATTGGAAACGGTATGAATTGTTTTTTTTTTAGCTCAAATAATCACTATTATCTATCACTAATTACCCACTAATTTCTTGTTCTACAATAAAATTATTTCACTATTTTGTTATTTAATCTATAAAACAATTCTAGACCTTTCGTTGTACAGAAAAATATTGTAATATATGTAGTAAGGTAAGTATAATATGTGATAGTGATAGTATAAGCAAATTTTGTAATTAAAGGTATAACGGGTTACTAATATCAAAATTAATATTTTAAATAAATGGTCATGAAAGTTCCACGTATATATTTATTATTTAAATATGTGTTGGTGATAGTACAAACAAATTACATAATTAAGGGTAAAATGAGTTGCTAAATTTTAATAGTTTTTTTTTTTTTTTTGGAAACAACTAAGATAAAACACTATGTATAAATTAGAACAGAGAAAAAAGAACATGGACCCGTTTGGCCATAGATTTTTCAAATAATATCTGAGAAAAACTTGGCAAATAGTGTTTGTTCATATACTTTGTCATTATTTGACAAATATTTTTGATAAATATTTCAAATTTCCAAATACTAGTTTTTTATATTTTTTGGGTCAAATCTCATTATTTGAGATTTTTTAAAATTTAAAATTTTACCTCAAACTTTTATCTTTACAAAAACACTCGTTATAGTTGTTGCTAATGTTGTATTACATAATTTTTTACGTTAATTCCAAAGTAGTGATGAAATATTCGGTGAATATTAAATGATGATATGATTATTGATGAAAATGATAAACAATCGGCTCAAGATAACAAAGTCATGTGTTTTGTCTACTTCATGATGTATGAAATGATGTTTGTTGTACTCACTTCAAATTACCACATTCCTCTAACGTCATGGCACTATTTATTATTGTTATAACAAAGATCCAATTGGCTTGTAATACAAATTTATGATTAGTTTTGATATTTTAAAAACTTATAAGTATAAATCATATTTTCTAAAAAAAGTAAAATATATATTTTTTAAATACTATAGCCAAACACATGGTGAAATTTCACACAAATTTCCACTCAAATAATATTTGTCAAGAATATTTAAAAATCTATAGCAAAACACTAGCTATATATACCAGTACTAGTAGCCTAGTACGTACGGCAAAAGAAAATAAAGGGATGAATAAAAAGGTAGAAAAGAAATAAAATATTGAGTGATTTTTTATTTAAATAATTTCTAATAAATAAAATTATTTGATATTTATATTAATTTAGAAAATATGTATTAACAAAACAATAAGTGTAACCTAGTAGAAACACCTTCGTTATAGGATATAAAACAAAGTGTGTGATTTGATACGAAAGAAAGTTTTTTTAAAAAAAGTGATTTTTATATTTATATATTTATTGTTATTTGGTATGGAAATAAAATATTTAGGTATAATATAAACAAACACATGAAAAATAAAGTTGGGCAATATCAGATAAGGGTGTGAGAATAAGTCTATTGGGAGTCGAGATGAAGGTGAAGTGTGTTAATATTATTTGTGGAATTTTTTTTTCTTTGTATATTTTTATTTCGATCTCTTTTGTTATTAATTATTTATTCAATATTTGATATTTTTAATGAAATTTGATAAGACTCGAATATAATACTGTTTATTTTTATCTCATCTTTTTTGTTATTAATTTTTCATTCGATATTTAATATTCATAATGAAATATGTAAAACTCGAATACAACAACTTTGATTAAGGAAAAACAACTTATTTACTGCGTCAAGGATGTCACATTTTCATCTTCTTATTTCCTTTTCTATGCTGTTTTTTTTTTTTGGTTTAATTTCCTCTTTCATTTTCGTGGTCTTGTTCTGTTAAATTATCGTAATATTATTCTATTAGTAATTCATTTTCTGAATAAGCTTTTTTTTTATGTAGGCTTTCTTTTTTGTTTTACAGTTACTCCATGTGTCTCAATTTATATAATATTAGAATGTTACTTTTCTATAATTGAAAACAATTATACTTTAAAACTCTTATTTTACCCTTAATAAAATGAATAATAGTCACCAGACCATTACAGATCACAAATTTCAATAGTCTTATTTATTTTCTTAAATTTTATGTCAAGTCAAACAGTTTCACGTAAATACAAAGTTGTATAGTAGGTAGCATTGCCACACATTAAAACTAGAGACTTCTTTGTTTAGGTAGCATGCAAGTTATTCATTAGAATTAAGCTCAAAATAACATTGTATTGCTAGAAATAAGGATCAAAGGCAAGAGAATTGCAAGTTCTAGCTAGTGCCTCCAAGCACACCCTTGAGCTTCTTGATTTGTGCTTTCTCAAGGAATGTTGTAGCCTCAACCAACTTAGTTGACAAGTAGAATGTTTGTTAGTTTCCTCAATACTATTACTTGTAAACCAATTCAAATTTTCAAGTTCCAAAATACTATCTTCCTCTTTTCTTTGTTCAATTGTATTGCAATAAAATGTTGTAATTACTATAGATTACCAACAACATTTACACCTCAGTTTCAAACAAATCGAGATTGGCTATATCGATCCTTATTGTCCCATTTAAGCTCAATCATGTAATTACAAGTATTAGATTGCCAATATATATATAAATGAATAAACCATTGCATAAACTTATATGACAAAGGGTGCATTGAGTTAAGTGGTCCTAGAAGGCACTTTGGTTAGAGAAAGTGACTACACTAAAAGAAGATAGAATGACAACTAAAAACCCCAAATTGATACTCCCTCCATCTCAATTATCTGCCACTGTTTGACTTGACACAAGATCTACGAAAGAAAGACATTTTTTGAAGTTTATGGTCTCATTTCACTTGAGGTAAAATAAGAATTCTAAAGTTATTAAATTATTTTCAATATATGGGAAGATTACATTCTTTTTGGGACGGACTTAAAGAAAAATGTGTCACATAAATTGGGACATGAGAAGTATAACTTCTTATATGCCCTTCAATTAGCTTAATTCCATGGCAATAGCTAGCTATTGGGACAGGAAGAAGTGGACTAGAGTAACTCCCCTTCCACAAAGGCTTTCAGTAGTGCAAGATATGGTCACTAGTGCCTCGTCATTGACACAAATGTCAATTCTACTGCAACAGAATTCTAAAATGGATTTAGCATTGGTAGAGAGTTAATGTGTGTCCTTACCATGGAAGAACTAGGACAGGCTCATAATGCAGCTTTCGATATCTACTTTGGGAGTCCATTCAGCTGGATTCACGTTACACAAGGCCCGTTATAAGAGGAAGTGACCCCCTAGCCTAGAAACCCGAAAACCTCTGATTAAAAGTGAAGGGATTCGATCCATCGTACCACAATCCTTGACAAATGGATATTGAACAAAGGATGCAACACAAGGACTTTCCATGGGGTTAGCATAATGTAATACTCGATATCTAACTTTTGGAGCTCTTTTAACTGAGCACAATCAAATCCCAATATAGAGATGAAAGTTACAAACAAATTTGAAATTACACACCAATGAAAGAGGATTGTTAACTTTACAGAATTAAAGGGTGGCAATGGTGAGAGTTGAAAGGAACTCACAACTTCTCATACGAATATAACAGATATCCAAGTCTGAACTTTGAAGAGCTGGTGAATAGTACATAAGGAGACTACTGAAGCACAAAGCATCGATATAGAAATCATACGAGTAGTTATATACTGAACAATCTACAGAATAACAATCTGACTAATCATTGATGTCGGGTTTCTATCTTACATACTATCTATTTACTCATGTATGGAGGAGGCTTTGAAGCTTTGAAGCGTTGTAGCGCAAACAACCAGGAGTTCTCAGCCCCACGCCATGGAGCATGCATAATTGACCACCAACTTACCATCAAAACCAAAGTTCTGCGAAAAAGGAGAGAAAATAGATAATATATCAATAATACAATGTGAAAACAAAGTTAACAGTCTAATCTAGACCAGCTCAAGAAAAGGAATGAATAGTCAATGACATCAGCAAGGACAGAAGAGACGAGGCAAAATAGGAAAACTCAAAAAGAAACATATAATTTTCTACCGATTGTCCATAAATGCATCAAGAGCTCATGTATGATGCTGAGTTGTTAAAATTTGTTTTACTTCAAATAGCAAAGAGAACCCAAGGCAAACCACAACTAAGTGCCTTAAAAAAGAATGATATATTGGTCTCCCTTTGACTGTCTAGAGATTGTGGACTGTTGGTCGAAGAATATATTTGGTTCATACTGTAGTTTATACCAAATACTGAAAAAAATCAAGTTGTCACTTTCTTTGGTTTTTGAATCTTCAAAGTTGTCAATAAAGGAAATTTTAACATGCGTCAAAAAATGTATGTTGTGAAAAGAGAGGGAACACATAAATTATGTTGCTCAGACTCTTCAAAAATGTTAAAGGGCGCATGTGGGATTCTCCAAAAGTAGTGTATTTTTGGAGAATCCGACACGGGTGTGGCATAGAAAGAGAAGAGTCCACGCAACCTAGCACATAGTGTCATGAGAAAACAATTAACTTTTTACAAAAACAAAAACTTCAAATGAAAGTAAAATGTAAGATCGCCAAAGGACATCCATCCTAAGAACACCGGTACAAAACTAAAGCCTGGTGATAAAAAAGGGAACATTATCCATCTTCCAGTCAAAGAAAATAAGGAAAAGAAAAAAAAAACACTATATCCATCTTCCAGTAAAGTGGTTGTCAAACGAAGGTAAAATGTCTGGTCAGCAAACGACATACATCTTGAATAATTACATGCAAAAATAATATAAGCATGAAACTTACATTGTATAGATCAATTACCAACTCATCTGGATTTGGTGAGAAGGCGCTGTTGACATACACAAACTAGAGGGGAAACAATATATCAGTAATCACAACTCTATTGCACAGTGCTTCAGAATTTCAACAATTTAGAGCAATTCTTTCTTCTGTATGTTAGAATTTCAAAAAAGATAAAGGGCTTACCAATGTCTCCCTATGGAGTTGACGGCGCAAAAAATCTATTACTTTGATGAATTTGTCAGTAGCTGCAATCTATGTTGGTGTTTATATACAATTTGATAATTAGATAAACGCATGACAGGAAAAAGAGGACAGAAAATTGTAAAACCTATTTTTCAAATCTAGGTAGTACAGCTTTGTATCTTTGATTGGATGCAATAACATCTAGAAAATTACTCTAAATCTATAGTAGGGGAGTATCTCAAGCCTGGTTCCAGCATATAAAAGTAGAAAACATTAATGAACTAGATATCTTAAAAACCCCAGGCATTGTTCAAGTGGCAAAGGTTGATGGACTTGGTACTGAGGTAACAGGTTCGAGATCTACTGCATGTGAACTAAGCTTTTCGTATTAAGTGGATAAGGTTAAGAGGTGTGGACCCATTATCCCCGAGTTTCGAAGGCTGCGATTGGTCCTAAGGCTGGCTCCGATTTCTCAGTCATAAAAAAACAATATATCTTATCTGGTCAAATGTTGTCAAACATTTTGGGACCGATGAGAGGTATAATATTGCATTAGGCTAGCCAAATATGACAATAAAGAGAGTGTGCAGAGTCTGTGCCAAAGATGGCTCAAATGTCTTGTAAAACTCTATACTTGAAAACATATCAATTATAAATGTGCAAATTTAAAAGCATAAATTAATTATGACTAGTTACCGCAGAAACTATTTTTAAACAAATTATAATTTTTAAATTTATTATAAAAAAAGAAATGTTGGTGTTGCCCTTTCTTCTCCCAAGAAAGCCCTCTCTTCTCCCAAAAATAAACCTTTAGCCTTCCCTGTTCCTTTTCAAGAAAAAAAAGTTTACTCTCTTCTTTTTCAAGAACAAGATATTGAATATATTCTTCTCTCCCATGGAGCCCTCACCTCCTCTCTATTCTTGTACAAGAGTTCTTTTCTATGGATCAATCAAACATTGTGACAACTTGGTTGGAGAAAAGTCATCTAACTTTCACCGGCCTTGAATTAGTATTTTCTTCCCCATTTTTTTCGACTCTGGTCAAAGTATCCGGATCGGATTGACCGAATCCGACCCGCACCCCGCACCCGTCTCGCGTCAAGACGAGTTCGGCTCCAAAACTGAAGAGTCCGCGCAACATAGTTCATCAAAGGATCGCAAACTATAAGTGTCCAGATAATATCATTCCAAAGTGTGCAAAAACAGGATAGTTGACAACTTTTTTCCCCAAAATTTTCTTCACAAATCTACTTGAAGTCCATACAGTTGGGAGGACCAGAGTTCTCAAGTTTTTCCTTTGTACATACGTAGTTTGGAAAGACAACAAGGCCGTTGCAAATTTTTATCTCGACCAGTTTCACCAAATTTCTTACATTGATGAATTTTCTTATCAAGTTCATCAAATGATCCTTGACTAATGCAAGAATTGATCTTTCTTAAAAGTTGGTGAAGTAATATTATAGTAATTAGTAGCTAAAAAGTACCAACTATAAATCAATTTAGAGGATAGGAGAGAAATTACTTAAAGCATATGTGTTAAACTTGAACATGTCACTAAACATCAAAAATTGATGCAATGAGTAGCACATGGAGTCCAATAAATGTGCGGGTACACACCTATCATCATGTCACCCGCTTTAACATTCTCACAAGCATTATCGGTGAGAACTCGTACAACATGTTCCAATATGATTCTCTGAATAGTGCTCTTGAAAAGTTGTACATTTTGGTAGAATTGATAGATTTGTTGCTCATATCAACAGAACCAAAAAGCACACTATCTATTGGAGAATTCAACAAAATATCCATGATCATTTTACCATTTTGTGTTGTCCATCATAATGGAACATGCAAACTTTCTCCATAACACTTTATGCTTATCAATAATCTTGTCCACTTTCGTCAGGTCTTTTTTTAGGTAAATAACTCTAAATTCATGAAAGGTGGCTTCAACCCTGGGCCCAAAACAACATTTGATAAATTCATTGATGTCGTAGGATAACAAAGTCCAGGATGAAGTCTCCTATTTTTTCTTTCATGAAGTTACAACTACTCACCTAAAAAAAAGTGAAAGAAGTGGACAAGATTGTTGATGACCATAAAGTGCAATGGAAAAATTTGAATTTTCCATTATGATGGACAAATGAATGGGAAGAAATGATCATTAATATTTTGGAGAATCCTCCAAAAGGTAGTGTCTTTCTTGGTTTTGTTGATGCTAACGACGACTCTATCGATTTTACCAAAATGTAAAACTTTTGTTTGAGAGCACTATTGAGAGAATCAAATCGGAAGATGTTGTAGGAGTTTTCATCGATAATGCTAGTTTGTTAAAGCAGGTGACATGATTGGATCTATACCCACACATTATTGGACTTCACGTGTTGCTCATAGTATCAATTTGATGTTTTGTCACATGTTCAAAATTAACACATATGCTTCAAGATAAAATGACTTTCATATCCTCTAACTTTCTTTATTAACTACTAAATATTATAATATTCCTTTTACAGCTTTTAAGAAGGTCGTCAAGATCCATCTTACATTAGTCAAAGGTCGTTGAACTTGATGAGAAATTCACTAATGAAAGAAGTTTGGTGAAACCTGCCAAGATAAGATTGGCAACGGCCTTATTGACTTTGCAAGTTATGTACGTACAAAAGAGAAACTTGAGAACTTTGGTCCTCTCAACCAAATGAATTTGCAAAGGAATTTTTAGGGAAAAAAGTTGTCAACCATCTTATTTCTGCATACTTTCGAAATGATATTATTCAGACACTTAAAAGTTTGCAATTCTATGACGAAAGTGCTTTGTTTGGTGGATGGGGAAAACCCCCCACCAATGGGCTATATTTATGAAGCAATGGATTGAGCCAAGAAAACTATAGAACGGGCTTTTGGTAGAGTTCAAAGGCAATATGAGAAAGTGTTTGAAATTATTGATGCAACTCCATCGACCTCTGCGGCAGGCCATATTTTGAAGTCAGGGTTGTTTTATATTGCTCTAGAAAATGATATCTTAGATTCAGAAGTGTGGATGGATTATCATAGATGTGTCGAGAAGATGAACCCCAATATAACAACAGAAGATAACTAATCGCTGAGCTTTTGAAGAATAAAAATGCAAATAGGATGTTTGGTTGTGGTCAATCCCAAAATACCCTTAAAGTCAACAGGTAAGTGATTTGGTTTAGTTCACTATAGCTTTACTTAAGTTATTTTACATAATTATACTTATTAACCTAATAATTATTTTTCTATTGTTTGATGGTAGTCGGTCTCCAATGTTGCAAAAGTTTGCTATGAAAGTATTAAGTCTAATTTGCAACTTATCCTTATGTGAGTGAAGTTGGAGTGTGTTTGAACACATGAGAAGAAGACTTATATCCTAATTTCTAAATTATATTATTAGTAGTATCTATTAATTGATCTACTACAATTTATAGGCAGATTCATTCGAAAAAGAGAAATAGGCTTGCACTATCATGTCTCACTAATCTCGTGTACAATAAAACATTGAAATGTCGTCAAGATGCTCGTGATACCATTGATGTGATTGTCTTGGATAATATTGATGGGGGCAAATGAATTGTCAATTGGATGCCCCGAAGATAAAGAAGATGAACTAGTATATGAGGGAGGTGATCTTGATTGAGGAACTATTGCTACGACAATTAGAGCTAACGAGAACATCTATTGTCTTCTAGGGGAAGTTCTTCAACTTCAAGGTCATTTGACAAGGGTAAAAGAGTCCATACTATATCTACAAATTCAAGTCTGACTCGACCCTAATCGATGAAGAATCCAAGGAGGAAGAAGATGAGGAGCAATATAATGAAATGGATATTGGACTTCAAGAATTGGAAAATCTTGAAGAAGAATAGACTTTAAGAGTTCTAGTATTGTCGTTTTATGAATTATTGAGAGATTCAACTTCTAAACCGTCACAAGCTACTACCAGTATCTATCTAATTAGAGAACCAGCAGCTCCTAAATGAAGGATCCGTTTATGCTGAAAACCAACAGCCCCACTTATAACCAGCTCCCTCAGGTCACCACCAGTGCTACTGCTGAGAGAAAACCAACCGCTGCATTTATGCTGGTATTATACTTGAGGGTTGATTTACAACCTAACTTGTATGTTCACAAAATCACAATGTTATACACTAGCTCCCTTTTTCCAGTTAGATCTCCACAACCTACAAACACTTGGCTTAAGAGAAAGGATAGGAAGCCTAAGGAATAATCACAATAGTGTATGAAAGCATGAAGATGGAGGCAAAAAGTTGTAGGACATCTTGGACTCTTTGCATGACCACCAGAGTCCTAATTTTCCCCTTTATGCACTCTACCTATAGGTTGACGAACAAAACAAAGATAATCTACATGAAGAATTACCTACAGATATGGAATTCGTTTGGGCATACTCACCTAAGCATTATATCCAGTAAGGAGAATTGATACAAGGATTGATATAGTCGAATCCAACTAATTCAGAACTCAAGAATAATTAATTAATTGGTCGACACAAATTTGGACTCGCATTCTCGGTCTCTTTTGATTCATCATCTGCACTTTAGCAACAATGAAAATAAACAGGGATACATGAAAACAATTAAATGGAAAAAGAAGGTTGTCAAACATCCCAATGAACGGTATTCAATCATACTTAAATTTATCTTCTCTCTTTCTTCTATTCATCACATAAGGAGCTAAATGGGTGTCTGTGAAGATTCCATTAGAATACCATCCTTAATAAGACTGTCAATACCCAAGTATGAGGGTCAACACATCAAGCTTGGATTGATTTCTCATAGATACACTTAGCTAATAAGTTAAGTCACCTTTATCAAAATCTCCAGCATAAATTCACACCGATTCCATAAATATTGTACTTCCGTTATCTAGAAGGCTTTGGACTATATTTCGTGTATCTGAAACAGCCTTCCTATCTCAAAGTTACGAGTAAGGTCTGTGTAACTCTACCTCCCCAGTCCCCACTCCGTGGAACCACACTGGGTATGTTATGTTGTATTAAGAACTCAACCGTCAAAGGAAAAGTACAATGGCAGTGCAGCAATATATAGCTAGGGTTTAGAATTAGGGGAATATGATCGAAGAAATCAAACCTTGAATTTCGCTTGTTTAAGAATCGGAGCATCGCCAGTGGCTCTTAAATGAACAATCACTAATAACAATCAAAAATCAACCATCAAAATCAACAATCAATCTCTACATCATCAACAAAAACAAAAACAAAAACAAGGTTAAAAGAAATTGAAGCAAGTAATGACACCTTTTCGAGAATCGGCAGCCATAGCTATGGAGAATTTGCTGATTCTTTTGCTCAGTGAATCCAAATTTATAGAAAAATATCAACTCCTTTAACCAAGTTCATTTATAATGGTCTTGACTAATACTTTTGTCCTATTTAGCTTTAAATTATGCACTTAATAGTTTTTAGTCTTCAAAAATTTATATCTATTAAATAATACATTTATGGATTTTAATCTTTTAAGTATTTTGAAAAGACCAATAACTTCAACTATTTAAAATAAAATTAATGAGGAATAAAATATGAGTTCAAATTTTAATAATAAGATTTAAATAAATAATATAATTATTGTTAATGACATGAGCATGATGTGTTACTTTTTTGCCTAGTAAAAGTTCATAATCAGCGGGAAAAAAAATGATTTTATTTTCATACGAAAAAAAGTTGATCTTATCACTCAAATTTCTCTAGGTAAAATAAAATAAGAATCAATCTATTCTAAAAATAAAATTGTAAATGTATCATTTTTATAAATTTTAGCTTATTAAAATTAAACAAATTTCCTTTAACAAAATCGTTGGAGTACAAAATTTGAATTCAACAGGTAATTATTTTTTGCTTTTTTATAATAAAGTTTAGCATTTTCAAGTCATGAATAACATTAATACGTTTCATTTTATCATCTGTTGAATAAACTTATGAGTTATATTTTCTTTCCTCATAAATTTTATTTTGAATAATTGATATTAAAAGATTCTTTACATAAAGGTAATTTAGAGTAACAGTAGAGGAGAGAAAGAAATGATTGAAAAATGGATAAAGTATTTAATTTCTCGAGACATGGATTGTGTTTTTACAAAGCTAAGTTATTTATATTTTCTTTGTCCGAATTGTTTGTCATGTGCGCTTATCGAAAGTCAATTTGACGAATTTTCCAAGATAAATTGGATCACATTAACTCGATATTTTAAACAAAAAAAATATTCTAAAATATATAAAAAGTACTATAAATTACAATTTTTTGCATATTAATATGATGAAAAAATACATCTTAATATGTTAGTCAAAATTTTTATTGTTTGACTCTAAAAATAGAAATCATGACAAACAATACCGAACGGAGAAAGTCTAAAAAAGATCAAAGAGTAAACCTGTTAAGTTTTTTATATAGTTTAAGGACTAAAATCGATAAATGTATAACTAAGAGATTAAAGTTGATAATGTTTAATTAAGAAACTAAATCTGATAAGTTTTTAAACAGTAAAAAGAATAAATCAGACAAACTTGTATCAAGGATAATGGTTTCCAAGATGAATAGTCAATTTGTTTATCTATCTTATTTTAGTTTGACAAGAAATAAAATGGTGAACTATTTAAAATATAGAAAAAAATTACGCAATAAAATAAATTTATACTATTTAATTACTTATCAAAGCTAGTTTGTTATAATCTCTTGACTAGCATAAACATTAATTACGAGTGTTGACTTCGAGTTTATATAATTAGTCACTTTTGTATATGTATAATTCGCTAGAATATACAAATACATATGTATATTATACAATTATTTAACATATATACATATACAATTCACCTCTATCCCACTCTCTTCCCTCTCTCTCTCGCCTCTCTCCTTCCTCTTCCAATCTCGCTCGCCTCCCTCCTCCCTCTCCTAATCTCGCTTGCCCTATATACAAATATATAATATACAATTATATACATATACATATACAATTCACCTTTCTCCCACTCTCTGCCCTCTTTCGTTCGCCTCTCTCCTCTCTGTTGATCTCGCTTGTCTCTCTCCTCCCTCTCCCAGTCTCGCTCACCTCTCTCCTCCCTCTCCCAGTCTCGCTCGCCTCTCTCCTCCCTCTCCCAATCTCTTTTGCCATATATACAAGTACATATGCATAATATACAATTATCTAACCAATATATATACAATTCACCTTTCTCCCACTCTTTTCCCCCTCTCTTGCCTCTCTCCTATCTCTCCCAGTCTCGCTCGCCTCTCTCCTCCATATAACAAGTAGCTACAAAGTGTAATTATCAAACTATACCTATGAAGAGTAATAATTATTTTTAAGTGGCTATATATGAAAATTTCCCAAAAATATATACGTTATACGTGTGTGACAGTGTGAAACATTTAATTAAATAAAGTTCTCGCTCTACCCTCTTTTCCATATTATGATTTAAACTTTTTATTACGATTATCTTTTATTTAAAGAAGTTCTTAATTATCGTATATTTTCTAAGAGATTAATGAGAAATAATGAAGAGAATAATAGTAAAAAGTAATTTTTTTTATGACCAATTTATTTTTCTTAAGAAATGTGTCATATCCCCAATAATTCACTCAATGTGAACTAGAGAGGATATACTATGAATTTTATGATTTAAAAATATGTCAAGTAAAAAATTAAAATTTAAAAATTATAAAAAGAAAAAAGAAAATATACTATTTATTTAAACGAAAGAAAAAAAACATAAATAAATTAAGATTAAAGAAAACATAGATTATTTTATTAACAGATAATATATAACTACCCCTCTACTTATAACTAAATTCTTTTCAAGAGACTCAAATTAACAATTTTCGAAAGTGGTATAAGGACCCCATTTTTCAACCAACTTTAGTGATAATTTATTTATTCTCTTTGCAAATCACCATCTCAAACACCTTGGCCTCTTGTTATATTAAGGATGTCCAAAATAGGTTATTTAATCATTTCGTATATTATTTTATTTGTATATATATGAAATTTTTTCGATGAAGGGTGTCCAATTAGAATACGTGGCTA